>JALBCR010004110.1:0-348310 GCA_030710515.1 Abscondita cerata | reverse complement strand
TGTTGTACTTCGTTCAGTTACGTATTGCTATTATCTCTAAAATATAGAACATCCTGTGGTATAGATTTTTAAAAAATGTTAGTTGCACAAGTTTTTTAAAAGATCTATTTTAATATACGGGAACATATCTAGATAGATATAGAAAAACTGTACATGGAAAAAAATTTGAAAATTTGGTAGTATACTAACATTGACGGAACTCAGTTGCAATATATT
The DNA here is from genome assembly GCA_030710515.1 of Abscondita cerata. Lineage (NCBI taxonomy): Eukaryota > Metazoa > Arthropoda > Insecta > Coleoptera > Lampyridae > Abscondita > Abscondita cerata. The sequence continues at coordinate 348,094 of JALBCR010004110.1, read as the reverse complement.
ATAAGATGGTGACACTTCCTGTTATACCAGGTGTGAGTCAACGCTTATTTTAAATAGAACACTCTATATATTATTCTATTGCAGATTTTGCCCAAAATTCTAGACACATTTTATTATGTGTCCTATACCTAAGTCTAACTATTTTTGGACTTATTTTAAATTTTATGTCAAAAATGACGTTTCAGGCTTAACAAAATTATAAAGTACCCTATACTAATGGCTATTATTTAATTGAAATAGGTTTCCTTGTGGCAGGACCTATTTTAGTGGAGCTATGTCGATATTTTGATAATAGAAATTAATACAGGGCCATCAAAAAAAGGATTAAATTAAATTTAAAAACACGTCAAAAGTCATTTTTTTAAAATACAGAGCACAATGTTTTAGAGTTTTATTTTATTTAGCATCAAAAATAAGGTTGACTTTGTACAAGGTTGTCTATTCAAAAAATTCATGGTTTTTCGAAATATTGGCAATTTAACTTTTTGTTTCAAATGCTGTTATTTAACTTTTAATATGAATGGATTTATTACTAGTTGGCCATGATGGCGTTAGAAAACAATCATCTGTCAAAGGATATGTCAAACTGTTAAAAAATTTTCAATAATCATGCCGGGACGCTTGAAATTATACAAACGAAGATTCTTAAATTGTATTTATTATTTATGGACAATGTGATAAAGCTATATTAAGAAAATGTGTTACAGTTAACTTGTACCGACTGTAGTGTTAAAGTGTATATCGTTACCAAAGCGATAACTTTAAATGCTTGAAACACACGATGTGTCAATAAAACCCAGATGTTCTTTCGTTGCGTGTGTACTACTGTACAAGTAATTACTTGACTTTATCGACACGTGTGTTTCAAGCATAATAAGTTATCGCTTTGATAACGATATCACTTAGCTACTCACCCAGTCTGGTACGATTAAATGTTGGCATTTCTTAATTTGATACACAGTTTGACATATCCTTGACAGATGATTGTTTTCTAACGCCATCATGGCCAACTAAGAATAATCATTCATGTTAAAAAGAAATCAATAGCATTTGTGGAAAAAAAAGTTAAATTGCCAATATTTCGAAAACCAAGAATTTTTGAATAGACAATGACCTTGCACAAGTCAACCTTATTTTGATGCTAAATAAGATAAGATTATAAAAACATGGTGCTTGCATTTAAAAAAAATGACTTTTGACGTGTTTTTGAATTCAATTTTAATCCTTTTTTGATCACCCTGTATTAATTTATTATCAAAATATCGACAAAGCCCATAAAATGGGTCCCCTACAAGAAAACCTATTCCAATTAAATAATAAAGAGCATTAGTTATAGGAAAATTTTATAATTTTGTTTAGGCCTGAAAATCAATCAATTTTGACATAAAATTTAAAGTCCAAAACAGTTAGACTTAGGTATCAGGACATTATACACAAAATGTGTCTACAATTTTGTGCAAAATCCAAAAATAGAATAATATACTAGGATGTTCCATTTTAAAATAAGCAACTTGACACCTACTTCCCGGTATGGCCGGTGTCACCATCTTGAAAATATTTGCGAACTGCCCCGTCGATGTTGAGTATACTACCAAATTTTCAAATTTTTTCCGTGTACAGTTTTCTATAATCTATCCATGGCGTTCCCGGTGGGACACCTTGTATATACATGTACCGGCCAACTAAGAACGGACGCCGGCTATATCTCGGGAGTTATAAATCTGACAATATTGAAAAAAAATGTTTAATAAGTAAATCGACTGCGTGAAATCGCGGAAAATTATTTTCAAGTTTGTAAGATGGCCGCTAGGGGGCGAACTGTTATGGCCGATCATAAAATTGGCTCTTTCTCCAAAAATATGCAAATATAAATATATTTTAAATAATATTGCCGTAGTAAAGACTGCAAAATTTCAGATTTTTTTGTTTAGGGTATTTTACTCTGTCTTAGAAAATGTAGTGGTGGGGGAACGTCAAACATCTTTTTATTTAAATGCAAATAACTCCGGTATAAGTTAACGTATAGGTAACGTTTAAAAAGAGCTCTTCTTACTTAATAATATGCAGTATAAAGATAGTTCGAATAAATTTCGACGTGATAGCTGGAGGCGCTGTTTAACATCACAACAATTATTTGCGCATTATCATGAGATTTTTAAATAGCACCTTATATATCTTTTACACAGTTAAATAGAGGCCAAAATTGCTAAATAGTCGGCGCAAACCGCAACTTTCTATCTTTTTTAAAACCGAAGATATCAATAAAACAAATCTTTGACGGCTGACTATGCAACATCTAATACATATTTTACGTAGGAAATGAATTTAAATTAACTGAAACCATTTAATTACCAATGCACTTAAGCATCTAAAACCGACAATGTATGCAAAAGAAGAGAATAAAATGGTAAATAATAATCAGTTCTTAGCGAAGGCACCCTTCATAAAATTAGTAAGCTGTGAAACAAAATTGGAAACAATACGTCAAAATATTGGAATGAATCCGCACCGAATGCAAGAAGTTCAGCACCAAGGTCGTTGGTCAGTAAATTGTTGGGCAGGGATTCTAAAAGGGCAAGTATAAAGGATCCATTCTTTTTTTAATAACTAACTAAGATGGCCACAATTACCCTACGGGTTTTTAACAGAGCAATTGCCGATTCTGTTAGAGAAAGTGCCCCTAGAAATTCGAAGACGAATGGTGTTCCAGCACGATGGCTGCCCAGCCCACTTCGCAGTGAATGTTCATCAATTTTTAGATGCCAACTACTCTGGTAGATGGATAGGACGGGTCAGCATTTTTCCATGGCCGGCTAGATCACCGGATTTAACATACCTGGATTTTTAATTTTGGAGTCGAGTAAAAGTAGTTTTTGCAACCGGACCCACTACATGTGATAACATGATTGGATGAATAAGGGACTGTATGCAAAGCTGAACTAGATAGTGCAGTTTAGTCTACGCGGGAAAGGATGCTTAAGTGCATCGAAAATGATCCAGTTTGAACATTTATGACGGCATTAATTAAATTGTTTCAACTAATTTAAATTTGTTTTACGCGTAAAATATGTAAATAGTCAGCGGTCTAACATTTGTTTTATTGATATCTTCGGTTTCAAAAAAGATAGGGAAGTTGCGGTTTTGCACCGACTATTTAGCAATTTTGTCCTCTATTTAACTGTGTAAAAAGATACATAGAGTGCTATTTAAAAATCTCATGATAATGCGCAATAATTGTTGTAATGTTAAACAGCGCCCACTCTAGCTATCACGTCAAAAATTTATTCCGGACTATCTTTATACAGATATTATTAAGTAAGAAGAGCTTTTAAACAGACATAGTTTGTTCAATTCTGTTAACTTATACCGAAGTACTTCCATTTAAATAAAAACTTGTTTGACGTTCCCCTACCACCATTCTATAGAGAGAGTAAAATACTCTAAGCAAAAAATCTGAAAATTGCAGTCTTTACTACGGCAATATTTAAAATATGTTGATTGTTGCATATTTTGGAGGAAGAACCAATTACATGATCGGCCATAACAGTTTCGCCCTAGCGGCCATCTTACAAACTTAAAAATCAATTTCCCGCGATTTCTCGTAGCCGATTACCTAATAAAGTTTTTTTTAATATTGTCGAGATTTATAATTCCCGAGACATAGCCGGCGTCCGTTATTAGTTGGCCATCCAGTACAAGGTGGTCACACGACAGATGCCCTACTACCTTATCTCGAAAACCGCAGGGTTTAGAAAAAAGTTTTAAATACATAAAGTTGTCGGGGATCACGTAAAATTTTTTGAATATTCTATTTTCCCGCATACAGGGTATATACAAATACGTGGCGACAAAAAAAAACGTTTTCTTAAATGGAACACCTTATATTTCTCATTACAATTCCAGATTCTACGAAAAATTGTAAGACTCTTTTGTTATTACAAGTTTTTGAAAAAAATTATATTTTTTAGTCATTACCATTTAAAAGAAAAAAAATTGAAAAAATATGGATTTTTGAATTTATTGAAAAAGTAACTTAAAATTAATTTTAAATATAACCTATTCTATTTCGATGCAGCTTCATTTTTCGGAAATTGTTAAAAGGTGTAAAAACAAATGTCCAAAATTTCACATTTCGATCACATTAAACTCGCTAATTCTTAATGGAACACCAGTATTTCTTTTTTATGGTCGGATTCTCCATTTGATTCTCTATCAATTATATACCTAAAACTAACAGATATTTCATAATCACGTTATTTCTAAATCAACAACATTTCACTGGCAATTTCTAAATAAAATCGTTGTAATAACTTAATTATATTTGAACAACAATGATTGTGTTAACTTAATTACATTCATTTTCAACATATCACCTCTTTAATAATACAAATAATATATCTTTGTGAAGGTTTTTATTTGAGTTTGAAACAGCATTGGTCTGATTCGCTTCTCGAATTTGATTTTTAGGTCCTCAATATTATTGGAACGATTCCGAGACTCGAGGAGACCAATCTATTGTTCCACCTCTTCCAATGAGCATTGAATTGCATTTAACCAATCCAAAACAGCCCTGGTAGTGTGGTAAGGCTTCTTGTTGAATCACCAATCCTTCACCAGATCTTCTGGTAATAGCAACACGAGGTTGAAAATTTCATTGATCAGAAGCTCAAAAAATACCTCTGGCCGTTTAATTCGCTGATAGATATTGGGCCAATATTCTATCTTTAGATTCCGCACCACACATTTACACTTTGATGTCCCTCTTGAAGGTTTTATTTTACGTTCGTTAAATCTGGAGTAATATGTGTATTTTTTTCTGTTAAACATTCCGCTAGCGGAAAGGTAGCTTCATCGGTAATATTTTTTTTTTTCAAATGCCATTTTCAGAATTCTCTAACACTCCATCAATAAACTTCTCTTTTATAAATCATTCTCAGATAATTCTGAACAGGAGAAATCTATATTCATTAATAGATAATATTCTTTTATACTTTTCTAATTTCTATATCTCTTCTCCATCCTTGAAATTTTCATTATTTTCTTCTAATACAGAGAACTTCAACTATTTTCCTCCTTAGAACCTTTCTCTACTCTTTTTTTATTACAAACCCCCTTAGATCACGATATTCTTCCAAATATTTTTACATGCACACTCTCCTAGATAAATCCTCTTATTCTCTAAAACTTCCAGCTATTTCTTCAATAGAATATTTCATACTTATTGACTCATGATTCAAAAATCTTTACTTACCTAACTTATTTACTTATTCTTCGAAGGAAGAAACAACTAAATCAATAACAAAACTAAAAATATCCCTTTCACTATCTTTCTTCAATTAAAAATCAATTTTTATTTGAAAACAAAGGCCTACTAGATTAAACATACATGGATACGTATTATAAATAAATACCATGAAATTTTTATTTAGAAATAACTATTATTAAAATCTATTATTTTTGGAATATACCATTTGATTGAGGATCAAATGAAATCCATTTCATAAAAAGAAATACTGTTTTCATAAGAATTATTTAATCATCAAATTGAAATTTTTAACATTTTTTTTTTCCACCCTTTAAAAAATTCCACAACTCATCGAAATAATATTACTATTAATAACCACCCAGAATTTTTAAAAAATTATTAATACAAATTACTTTTCAATAAATTCCAAAATCCATATTTTTCATTTTTTCTTGATGGCAATAACTACAAAAATATAGTATTTTTTTCAAAAACATGTAACTCAACAAAAAGTCTTACAATTCTCCATAAATCTGGAATTGTAAAAAATATAATGTGTTCCATTTAAGAAAATGTTTTTTTGCCACTGCACGTTATTCTGGACCACCCTGTATGCGGGACACTAGAATATTTTAAAAGGCCCTGTGATCCCCGACAACTTTTGTATTTAAAACTTTACAATATTCTAAAGAGTAATCTGCGTAGAGCGTTTTAATTTACCCGGTCAAATCAGGTAAATTCGTTACGCGGCCATAGTCCGATCATTTTCGTTTTCACCTAAAATATTTTTAGACCATCAGCTATACAGAGTGTACGAAAAGTTGCTATAAAGTTTCTTATTTAAAATACAAACCTATAATGTCTTTTACATGGGTTGATTGGCCATATAATTCTGAGTTTAAATAACCTAAATTATATTATCTTCTCCTTGACCATTTTTGACATGTGTCATGCTTATCGGCACACTAACTATGCAATAATTCTTAATGAATAGCTTGATAGCGATAGGAATTCGGTATAGGAAATTCTTAAGCAATCTACCCCAAAATTAAATTTTCTCTCAAATGATGTAAAAAAAAGCAGCAGGTGCCATTTGAAAAAATTAACTTTTTGATCAATTAACTGCCCTAGGCCATATGCTGCACAAATGTAACCACCAGTAGGATATCAGGAGTAAGCCTCGATTTCCAGTGAACTGCTCCATTGCGAGATACAAATTTTTGTTAACTACTACAAATATAATTTTTTTGGAAAAAATTACATGTCCAAAACGGTCGAGGATAAGATAACATAATTTAGGTTATATAAACTTATAATTATACGGCCAATTGAGTTCAGGGCGCTATATTTGCTCAAACCGTAATTAGTGTGCAGCGCATCATATTTTCCCGCTTTCAACACACAGCGTTATATTCGTGCGTGAACTTCTCCTATTTTGAAATTAAAGAGTTTGGGGTTTAATTACGGTTTCTTTTTTCACAAGTTACTTCTCCTGCAACAGAATAAAGCTAACGAAACGACAGCATCAGGAAACAACATCGCAACCATGAAGTAGAAGCATAGGCGAGTTCACCAAATTGCTTCAGCAATTGAACGAGTAATTTTGCGTTTGAATTTCAGTCTTAAAACGTGTTTAAGGTAGCGAGCCCAAGAGGGTTCTGAACAGGTATCGTTTTTTCAATTTTTACTATTAAACTATGTATGTTGCGACGTACATTCTATACGCTCTTAACGTTAATTTTACTTTTCGAGCACACTTTCTATACGCGTTTCTTAGTATCAAGGCTGTTTGTTATTTTCATTTTCCTTATTGCATCTCTTTTGTTTTTTCAACTCGTCTCTTCAATGATAATGTCTTTATTTATCTTCCGTAAGTAACTCTCCACATTTTTAATTATACCTTTCTTCCTTTATCTGTGCTCTTCTTTCTTGTACCTGCGTATCTTTATCTCTTCTTAGTATATCCCCTTCTATAGTCTTTCTTTTATCCATTCTTCCCTTGAACCCCCCTCTCCACTTTTTTTCTTACTCTATTGTTCTCATTCCTCTTGAAAACAAACTTGAACTTATTGAGTACTCCTGCCTCAAAAACGTTTTTCCTTTCCTTTCATTATCACTCTACTCCAAAACCACTATATCTTCGAATATGCAAGAATCCGTCCTTTGATGGCTTTTCATTAATTTTAAGTGAGTACAAGTTCTCCTATCTCCTCATTTTGCTTTCCGAGTTTGTCTCTTCTGTTTTGCTCTCCACCTGCTTGGACTTGTTGGTTATACTGTCCTCCAAAATGGTTGCGCTCAGAATACCTCCCTTTGATTTCATTGTCACTGTACACCAAAACCACTATTACTTCCGCACAAACTTTCAGCCTCCCCTATTATGATCCTCTCCTTTGATGTCTTTTCATTAATTTTTAAGTAATCCATGTAAAGTTTGAACTTAATGAGCACCTCTGTTTTTTCAAAAATGTTTGCGTCAGCATACCTGTCTCTTTCTATTATCTCCTCTTGCTCTCCCAGTTCTTCTCCATTCTTCACTTTTTCATCGTTTTTCTACTTCTCGTTGCTTCATATCATATCCATATTTCTCTTTCGTTTTTTATTCTCTTTATGTTCTCTTCCACTCCTATCTTACATTCCTCCTTTTTTCACAACCCTCTTTGTACTTTCTTCTTAATATTTAACTTCCTTTCTCGTCGCACTTTTTACACCGTTATTGGACTTCTATTAGTTCCAAAAATTTATGCAGACAGTGTAAACTGCTTTAAAAGTTGATTCTTAGATCATTAATGCTAACTAAGCGTTGGCTAACCATCTCATGTCGCCTGCTGTAAATTCACAAAGAACTACTTCAAGTTGTTTTACGCTTTTGGGGTTATTCAGGAGCCAGAACGCTCGAGTGTAAGTCTACAATTAAACAAGAAGTCGCTGTTGACTAAATACCTAAAGGTGTGTGAACACAATCTGAAACAAGTAAGTTTGGTGCAACACAACCTTGTGCTATCGTAGCATGTCGAATTCTCCAAAATATTCAGACAGAAATGCCAACTAAGCGTTAGCTGAAAAAATATATATCAAATCGCCTGCAGTAAATTATACAATTGCTAACAAACACCGAGAATCACTTTACATTTTTCTTACTATAGTTTTTGTTCCTTCCTCTTGATCTTCTGCCACCTTCATATCTTTCAATACTATCCTCATCTCATAATTTTTCACTCCTCATTGTCAACTGTGTCTTGGTCTCGTCCATTTAAAAACACCTCTAAACGTTGATGATGTAGTGTTTATTTCTCTATTTGTGCGCCATCTTTATCCCATATTCATTTACCAACACTTCCCCATCAACCCCATTCTTAATCATTACGCTCCCAGTTATTATTTTGTTTTTGTTATTTCTTTTGTATACTCTACAGTTTATTATGCTGGTTCTTCTGCTAAGAAAACTCAAGATTTTGCGCAGTTCAAAGTTATTAAGAGTCTTCTGTACGTGTAATTCCCATGTAAAATTCTTATGTCACAGGCGCCACTCCACAAGGGTTGTTTCTTACCTATGCAACTTTGGCCGGATCCTTTTTATCCTAAAACATTCCGAGTTGTTACGTTTTAAATAAGACTGTTTTCGCAGCGTTTTCGTAAAATATTAAAATCCTTCCCAATTTATTAATTTATTATTTCAGTTATTATTACTTCTATAACATCAAAAATTCATCATCTCCCAGGTGCATAACGTCCTATACATACAAGCAGTAGATTCTATATACGTGTTAGTATTTCCTTCAGTCACTGATAGATGGCGTTATGCGTTGAAACGCTTTCCCTGTTTCGTCATTGATTGAATATCGCGAAAATATGTTACCACACGACGGAACAACACAATAAATTAAAAATAGATTTTTTCTAAAGTTTTCAATATTTCATTTGTATAAATATTACTAGGACATACTATTCAGTTTGTTTGAATTAATCTTTAATTTTAAATTGAGTGTTAGGTGTGAAAATATTATAATAATGTAACACGTATCGCCACCTATCGGTAACTTCGAGAAGTTCATATGCAAATATAGAATCATCTGGGCGTTCAGCACCACGAAACCGTAAAGCCTGAAATTAGTTTTTCAAACATGTCCGTGACTTTGTTTTAACATGCTTTCTATAAAAAAAATAGTAGTTGTATCGATTCGATACAACGATTTTAACAAAAAAAGTTGATACCAACTTTTGGCACACTTGTATAGCTGAAGGTCTGAAAATATTTTAGGTAGAATGAAAATGACCGATTACTATCGCGTAGGTAAGGAAATTTCAAGTTTCTGATTTTTCAGCAAATTAAAAAACTGATAAACAATTTGGGAGAACAGATCCTTTAGATAACTAAAAGAAACTGAGCACACACTTTTAAAAAAACTGACAAAGAAATCCTTATCAGTTGGTGACAAAAACAAATACATTCCAACACTATACAGGAATACAATGCATCCAATTATTACCTACGCATTATGTATAAACGAGACAACATTATCCCTACTTTTCTAGCATTATTTAATTACAATTTTTAGTTTAATCATTGGTTTAATGTTTGAACGAATATTTATGAACAAATTATTAATACATAAAGAAATTTGTGAGGAACAACGATCAAATTTGTTATTAGTAGGTACGCGTCGAATCTAGATGACTCATAAAGAATGATCACAATTACTGTAAGTTTGTTTGTTTCCAAAGTAACCATAAACGATTAAAATTTTACGAAGAAAACCAGCGTACATTAGCGTAAATTATAGCTTTCAAGAGAAAACTAAAGTTCGCCAGTTTTCGTTTGGTATTAACACCGTTAGTTTAATTCTAAATTTCACCTCTACTACATTGAAATGGCGTTTTTAAACTATAATTTGTGGATGGCAAATTCGACAAGACGCGCATGAAATAAGTATATTTCTTGTTGAATTCATTTTTTTTCGAAAAACAGGACGTATGTGCCCTAATTTTTTTATTTAAATTATTTGTTTAATCATCCCATAACACGTTTCAATCAAAAAATTGCGAAAATAAGCTGTACAAGTTTGTCGAATTTGCAATCCACAAATTATAGACGCGCATGGGAATAAATTTAGTTTTTTATTTAAATTATTTGTTTAATCATCCCACTACACGTTTCAGCAAAATATTGCAAAAATAAACTGTACAAGTTTGTCGAATTTTTAATTCACAAATTATAGACGCGCATAAGGTAAGTATAATTCTTGTTGAATTTTTTTTTAAAAACAGGATGTATGTGCCCAAATTTTTTTGTTTAACTTATTAGTTCAATCATCCCTTTCCACGTTTCAACCAAAATATTGCAAAAATAAACTGTACAAGTTTGTCGAATTTGCAATCTACAAATTATAGACGCGCATAAGGTAAGTATAATCCTTGTTAAATTGTTTTTTGAAAACAGGACGTATGTGCCCTAATTTTTTTGTTTAAATTATTCGTTTAATTATCCCTTAACAGGTTTCAATAAAAAAATTAGAAAAGGAAGCCGTTAAAGTTTGTCGAATTGGCAATCCACAAATTATAGACGCGCAAAAGGTAAGTATAATTTTTTGTTGAATTTTTTTTTTAAAAACAGAACGTATGATGCCCTAATTTTGTTGTTTAAATTATTAATTTAATTGTCCTTTAACAGGTTTCAATAAAAATTAGGAAAATAAGCCCATACAGTTTGTTGAATTTGCAATCCACAAATTATAGACGCGCATGAGATAAGTATATTTCTTGTCGAATTTTTTTTTCGAAAACAGGATATATGTTGCCCTAATTTTTTCATTAAAATTATTTGACTTATCATCCTTTAACACGTTTCAATCAAAAAATTGGAAAAATAAGCCGTAAAAGTTTGTCGAATTTGCAATCCACAAATTATAGACACGCACGGGATAAGTTTATTTCTTGTTGAATTTTATTTTTCGAAAACAGGACGTATGTGCCTTAATTTTTCGTTTAAATTATTTTTTAATCATCACTTAAGACGTTTCAATCAAAAATTGAGAAATAATCCGTAAAAGGTTTGTCGAATGTGCGACCTAGAAATTATGAACGCATATGGTAAGTTATGAATTCTATTAAATTTTTTTTAAAACAGTAAGTATGTGCCCTAATTGTTTTGTTTAAAGTGTGGAGTTCAGTTATCTTTTAGCTACGTTTCAATACAAAAATTGGGAAAATAAACAGTACAAGATTTTCGAATTTGCAATCCGCCAATTATAGACGCTCATGAGATAAGTATATTTCTTGTTAAATTTTATTTTCGAAAAAAGGACGTATGTGTCCCAATTTTTTTGTTTAAACTCTAAGTTTAATCATCCCTTAACACGTTACAGTAAAAAAGTGGGAGGAAAATGGACTGTACAAGTTTGTTAAATTTTCCATCCACGAATTCGGTACACTTAATATGTTTCATGCATATTTGATGCTTAAAAATATTTGTATCCAAACTTCTATGAAAGCTATTGTATATAAATTAACATAATTAGAGAAGAATTTTATTTTTAATAAAATTTTTTTCTGAATCTAGGAGCTGAGAGTTGCCAGCTAACTTCACACCGGTTTCTTTTTACCTAGTGTATTATAAAATAATATTGATTTTTTGAAATAGGTATTAACTTATTTCCAACGTTTGTATCAATATTTTAAAATATTTGGGTTAGCAAAATTCTCTTTCACACTACTAAGTAATGGTTGAAAACTTCATAGTGGTCCGAAGTCTCTCTCTCAAGATTTTTTTTTTGGGAACTGTAATTGCAAGACTTATCAAAAAAGTCTGTTAGTTTTATTTCAAATGCATAATGGTTTTTCTTAATACACATGTAACAGTATCTCTGTTTTTGGTAGTCTGTAAACCTTTAAAATGAATGTAGCCCGAGCTCTTTTGATCTGTAATAATTTTGTCCAACTATGAAAAAAGTTGTTGGAAACTTTATGCCTATAACTTTTGTTTAAACTAGTCGTAGAAATTGACGACCTGGGTTCTGTGATCAATTCGTAAAAATAGGAACGACGTTTTTTAGTTGGTGTAACAGTTTAAAAATATAATATTTTAGACTTAGGTCTGGCTTAGGACAGGAATTCTCATCCTAGGGCGCATTAGTCTCATTCAATGCACACTTTGATCCTCGACAACTTTGAGTAGATCAATGCTTTCGATATTGTGAGGTTCTTTACGAAGATATATCCGTAAAACCACAGAAATATAATTTTGGAGGTACGTTTTGTCCCCCACCACCAGGGCCGTCGAGGGGAAAATTAAAGGATATCCATATTGAGCCTACAGTGAAGCCATTAAAACAATACAAAATCTTTTGTAGCAATTATTTCTGATTTGTCTACTTTTTTGGTTACTGAACTACAGTTGCAACCTCGATATAACAAATCGCAAGGGAACAAGAAAATATTCGTCTATATCAAATAATTTTGTTAAACTGAGGTGTATGTTATATTGAGGTTAGGTTGGTCTAAAATTCGTAATAAAAGAGTTTTATTCACCTCAACATTACGTACTCACCAATTCTACCAATAAATGATAACACATTACTATTATCAAAGATTCGTACAATAAAACGAAGTAAAGGCAAAAAATCAACAATATGGTTATGGTAGCCCAATCTTAAATTTTGTTCATCATGATTAGGAAAAAAAGTTATAAATTGTTGTCTGTTTACCACCTGGTTAAGGTATCTCATCAAAGAAGCGGAATCGAATTTCGTGATGTGTATTTGACTACATCGTCGCTCAAATCTCCTTTTTGAGAAACACAGATTTTATTATATTTAAAGAATTATGAGCATCTTTTATTGTAAAGTCAAAGTTCATCGATTTCCACCCCCTTCTTCCCTCGCTTCTGCATTAGTAACCGGCAACACAGATGTGACAATGTCAGCATTAGTTAGTTCTCCACAGACGGCTAAATCATTATCAAAGATAACGAAGTCTTGGAATTCAGTCTCTTGAACACTTTGCCAGGTCCTAGCAAGTGACCAGATTTGGCGATCATTCACATGGCTTGTAAAACGTCAATTGTAGTTTTGAGTTCTACATCAGCAAGAAATCGTCTGACAACTTCCTTCTTATAGTGCATTTTGAAGCTTTGAATGATGCGTTGGTCCAGTGGTTGTAGCTTCGAAGTGGTAATTGGAGGCAAGTACTTGTTTTTATATTTTTCAGGTTAAGAATTTCTCCGTGTGTGTGAACATAAGAAATTTCTTGTTTTTTTTCTGCATCTCTTTATCCAGACTTATAAGTTAATCGCTAAAAGCATCACTGGTCATCCAAGCCTTATGGTTTGACGTGTAATCTGTTGGCAGGTTATTGACATTTTTAAAACATCGCGTTTTCTTATATTTTCCGATTATGAGTGGTTTAAGTTTGTAGGTCCCGCTACAATTTGCTCCTAGCAGTACTGTTAAGCGAAGTTTGCTGTTTTTTCCCACCATTACATGTATCGCCTTTGATTGTTAAGGTTTTATCAGGTAAACATTCTAGTTTCGTCGGCGTTAAATATGTCTTCGGAACCGTATCCGGCGGTCAGCTCTGCCAGTTTGTCTTCCACTCATATACTTCTTGATTGGACACTACCACTTTCACCACAATTTTTTGCTGTTGCTCGCACGGAACTCTGCATGTCTTATTTCTATTGCAAACTGCTGAGCCTTTTCCTGGACGATAGGGGCTCCGATTGCAAGATTTAACACACATTCCTCTAGGTCTTTGTACTCACATAATTTTAATCTTCTACTGTTTCCAGGCAAACCACTCATTCTGAAAACTTATCTTTAAATTTTAAATTGTAGCTAATGTACAGAGTTGTTCATTATAAATTACCCACCCCTTATTATCGTTATTATTGCACGTTATACTTGAAACTTGTATGATTCTAACTGAAGTTTCTTAAAATGCCATCAATAGTTCAGTTACTCGCCGTTTACAAGGCGCAACAAAAATATAATGTATTTTTTTAATATAACACCCTGTATATTATTATATTTTTGAAAAGATCATTTTTTTCTGATTTCAAAGAAATATAATATGTTGTCTTTAAATTGAGCCGTTTTTGAGTTATTAATCGTAGAATACTACAGTTACTTAATACGGAATTGCTAATATTGTTAAAGTAAGCCATGTAAAAAGAAAAGGAAGTGCAATTAAAAGGTCCATTAAGCTCGCCCCAAAAATCGTATTTTGCGTACATAGTTTGAGTTAGTACGTTCAACAGTGTTGCTACAAGAAAAATTATATCGCTAAAAAGAAAAAGTTTGTCTCTTAAAGAGAAAATTGATATAATTGTGGAAAGTGAAAAGTTCAATACCAGTGCTAGAAAATTGGCTGAAAAATTTTAGTGTTGGAAGAACACAAGTAAATAATATTTTAAAAAACAAATGTGATTTAAAAAAGCTATTTGAAGAAGGTTCCAATTCAGAGCAGAAGAGAAAATTTTATCGAACTGAAGGTTTAGAAATTGACCGAGTAGTTTACAATTGGTTTTGAAAAGCTAGGAATAAAAATATCCCTATACCTGGACCTTTAATAAAAGAGAAAGCATTAGAAGTTGCGGAAAATTTTAAAATGACGGATTTTAAAGCTTCGGTTGGTGGTTTGAGAAATTTTCTGTCAAAGACATAACATAACCTTTAAAACAATTTGGGTGAGGAGTTAAACAAAGTTGCAATTGTTGAAAATAGCGATTGTCCGTCCTATTTTCAGTTATTTAGCCTGTCCGGCAAACCTACTAATAAAGCTACTAAAACTACTAACTGGGGCTAAACAGAACATTTTTAGTATAGGTGTTTATAAAACAGTGAAAGCAATATTTTACATTGTGCCGAAACCAGGGAAGTTGTAAACTTAATTTTGAATAAAGTTAAACTGTCAGTTTAAAGTCAAATAAACGTCAAATGAGCGACCACGGGGCAGCTAGCCAACCCCCATCATCCGGCAGAGTTCACGATCTAACTTCGGGAATTCGTCGAAGAGGTACATGTTCGAGAACATGCCAGCTCCTGTCAACCACCAATCTAAGAGGATAGGATCCAGTTGACTGTAAGGAAAGAAAAACAGAAACTGGAAGCAGATAAGTTAAAGTCGAAACTTGAATCATTACAAAGAAATTGTCTGTGATCAATAAAGGGATCCTCATGATTTAACCGAAAGAGCAGAAACATGAGCAAACTGCTTTGGAGCTACAGATAATTGAATTTGAAGAAAATTTGGTAAGAGCTGAGATACGGGGATAACGTTCGTGAGGCCGAGGAGACCAGTGCACAAGTCGCTACAATGTAGAACAAAAAGGTGGACTCCGACGATGAAGTTGAATCTGTTATAAGTGGTGGAGAGAACTCAGCTGACATTAGAATATGGGTTCAAACTGTAAGTAAAGCCGGCGACCAGCAGCCACCACCACCAAGCAACTTATCGGAAGGACTTACCACTATCCTCTCCTTACCATCCAAAGCATACCCCAACAACAACTTCGTTGATCAGTTGGCAAGTGCTCTAGAGCGTACCTTTCGAAATCGTCAGGAAACAATAGTTAGAACAGGAGTCGACAGGGACTTAGGTACCAAATTTTGATGGTAATCAAGCTGACTGGGAAAACTTCTCAGCAGAATACGTTCGAACTACAAGAAAATACAAGTACGAGCCGAGTGAAAATCTGACAAGAATGAGGAAAGCCTCGAAGGGAGACGCACTAGCCGCAGTATGTCACCTTTTCGGAAACGGAACCAACCTTCCAAAACTTCTGTCTACACTGAAGCAGAGGTTTGGTAGACCCGAGTTTGTACTAGAGTACCTGGTAGAAAAAACAAAAGTAACAGCAGCACCAGATGTTAATAAGCCGGAGTCTTTAGTGGAATTTGGAACCAGCATCGACGTTCTCATCACAAACATATGCGCATACAACAAAATGGATTATCTACATAATAAGCAACTAGTGACTGAGCTAGTGGGTAAACTCCCAATGTTACTCCGCATGCAGTGGTATGAGTGGATTTCAGATAAAAAGGTGATAGAAAGCCTTGGATTTTGGATAAGAAAATCGACGCTGCTATTCTGGCCATCAAACCTAAAGTTGATGTACCTTCATCTCATAAGAAGCACAAATCGTCTCAACAACGTCGCAGACGGAGGCCGGTTGGATCACAATTCATCTCAAGTGGAGATGAAGATAAGAAAACAGAAATAGGCTGCCACAGCAACGGCAGAAGAGACACTCACTAAAGTCTTGTTGGGAGTTTCAGAAAAAGTCTATAGACGAAAGATGGAATATTGTGAAATCTGAAAGAGCCTGCATTTCTTGTCTAGGAGTAAGACACAATATGAAAATGTGCAGATCTAGGAAGCAGTGTAATAAGGATTCGCCGAATAGTCAACAACCACCATGTCAGAATGTAAAAGGAGTAGTAAACGCACCGATTGCTACAAGTTGTAAATTAGGTTGGGTAATCGTGGGACAAACTTCAACTGGCAATAGCGGATCTATGTTTTTTCTTGCAGGATACGAGCGGGACAACTATCTTCATAACTTGGTAAAGCAATATTTTACTACAGAAGATTTTGGAGTCTCCGTTTTAGTCAAGTTAAACTCACTCAGTCGAAGATAGCAAGGCCACTGCAATAATGAAGCAGAGAACAGTGAAATCTAGTGCAGGCATAATTACAGGATTACTATGGAAGAACAAAGCAGTAATACTCCCCGAAAGTAAAACCCAGGCACTGAATCGGCTTTTATCGATTGAACGAAGAATGAAGAAAGAAAAGGAGTTTTCAAAACTATACATGGAGAAGTTTGATGAGTACCGCAGAAAAGGATACATTACAAAACTCTCGCCACAGGAAACTGCAATTCACAGTGAGCGTGATTGCTACATACCATATTTTGGCATTACCAACCCCAACAAGCCAAGGAAGTTAAGGCTTGTTTTGATGCAGCAGCAAAGAACGATGGAGTCAGCAAATGACTTTTTGTTTACGGGACCAGACTTAATAAGATCACTTACATTGGTACTTTGGAACTTCCGTCGTCATCCTATTGTCATTAACGGTAGATATCGAGGACATGTTCCACAGAGTACACATTCGTAAGGAGGATCGTAATAGTCAACGGTTTTATGGAGGGATGGAGACTCATTAAGAGAACCGGACACGTATCATATGAACGTAATGCTTTTTGGTGCCACCTGCTCCCCTTCCTCTGCTATTTATGCAAGAATTACAACGCTGAAAATGTGAAAGAAGAATCACCAGAGTTATACAGAACAATAACGGAAGATTTTTTTGTTGACGACTGTCTAACTGGAGCTGTAACTGTTGAAGAGAGCAATTCAACTGAGTTCAGGTTACAGGATGTTAATCAAAACGGTAATTTTGTTTTTAAGAAATGGAGTTCATTGCCAGAGCAGACTGGAAGTGGGTGCCTACCAAACAGAAATCCAGCTGGCATCGCAACTAGGAGTACAATGCAAGACATTATTAATGAAGATTGGTTCAGTAGGCCAACATTTTAAAATGAAAACGAAGACAATTGGCCAGCAACAAGGGCAGCTGATAGTTCATATTGTGCAGTACTAACAGGTAGAGAAGACAACTGCGGGGCTCCATTTGGATCCGGCTTCATCACTAGTGTGGAGAGCAGGTTGAGTGAAGGCGAAGGAACTGGTGAGTTTTGATAGATTTTCCAGTTACAAAAATTAGTACAGGTATTTTCGTTGGTCTCTGCAGAAAAGTGGAAGTTGAAAATAAAAACTAAAGCTCATACACAGCCACCACTTATCAAGGTTACTCAGATTGATGGAGGAGAAAAAGAAAACAGTCAATTCATTCTAGATCTACAGTACTCACTAATGCTCAGTTGAACAGTAGAGAGAAATTCATTTAAAATTGGTTCAGATGGAATGCTTTTCGGATGAAATTCAAAAATTGAAAAGCAATGTACAACTGCATAAGAAGGCTGCATTCGTAAATTGTCTTATGTTGTGGACACTGATGGTCTATTTCCCAGAGATAGTAAGCTGAAGCTGCCAATTTCACATTCTCCTGTCATTCTTCAAAAGATCGTCACGTCACAAATATTCTTATTGATCCTTGAGCACAAGAAAACGGACACGTAGGAGTGGAAACGGTTTTATGCAATCTGAAGAGAAGAGTTTGGATCATACATGGGTGGGAAGTAGTTGGAAAAAGATTTCGAAGCTGTTGGATGCCTGGAGCCAACCATAATAGGACTGATTCAGCTGGGAGATTGGATAGTTATTCTCAATGTTTACACATACAGGAGTAGATGGATTTGGTCCAATGACAGTTACCGTTAGAAGAAGACATGAGAAACGCTGGGGTATCCTGTTTACTTGTATGGTCTCACGAGGAATACATTGAAGCAGTTCATGATTTGAATACAGATGAATTTATGCAAGCTTTTTCAAAGTTCATCGATTGTAGAGGACATCAAGACATCTCTACTCAGACAATGGTACAAACTTCGTGGAGGCAGCAAAGAACTACATGACATGGCAAAATCAGAAGAGGCTCAGCGAAATTTTGAATTGGAGTGGCATTTATGACTCAGGAGCCTCACATCAAGGTGGAATATGGGAACGTAATGTTACAGAGATGTGAAAAAGGCAATGCACAACATACTACGTGAAAAAAAGCTCCCAAAGACACTACATTACTAACGGCCATGAAGTCTAACTACTACTAATGAAACAATACGCAGAGATACAAGATCGTTTCAACGTTACGTAGATCCAATTTTGGGAGCAGTGGACGAAGTTTGCCTACCAACATTAACTAATAGAAGTAAGTGGCACAGACCATGGAGAACCAGATTCAGGGAGTTGGTGAAATTGTTTTCATCGTGGATGACCAATATTCCAAGAAACACTTGGAAGAAGGGAGTCGTCGCTAAGCTTTATCCTGGAACGGACAAACTGGTGAGAAATGTAGACAGTGACGGTGAGAACCTTCGGGAAGAAAGTTGTGTCAGTCTACAAAAGAAACATCAATAAACTTTGTCGGTTTGGGGTTGAAGACAGAACTGGATTCAGTTCCAGAAATTGGATCAGAATCGGAGGCCGGTGTCATTTGCCATGGAGTCGCCTCATCTATGATTTAAGAGAAAAAGGAAGTATCAAGATAGCAGGTTTTGTTATGAGAGTTTGTTAACAATTGACATATTTTTTTATAATAAAGTTTACTAGTTTTAACGATAATTTCTGTCTGAAATTAGTGAAGATTTGGGTGAGGAGTTAAACAAAGTTGCAATTGTTCGTCCGTCCTATTTTCCAGTTATTTAGTCTGTCCATTAAAAGCTGAGTGAAAGATCCTTACGAACTGAAACTACTAACTGGACTAAACAGAACATTTTTAGTAAGGTGTTTATAAAATAGTGAAAGCAAATTTTTGCAAATGAAATAAATTTTGCCTCCCAATAACGGCCACCTCCATATACCGGTCCAGTTCTGCGGCAAATTTTAGTGATCGCTATTTAGAAGTTTTACTGTACCTATTAATAGGGGTTCATTATACATATTGAGGACACTGTATTATTATTTTAACGTTAACTGCGATACATATCCTCTACGATATGTATCGCGTTATGCAATCTTGATATGCGGCTCTATTTTACTCATGATTGTCTTGACGAACATGCTGAAGCGAATTTTAATAACTTATACTGGGAATTTTTATGTCAAATGTAGATATTGAGTCGTCACAAGTCAAAGAATATATAAAAATAATTTTTATACATTACGCGCGAGATATGTACCGCATATGAAGGGGAAAATCATGTTTACTTGCTGTACATATCGTCAATGATATGTACGGTTATCGGTGATTGATGAGTAATTCGACGTGGAGCTTGTCTGTTACATATCCTAAACGTGACAACGTTGCATATATCGAACTTTTGCGTAATGGTGGTGGTACGCCCGGTTTCAGAGGAACAACACCAGCAATGATAGCTCGTTAATGGCGCGCACTGTCGCCACTATAAATCTAGTTAATAACCAGTTGGGAATGCGCGCAAGCTTGCATTGCCGGGATGAACAAAGAACTGTATTTGGCAAAATTTATTTTGGCAGTTAATTTGAAAAAATAACTAAAAATTACAACAGGTACAAATAAAAGAGAGCCGATTTGGCCACTTTGCCGATGAGATAGACAAAAATGATCGAAGCAAAAATGTCTTAGATTTTGATGTTCTATAGAGAATCCGAAAGAAAATGTTCAAAAATAATCAACTTAGGAAAAAAGCTATGACATCAGACAGACAGACAGACAGACTTTGTGAATTCATAAGATGAACTTTTGTTTCATCAGAAAATATAAAATATAGTAAAACTCTTGTTTCTCTCAACAAACAAAACATTATCCAGTACTTGTTTTACTACAATAACAGATGGTTGTTAACATGTCGCGCACCCAGTAGAAAAAATTTTAAATTAGCTGTGCAACGTTTAGTGACAGTGAGATACATACTGCTTCTGCACCTTCGTATCTTGATGCAGAAGTAGAATGTGTTGAAAAAAGCAGGAAATTCGGGAATGAGCAGTCCTACCACTGCTTTACAAATAAGGCGTAATCGAAACCTCATCAATATAAAGTAACAAGCGATTCGGAGAACTCTGAACCGTTTTGACAGATGATTTGTGAGAGATAAGACTTATCAAAATTCCTCGACTGAAGATTCTGAGTATTGAATTGAATCTGATCTTTCGGCATTCAAACTAAGAATAATAGTGACAGTGACAAGATATGGATGTAGCTGGTGTCTGTGAAATCTATTTGTAACAAAAATTGGAATGTCATCACGCCAATTCTGAAAATACCGAAATGTTGGTTATACCAAGGCGAACTCACTTAATCCTAATTTAAATAGTACAGAGGTAAAGCGACCCTTGGATATTTTTTAAACACTTTGTGAATGATAGTGCTTCTGCCTTGCTAACTGAAACAAACATTATGCAGTAAACAATGCTCAAACGGCTTTTAAATAAGTCAAGGATTAAGTCATGGACAAGATACCAATAAGATTGAAATGCAAATTTTAAGGTGTGACTTTGGCAATGGGTTTGGTAATAGTGCCTACTATAAACTTTATTGGTCGAAGGATTCTCTATATAACAACAAATTATTTCGTCTGTTATGACAAAGAGATCGATATTTACTACTGAATTGCTTACATTTCGCTAACAAATGACCGCAAATCTTGACAACAGACTTTATAAAATAGCGCCACTAGTTTCTATTTTGCTGAAAAAACTATCAGACCATCTTCTACCCTGGTAAGAGTGGTTGTGATGAATCCATGATTCCCTTCCGAGGAAGGCTCCGATTTCGACAATATACTAACAAATCTTATAAATATAGGGTTAAACTTTAAAACTTTGCACATCAAATAGTTACACATACAGTGTGAAGATGTATGCCGGAAAAGGAGATACAATTCCTGGACTCTCTCACTCTCACTCCCATAGTTATGAGTTTACTTGAGCCTATCGCAGACGAAAAGAACGAAGACTGTTCGCCGATAACTTTTATTCAGCATACCTTTATGCAAACAGTTGTATGCAGAGAAACTTCTGTACTGCGGTACACTTCGAGGGAAATCGAAGGAATACCCGAAAGATTTCTCTAGGAAAATGAAAAAAGGAAGTTCTAGGAATGGAACAAGATAATGTAAAAATCATCAGATGGATAGATAAAAGACTGTTCTAATGATATCCAACTCACCCAATGCACACAAGTACTCTAGTTTCTACAAGTATTTATTTTTTCATTTTCTAACTGCATTCTTTGTAATTTGCCCTTTTCTTCAGGAAAGCATAGTGGGTCAGGCAAAAGTCATGAAACTACAAGCAGTGATAGACTACAATAAAGCTAAAAAGAGAGCGTAGATTTTAGCGACCAAATGTCTGCGTATCACTGTTATAAAGAAGAGCTTCAAGTGGTATAGGTAATTTTATCTAATGTTATATACTCTTTCTAATCAGGTAACTGCTCTCTTTTAGAAAAGTGTCATTTGAGCTATTACTTGGAACTACGGTAGTCAATTCGTGGATTATATACAATATGATAAATAATACAAAATTAGGTATAACGGAATTTCAGGCAGTTGGCGTGGTTGATAGAGCTTACGGAGAATGTACAATCTGCTGCTTCCACTTATTCACGAAAAAGGACCCACAAATTTATCAGACCAGAGGACCTGGGGTTAAAGAAAACCATGCAAGGGTTGTTACAATAAGCTACGAACAGCACTTTCAGTCGCAGAAGCTGACAAAAGTACGTCGTATCATCAGCTATTGTGAAGACTGTCCAGAGAAACCGGTACTGTCTTCCTTGTTTTAACGAATGTCACTAATAAAGGGACACATTTCATAAATAATAACATAATCAACTCCAAAATTGTGAGTCAATTATACGCGGTTCTACACTTCGGAGATATGTACGGCTAGAAATACGGTGGTGTTTGGTGCTGTACTAATAGATTTCTACTTTGAAAATATTCATTATACAACATCGTTCGTCGCTAAGATGGTCATCTGTTTAAAATTGATTACATATCTTCGAAGGTATTGATGTCTTGATGATCCATGCATCATTCTTCTAAGTGAGACTTGGTTAACAGCTGATTTTATAACTGTGAACTGGGTTTTGAATCTTTCATTGTTTATCGTTGCGATGAAATCAAATATTAAGTGGAAAAACGCGTGGCGAGGAGTTCTTATCGCCGTCCCGAAAATATACGCGTCTCACTTTCGGCAGTTTTTAATGCTTTAAGAGAAACATTTGGAATGTTTAGGTGGGACTGATTTTCTTAGTGGTGATAACACTGAAGAATTGGTTGATGTTTTTTACTCAATTATTTTGTATTATTGATAAATTCGTACCAATAGCGACTAACAAAAACACCAGAGACTACCGCTTTCTAAATGGTACTCGCCAGAACTAATTAACAAAATAATAATGAAAAAGAAAATGCATTCTAAATTCAAAAGAACAGGTGATTTAACAGATTACAACTCGTTTAAAATTCTGCGCTCTGAATGTAAATGCTTATCTTCTTTGCTATAACAACTACATCCTCATAGAAAAATAGAATCAGATGCAATTCAAACGCATTTTGGAAACATGTTAATTCGGAAAGAACTTTGTAGCTCAGCACTACCGAACTCATTTATTCACGATGGGGTTACTATTTTGCGGGAATTGATAATATCTTAGAGTTATTTTCTGATTTCCTTTGGATCAGTTTACAACCCACACACACCCGCACCTGCAATGTGTGCGCTTCTGACCTGAACCACATTAACTTACAACATGGCCCCGTGATTACCATCTCAAATGTGTACCTGAACTATCCAAATTAAAATCTTCTAGCTCTCTTGGCTCTGATGAAACACCTACTATCCTACTTAAGAATGCGCATTTGTATTAAGTAGACCCATTTGGCTTTTGTTTAATGGCTCTCTAAGAACTGGATCGTCCCATCTATATGGAAATATGCGCTAGTCACACCAATTCATAAAAATGGTCCCAGGAATGACGTCACCAACTATTGTCCAAATTTCTATCATACCAATGTGTAGCTAAAAATAATGGATAAAATAATGGCTACTTATTTATCGGGGCACCTTGGCTCCCTAATTATTGATAACCAACATGGTTTAGATCAGGTTGCTCAACTACGACGAACTTGCTTGTTTTTTGGCCAGTATGGTGAACGCCTTGGAGGAAAAGTCTAATTGTAGATTCTGTTATACTGATTTCTCCAAGGCGTTTGACACTTTATTGATCATAAACTTCTGCCTGGAAAAGCTCCAGTAGTATGGGAGTTAGAGGTGTACTGTTAAGATGGATCAGTTCATACTTATTTGGTAGATCCCAGTCGGTACGTATTCGTAACATAGTATCGCTGCCAGCCTCGGTGACATCCAGGGTACCCCAAAGGGTCTCATCTCAGCCCTCTCTTATTCAATTTGTTTGTAGTAACATCTCTACCTGCTTTACCTGTTGCCAATACTTACTCTATGCTGACGACTTTAAAAATCTTTCTTAAAATAAAATCTAATACTGATTCCATAACATGAAAGAAGATCTTGATAGATTTAATAATTAGTGCCGCCGTAGTAAACTTACGTTGAATATATCTAAGTGTGTCACTATGTCTTTTCAAAAAAAACAAAACACATATTTAAGAGATTATAAACTGATATGGTGTTTCTCTCAAACGGAATATTTACTTTTAGAAACATCAAACTATTCTTCATCTTTATAAGAGTTTTGGTAGACCTCAACTTGAATATTGTACCGTTATATAATCCCCGTATACAATAAAAGATGTGACGGAATTGGATCGTATTCAACGTAAGTTTATAATGCATATTTCATTTAAATTTTTTTTTTTTTTTATTTTTTTTTTTTTTTTTTTTTTTTTTTTTTTTTTTTTTTTTTTTTTTTTAATTTTTTTTTTTTTTTTTTTTTTTTTTTTTTTTTTTTTTTTTTTTTTTTTTTTTTTTTTTTAAATTTTTTTTTTTTTTTTTTTTTTTTTTTTTTTTTTTTTTTTTTTTTTTTTTTTTTTTTTATAAAAAATTTTTTTTTTTTTTTTTTTTTTTTTTTTTTTTTTTTTTTTTTTTTTTTTTTTTTTATTTTTTTTTTTTTTTTTTTTTTTTTATTTTTTTTTTTTTTTTTTTTATTTTTAAATTTTTTTTTTTTTTTATTTTTTTTTTAATTTATTTTTTTTTTTTTTTTTTTTTTTTTTTTTTTTTAAAAATATATTTTTATTTTTTTTTTATATATAATTATTATTTATTTATTTTTAATTTTTATTTTAATATTTTGTACACTCATGAAATTTAAAACTTGGACACCACAATTTCTGTAAACAAAAGTTTGCACATTGTGAAGCGGGCTTAAGGGTATCATTTACAATTCTAACAGCAGGTAGTCTCAGCAGGGTTATCTTATAGAAGGACTGTAGAATGAATCATTACACTAAGCACGTTTTAGAAAATAGGTAATTTACGTTGCTTACTTAATTTTTTCTTTAAAGAATATATTTGAAGGTATCGCTAATTAAACACCATAGCTCGATTAATTATCGAATCAAAATTTTGTTTAGGAAATGTTTACAAAATAAAATTAGAAATAATTTTGATTTAAAAAACGTCTACAAGCAATAACTTTTAAATTAAATCAAAAACTAAACATGGTTATTTGGGTTGACTGATTATTACTTATTTTTAAATAAATCTAACCTACTAATTATTGTAAGTTATTAAAAAAATCATTAAACTCTCTATTCATAATATTTAGTCCTTACAAAATGTATATTTTATGACGTTTCATTTTTTCTGTAGTTAATATAAAAGTGAAAATAAAAACTAAGGCAATTCTTATTGTCAACGTATATATTTAGTTTTTGACAAAATTTATTACATAATTATAATTAAGATACCAAGTTATAGTTTAAAATTAAATGAAAACTTTTTTTTAAATAAAGGTATTACTATATAAATAAATATAAGAAATCAATAATGGGTGTGACCTCCATTATTATTGATACATTCTTGGAGGCGTCTGCTCATTGACGCTATCAAGGTATCAATATAATTAATATTAATCGTTTCCCATGCGGTATCAATGGCTGCAATTAGTGCATTACGGTTTACTGGTATAAAATTTGGCCCTTGTTGTCTTCGGATAACAGCAAGTATTCGAGCCCAAACATTTTCGATAATGTTAAAATCTGGGCTTTTGCTGGCCAGGGTAACAGCTCCAAGTTATTTGCTCGTATCCAATTGCGTCACAACCTGCGAAATATAGGGTCATACATATCCCGATAGTTAACTATCGAATGTTTTATCCAAGAAAATATATTTAAATAGTAAATGGAATCTACTAACGTTACGTTCCCAAAAAGTAGATTCCAGATCTATATTTATACATTTTTCTTGAATTTCTGATAATTAACTTGTGCAGGACATGACGCCCCTATTCATACTTCGCGGGTTGTGCGCAATTGGATACGAGAAAATAACTTGGAGCTGTTACCCTGGCCAGCAAAAAGCCCAGATTTTAACATTATCGAAAATGTTTGGGCTCGAATACTTGCTGTTATCCGAAGACAACAAGGGCCAAATTTTATACCAGTAAACCGTAATGCACTAATTGCAGCCATTGATACCGCATGAAACGATTAATATTAATTATATTGATACCTTGATAGCGTCAATGAGCAGACGCCTCCAAGAATGTATCAATAATAATGGAGGTCACACCCATTATTGATTTCTTATATTTATTTATATAGTAATACCTTTATTTAAAAAAAACGTTTTCATTTAATTTTAAACTATAACTTGGTATCTTAATTATAATTATGTAATAAATTCTTGTCAAAAAACTAAATATATACGTTGACAATAAAATTGCCTTAGTTTTTATTTTCACTTTTTATATTAACTACAGAAAAAATGAAACGTCATAAAATATACATTTTGTAAGGACTAAATATTATGAATAGAGTTTAATGATTTTTTTAATAACTTACAATAATTAGTAGGTTAGATTTATTTAAAAATAAGTAATAATCAGTCAACCCAAATAACCATGTTTAGTTTTTGATTTAATTTAAAAGTTATTGCTTGTAGACGTTTTTTAAATCAAAATTATTTCTAATTTTATTTTGTAAACATTTCCTAAACAAAATTTTGATTCGATAATTAATCGAGCTATGGTGTTTAATTAGCGATACCTTCAAATATATTCTTTAAAGAAAAAAATTAAGTAAGCAACGTAAATTACCTATTTTCTAAAACGTGCTTAGTGTAATGATTCATTCTACAGTCCTTCTATAAGATAACCCCTGCTGAGACTACCTGCTGTTAGAATTGTAAATGATACCCTTAAGCCCGCTTCACAATGTGCAAACTTTTGTTTACAGAAATTGTGGTGTCCAAGTTTTTAAATTTCATGAGTGTACTTATTATGGCTAATATTATTGCCCCCGGTTCCCCCTCTTTGAACCGGTTAACGGCACAATGCTAGAGCAAACATTATTGATTTTTTTGCCTTTATTATCGCTGCCAAAATGCGCCATGTTAATTTGAAAAAAACAACTCACCCAACTACTGTTAGTCTTTCTGGTATGATCAACCCTTGGATGTCAAAAGAAAATACAAATTCACACAAAATATGGTTACGGTCGCTTTTGTAATCTATAAACAATAATGTTCTTGGCCAAAATAGGTGTTCTTCTCCGGTAGCCAAATCCTTCCATCTATTTTGTACACTTAAAATTCGTCGCTTTAAGACTTCGTAAAACATGTCGTCATCGAGTATGCATTGGTTTCTTCCAGAAGAAAACGACGTTAACTAATATCTTCTTCTAAGTTCGACGTTTACCCGTATTGAAATATCGGCAAATTCATCTAAACGTTTTCCTTTAACGTGCAGTCTTATTAATTGATTACATAATTAACATCACAGCATTTTCTGTATGCAAATAAAATCGTTATCACAGCCACATTTGTTTACGTAAAATTATTAAAAATTGTAAACGGTACGAATGAACATCTCCAACAGTGTTATTTATTGGTATATTCATTTCTGGTTTACTATCAGCGCAAAACTTCAAAATCGGACCCGACAAACGGAAGAAAATAAAAATAAATAAATCATCGCGTATCCAACTACATTTCACAATTATCAATGATAAACACACGCTTGTACTAAATTCATGTTAATTCTATTTAGAACACTATTTATAAAACCCGTCTGCGGCAAACAAAACTACAGATCTCAGGAAAAATAGAGAGGTTGGATTATCTTCAAACGAGAGACGGCGCAGTGCAAAACACTAGCATAATTAAAACTACTGACGCAACTAGGGTTTGAAATTGATTAACATCGATAATTTATGTAATTCAATTCAATTTTGCATAAACAATCAAATACCCAATAATTCCGTTTTTTAATTGCGTTTTTTTTACATGTAAAACGATATTACGAATTTCCAAGTTTCTTTATATAATATCAGTTTCGCAACCAAAAGATACCGAAATAATATATTTTAATATCATGTTCAACTAGAGAGCGCTTGTTATTACGAGTGGGCGTAGCATCTAAAATTGCTCGAACGTTTAAAAAACGAGATGACGGATAATTAGGCGTCATCAGAATATAGAGGTATTGTAGGAAGGGTCTTGAGTATGCTTTACCATTAGAAAACAGGAATGACTGTAAATAAAGTTCTTTTATGCCCTAATTTAATTTACTTCACGTCCGTATTTGAAGAAGACAAAAGCATATTAATATAATAAATTACCTCATTTTCAATTTTTTTTTACTCAGATTTTACTTGTTCTTTGAGTCAGTTTACCAGCTCAATTTCGTTATGACATCCCTCTACTAGTCAACCTTGTATTAGTTATTAGAAGTTGCGCGTAAAATATTTAGGGATTCTTCCCTACTGCGAGTGCATATATGTGTATAACTTGGCAATGAACCAACAAGTCAAGAAGAAAATTTGTGCCGGCTTTTGATAATCATCCGTTATGGTCGGTTTGTTCATCCCAGGTTCCCATACTTTTTTTTGCTGGATCTGGTGGACCCCCTGCAGCTGTTACATTTACTAACTTACTTCCAAAACCCGAAAAAAGTATATATGTCTATGTAAATCTGTGTTGTGGCTATTTTTCAATCAACTATGAGTTGAAAGTTTTCGAAAAAAAGGTGAGAATTTATATTGCATTGTTGATTATGCTGTAGTATTGTCATTCAAGCTAAGTTTCAAAGCCAGTCTAAAAAGCGTCTTCATCCAACAGTTGGATTCCTACTTTACTTTTTGTATTCTAAGATTGACTCACAGTACAAAAACCAATAATTTCCCACTTCCCGGAGTGGTAAAAAGTAAAAAAAATAAATGTTTCTTGTTTTGTGTTGATAACGCAAAAGTGCTGCTTTTGATTGTATTATATGATCTTGTGAATCATTAACGTGTCAAAACCATCAATGGTTTAAGCGAATCATGTTAACAATGGCGTTATATTTGAATGTTTTAATGTGTGATTGATATGTTTTATCGGATATATTGTAATCTGGATAAGACTCTCTCATTTAATAGGAGGATAACGGTGAATTGACAGCAAATTATCAATATTTGGCTTGAGTTTAGTTAAGTATAACCGTAAATCTCTCGCTCTGTAATATTTAATCTGCTCCGTTTTTGTCAACAAGTTTGTTACGGCACTAAAACTGCGTTCGACAAGATATGACGAAGGAAACGCTATGATTTTGCACAATTCCACGGTCTGGATATTTTTCAGGTATTTGTGCCTGCAGCCAAAATGATTGATACCCTCTTTTGAATGCTACTTTAGGCTCCTCATTAGTGCTAAGCTCGAGTAGCTCTTCTTGCAGTACCACATTTTTCCACTTCAGTTTCATCATATGGATTTATTATCCATGGTGGTATATCCATCGACAGAATGTCTTCAAATCTGATTTTAAATCATCATACAGGGCAATCAAATGTTGAACATACGTCTGAATATCTTCGTCGAGGCATTCTACCTGCGATAAATTTGGAAACTGGGAAAATTCACGTCGACCAATATTTTTGCTTCATAAGTTTCAGTTTACCAAGAAAAGCTGAAATTTCACTCTTTGTTTTTATCAAATTGAGGCTGTCCCCTTGTAACTGTAGGTTGAGGTCATTGAATTTTTGAGCAAATCTGTCCAAATACGCAATGTCTGCTTTGAAATTCATGAGGTTTTCTTTAAAACAGGATCTTTAGTGTTCAGAAACTCTAAAACAGAGTCGAAAAGCAAATAGAATCTTGATAGACATGCACCTTTCGACAACCAGCGTACTTCGGTATGTAGCAACAATCGTTGAAGTCCTCATCATTTTCTTCGCACAACTGTTGCAAATAAGCGCTATTTAATGCATTGCTTTTTATTTTGTTAACTGCATTAATCACAAATTGAAGCGCTTGGTGCCAATCTATCACTCAATTTTTTCGCTACTAGATGTTGTCGGTGGATGACACAGTGAATTGCAATTACCTCTGGTATAATCCTTTTAAGATGACTTATAAACCCACGATATCGCCCGACCATGGCAGGAGCTCCATCTGTTGCCACCGAAATAATGTTTGTGAATGCAATTGATTTTCCGTAAAAAAATCATTCAGAACATTAAAAATTGATTCACCTTTAGTGTCAGTCTTCAAAGTTTTCGCGAATAGTAACTCTTCAAACATTTGTTCGCCTTTGATAAATCAGAACATATGCCAATAATAATGCTTCATTGCCAGGTAAAGTTGACTCGTCCAGTTGAATAGAAAAATGAGTTGTTTGCAGATAATTACACAAGAAACTTTCAACATCAGAGCTCATTTCATCAATACGTCTTTGTACAGTGTTGTTACTCAAAGGAATTCTTTTAAGTATGTCAAATGAAGATTTGTGCAGGACAGTTTTAAGACCTCTTCAACAGCAGGCAAAATTAACTCCTCTCCAATGGTATGCAGTTTCCCAGATTTTTGCTATAAGTAATGAGATATTGTAAGATGCCCGCAAGCCATCGTCGTTGCTTTCAGACGTTGAAGCGAACATACTATGCGCAGTGGGTCTCTTTTCATACTTTTCCTTCAATGTTTGGAAATATTTCAAATCCTTACCTATTTTGTCAGGATGACACCTTCTTAGATGATCTTCCAGCTTCGATGGTTTCATAGAGTCATTGCTCAAGACTTTGTTGCATCAAAGACACATGGGCAATCGCTTGTCTGTATTTGATGGAAGAAAACCAAATTTCAAATATTCAACACTGTACTGTCGACACTTCTTCTTAGATTCAGCCATGTTTCGTATCAATTACTTACCTGTAAATATGAAAAAAATGTTTGTTAAGTAATCTTAAAATGATTTAACAAACATAATAGAAATAGCTTTTAAGATACAAGTTGCTAACAAATAGATAGGTAGGTACTTACTTTTCCAACACTGGCAAACAATAATATCAATTCACTTTAATTTTCAAAAGTCTGAAACTACTTCCGTCACTGGTGAACATATATAGAGTACACTTTCTTTTTTTGAAATTCGGAAACAACTGAGTAATGTTTATCATTCGCATTCATATTTATATTAAAGAAAAATCCAACAAGTTCCATGCGTTCGACACGACTTTAACTAGGCGGGCGGGCGGCGCTGGCATCGGCGAGTCTTGACACGCTCTTTCTGAATATGGAATGTACAAGTTCTTACAAAAACAATTGCTGGGCTTCTTACAATGTTGTGCTTCCTATATTCATAGGAGAAATTAAAGCTTCTTATAATATTGTCTGCCTATATATATTATTGTCTCCCTTATTCATAGAGAAATTAAGTCAGGTCACCTAATACATTTTTATAGACCCAAGGTAACGAGTTGTGGACCCCATTTTTCCACGCAGCGTAGACCCTATCAGCTCCCATGGACACAAGTCCACCTGGACACTTTGAAATCTAGGAACGAGGATATATTATAAAGAAAATTCTTAGCCTACTATAGAACCAAACAAAATTTCAATGTCAAAATATTTTATTACTCAACATATTCTCCTCTTAATTGGATACATTTTATTACAGCGAACCTGCAACGTCTCTAGACCTTTAAAAAAATGTTTCTTCTTGCTCTGTAAACCAGACCTCCACAGCTTCTATTACCTCCTTGTTGGAAAGAAAATTTACGGCCTTTTAAACTTTTTTTCAGTTGAGGAAAGAGGTGATAGTCGGACGGAGCCAAATCGTGTGGGGGTGTTCTAGTAATTTAAACCTAAATCACGAATTTTTGCATGGCAACATGCGATTTGTTGTGCAGGGGCGTTGTCCTGCAAAAACAAAACACCTTTGGATAGCTTTCCGCGTCTTTTCTCTTTCAATATTTTCCCGTAGAGTGGTCAGTAATGTCGAATAGTAATCTCCAGTTTTGTTCTACCCTTATCCAAAAAATCCAATCATGATTACTCCATGGCAATCCCAAAAAACGAACTTTTCAGCAGATTTTGGACACGAAACTTCTTAGGTCTTGGAGAACCAGGTGTCGCCATTCCATCGATTGTTGCTTTGTTTCTGGATCGTAGAAATGTACCCAAGTTTCATCCGCCAGAAGTAACAATTCGGTTTAAGAAGTCTACATCGTTTTCAAATCGAGCACAGATCGACGCGATGCTTCTACCCTTGCACGCTTTTGGTCACCATTCAAACATTTGGGGATCCATTTTGCAGCAATTTTCTCAGTGTCCAAATTCGACGTGAACCATATGATGAACGCGTACGTATGAAATATTCCAGTGCTTCAGATATTCGTTTAGCCCAATTCGACGGTCTGATAAAATCATGTCGTCCGAACTGCATCGATATTTTCGGGGACTGACACAGAAACTGGCCTTCCCGATCGGTCATCATCTTCAATGGAAAAATTTACCTCTTTTGAGCTTGCATTCCAATTTTGACGGTCGCATACGAAGGACATTGATCACCAAGGGTATTAAGCATATCTTCGTAAATCTGCTTACCTCTTAACCCTTTTAAATACAGGTACTTGATGATGGCTCGATACTCCAATTTTTCGATTTTCACAATTTCGGTGGACATCTTTTTCATTTAATTTATTGCGTGACTCTGGTTTACTTTTTGACGTCAAACTTTACTGACACTTCTAATAAGTTGTTGTTCGTTGCTATGGTAACGCAATATTTTGTTTATGCAGGAACTGGTCTGGAAGCTAACTAGATATCAATACATCCTCGTATAAGCTTTTGTCCTTGTGACACAAAAGGTAGAATTTTATTCCACATGTTACAAAGAAAAGAAGTTACGGCTGAAACTGATTTTCACTTTTTCGAACGAAGAGCGTCGTTGGTGGTATTAACAAAAATTTCCACCGATCATAAAAGAACTTTAAAACTCCCGAATTTTGACTCCACATGTCATAAAAAAGATGGGTTTCAAATCAAAATGTTTAAAGCCTCTTTTTTCACTTTTTCCAGGTTATAATGAAGCAAAAAAAAATGTCCGTCTAAGGCCCGCTATCGGTCGATTCGTATACAAAGTGATTCATGGTCGATGGTACCTTAAGGTAAGCGTTCACTAGGGCGCGGGCGGGCCGGACGGACGGGTTGGAATAATAATTTATTGACATATTAGCTAGGCATAGACGAACACATTTTTGACATATTTACACGTGACGGATACATCCGTGCATTTCAGACTGAAGCGCCATACCACGAGTCATGCAAGTTCGAGAACAAGTCGCATCTTGCATGCTACAGTTTTACTAATAAACGTACACGCTTACTTGCTGTTAAAATTTTATAATAATTAGAACAATTTAACTAGTGCAGCAAAATAAAGTAACACAGAATTTTTGATCGAATTTATGGTTATCGGTAAAATCCCAGTATCTCTAATATACGCAGTCCTTCTGTGTAATCAGAGACGAGATAATGGAAATAATGAGTTTAGTGATAACAGCAATAATGAAGAACAAGAAACTGATGCAGAAGATTCTCAGGACCAAGAAATCCAGGAATTGAGGAGTATAGATAAGAGTTTGGATGGAGGCTTGGATGGTCAGGTAAATAATAAACGAGTACATAATTTAATCTTAATTTAATTAAAAAAATAGTTGGATAAACAGATAAAATAATTAAGCCTTTCTTTTTCTTAACATTGAATCTTGCCAAGATACTTTTCCATTACCAGTGAAATATGTCATATACGAAGGGGTGCTGAAAAGTTCCTAGTTTTGTTGCTACTAATCACGTAAATGAGACCATTATAAACAATACCACAGCCTATTTAACTATTTAGTAGCGCGCATGCCCAGTAATAGATGCGTACGTGGGAGAGTTTTCATTCCACGCAGTAACAAAGCAAAGATGGCGGCACTTACACCTAGTAGATTATTTGCCAAAGGGGTGCACGATCAACGCCGATTACTACATGTCTCTCTTGGACAAATTGAAGGAGGCGTTGAAGCAGAGATATGCGCCTTTCCATACCGCCTACCGCCTAGCGAAAATCGACTAAATTGACTTTGGTGTT
This sequence comes from Abscondita cerata, assembly GCA_030710515.1. Taxonomy (NCBI): domain Eukaryota; kingdom Metazoa; phylum Arthropoda; class Insecta; order Coleoptera; family Lampyridae; genus Abscondita; species Abscondita cerata. The sequence continues at coordinate 313,710 of JALBCR010004110.1, read as the reverse complement.
GAACCACCCGCCGTATTCTCCTTGTTAAAAAAGTGTCAAAATCTATTTGTGTTGTTAGTTTTATCTAGTTTTCTAATTATTGTTTTTTTATTTGTCAGTTTTAATTAATGTCAATGTTAAAATTAAAAAAGATATTCTCCAGTTCTTCAAATTTGTATTGATCAATATAAGTCTAAGGTTTAGACTCCTGTTGTAACATATGGCGACCGTGACAGGACTGGAGAAAATTCAGAAGACTTTTGGAAATCCATCGTGTGTCCTTGGAGAGAATTTATAGTGACATTCTAGAAAGCATCACTTCTTTTGAGCCGATTTCCAGTGTTATTCAAGGTGAAATGCGTCTCCTTGATCCAAGTTGAAATATTCACTGAATTAAATAGATCAAATCTTGTTCCCCTTCTTGATATTGAATGTTCGAGGAGAATATTGATTTATTTGTTGCAAAGGCGATGATTTAGTCAGTCGATGTATTCTCAAATACAACTTCTTCAACGAAGTTCTTTGGTCAATGCGTCTAAACATACTGCGAGTCATTCCAGGTTTAGCCCATTCTATATTACGATTACCTCGTATTGAATTTAAAAAAGTTTGTGGTTATGTTAAAGATTGGTTGAGATTTTGGGGCCAATTCAAAAGAATTGATGAATAATACTATTGAATTGGAAGATAAATTTCAATATTTAATCGAATCTACAATTCCAAAGTCACGAGCCGGAAATTTAGTTAGTATACCCCCTTCACGCTATGAATTACGCTAAGGTATTAGAAAGTCTGAAATCTCGTTTTGGAAGAGACGATTTGCTTATCCGAATATTATGTTCGTGAATTACTTTGAAATTAGTACTGACGAATTTACAAACCAAAACTTTATTTGATGAGCTTGAATCACAGCCTTAGATACGTTGGAGTAACATCCGAAAATATGCGGCTATGTTATTTCCCCTTGTTGAATCGTCGTTACCAGAGACTAATTACGAGCTTGGAAAAGATCTCTCCCTCTGATGATGACTGACTTTCAAGTTATTCCTGTTCAAAAACGTCTTACAAAATTGATGAACTTTGAAGAAGTATCTGATGAGGAGAAAACTTCTATGGCCCTTTCTGGATTTGAATAGAAATCCAAGAAAAAGGAACTTAATGATAGTTCAGTACCTATACCTACTGCCTCAGAGTTAACGAATCACAAACCATCTTTGAATCAAAAAGATGTGTGTTTTTATAAGGATGAACATACGAGTTTAGAATGTAAGAAAAGTGCAGATATGAGCCTTTAGATAGGAAAAACTGGTAACTAAAAGGTCATTGTTATATTTGTTTGAAGTTTGGACATATAGCACGAAGATGCAGAGTTCAAATAGAATGCAGTAAATGTAAGTTACGACATTCAACTCAGATGTGTCCTAAACAAGAAAATGCTCCTGAATCCAGAAAAACTTACAACAAAGTTCAAGATACCGCAAACGTTGATAACCTAAGTAACTTAACTTACAGTGAAGTCTTTCTTCAAACATAGTCGTCAATCTTAGTAATGAAATATTTCTGAACGTGTGCGAGAGTTATTATAGACACTCGGTCTCAGAGATCCTCTTAGTTCATTTTCTGCAAAACGGCTTAGTTTTACACCAGTTTCAGAAGAAAAGTTAGTTCACTTATTTGGTGGTTCTGAGACAGAAATTGTTGACCATTGTTGTTATAAAATTAGGTTAACAAGTTTAGCAGACAAAGATAACTTGTAATATACAGGTATTAGATCAGCCTATAATATGCAGCAATATAATATCAGTTAAAGAAGGTCTATGGATAGAAGAATTAAACACTCTTCGAATTAATATCTCTGATACAATCGATGGACCCATTGAAATACTTATTGGTGCAGATGTAGCAGGGAAGCTTTTACTGTTAAAAAATACCTCCTTCAAAGTGGACTCGTTGGTATGGAAACTCTTCTAGGATGGGTCTTAATGGAAAGGTTAAACTTGGTATACAAAAGCATTCATTCCCAGTTTGGTATCTACTTTAACAATACTTCTTTGTTTGATAAATCATTTAACATTACTGATTTATAGAGATTTGATATATTAGGCATTTCCAGATCCTGCAGATGTTAAAACCAATAAGAAAAGTTGAGATTATGAATCAATTTGTAAAGACTTTCTGCATCAACAAAGAACGTAGATATGAGGTTACACTGCCTGGATAGATGATCACCCACCTTTGTCTGATAATTTTGAAATTTGTAAGAAGAGGTTGGATAATTTGATGCTCAAACTTAACAAAGATGGTCATTATACAGATTACAATCAAGTATTCTGTGAATGGTTGGAGAAGGGATAATTAAGTATATTCCTGATATGATCAGCTAGAAAAGATTGTCTACTTACCTCATCGACCTGTTCTTAAAAGTTAAATTACACTAAAACTTCGACCCGTATTTGACGCATCTTGTCGAACTAAAAATCCATCTTAAAACAGTGTTTAGAAAAGGTATCAATCTTATAGAGCTTATTCCTTCTATTTTAATTCGATTTCAGATAGGCCGATTTGGGTATATCTGATATTAGAAAGGCTTTACTTCAAATTAGTATAAAACCTTCAGATAGAGATTTCCCTCGTTTGTTGGTATGACCAAACAAGTAATTTAGAAATATTATTGTCACACCAGAGTTGTTTTCAGTCTTACTTGTAGTCCGCTTTTCATCTTGGAGCGGTTATTCAATACCATTTGAACTGTCTTTTCGAGAAACTTACTTTATATTCTGAAGAAGTTATTTCAAATCTTCTTCGAGGTTTCTATGTTGATAATTGATAGTTGAGTTTTGATACTGATGAGAAATTACAAAATTTTATTTACAAATCTACAGAATACTGAAGGAAGAAAATTTGAACAGTAGCAGATATAAACTTAATTCTATGTCTTCTGTTCTGGGTCTTAAATGGAATAGACAAGTGATACTCTTAACTATGTCTAGGTAGATTTCAAAATATTAATTGAAATAAAATAACGAAAAAACTTATTTTATCTATTACTAATAGAATTTTCGATATGATTGGTGTATCTTGTCAGTTTCCTTATTTACGAAACTAATTTTACAAAATTATGGACTTTAAAAAATTGGATGGGATTCAAGTTCCTTCAGAAACAAAGAGACTGTTTTCTTGAACAGTTTCGAGTTAATTTTATTAGATAATCCTTGAGCCTAGATGGTTTCCAGTCTTTCTTCCAAATCTAACAGTTGGAGCCTTGTTCAAGCAAAATCTAGAGTTACTCCTGAAAAGATATCGATTCCTCGTCTAGAATTACTTGCCGCTAATATTGGAACTAGACTTTTCTATTTTAGAGACACTGGAGTATAAAAATATTTCTGTTTTTACTGGTCTGGCTCAACTACAGTGTTATCTTGGATTTGGCAGTGAACATAAATGGAAGACATTCGTGGAATAGAGTTGAAGGAGGTTCGAGGTGGTATTTTGTACGGGACATCTAACTCCCGCAGATTTACCTTCTGAGTTATTCACCAAAACATTTGTTGAAACTAAGTGGTAGGAGGGTCCTTCTTGGTTGTTAGAAGATAAAAGTAATTAGCCTTCTCAAAATTTAGATGTAAGTAAGAATGCTGTGATAGAAGAGCGAAAGAATATTGTAGTATCTTCGATGAATATAAACAAAGTTTTAGTTGGTTATACAGATATTTTCGAAATACCAATCAATTGAAATTAATCGGATGGATAAAAGATTTCACCACGAAACTGTCTGGAGAAAGAAAATTAAAACCTGATATCCTTACTTTAGATAAAGAAATTGAAGAGGCTGAAAAAGTTGTATTAACACTTGTGCAAGAAGAGAGTTTTACTGGTGTTGATGACAGGCGATTATTATCTTACTTTCGTTCAAAGACAATTATGGTTTGATTAGACTAAAAACAAAATAACGGAAAGAGATGATTTTTACAATTTTAGATATCCAATTATTTGGCCTCGAATCACCCTGTGGTATCGGATGATTTGTCAATATCATGTGAATGAGTATCACATTGGCGTTCAGGCTCTAACAAATATGTTAAGAGAAAAATATTGGATTATCAAGTCGAAAAACGATCAAAATCAGTTATATCAAATGTGTGAGATGTCGAAGACATGAGTTAAATTTAGAGACTCCACCAGTAACATTACCAGCTGATAGAGTAAGAGACGTTGCGGTTTTAAAGTTACTGGTATTGATTTATCACGGACCATAACGAAAAAGGATTTAGTTTGTATTTTCTCCTGCTGTCTATCGTGCAGTACATTTTAGAACTAGTAGCTAACATGTCTACTGATAGTTTTCTTCAAAGTTTGAGAAGTTTTATTAGCAGAAGAGGACGTCCAGAAATTATTTACAGTGGCAATGGATTAAACTTTGTTAGACTGATAATGCATTTAACTCCATTGATTGGGACGCTATTAAGAAGTTCTCGACCATAAAACGAATGATATGGAAGTTTAACCCTCCTACAGGAAGTTGGTGGGGTGGATGGTGGGAGCGTCTTATTTGACTATAACCAACTGTTGAAAATATCATTGTCTTATCAGAATTGTATTCCATTTTATGTGACTGAGAAGCGTTGATTAATTCCGAGACCACTCGCCTTTGTGTCTGAAGATAGTCAAGATTTACAACCTCTAACACCGTCAAAGTTTTACAAGACGTCAAAGGAGGTAGGTGTAGCAGACATTGATGGAATTGACAGAAATAATCTTACTAAACACTTTGATATAAAGTAAGACTTCAAAAACGAACTCAGGCAAGATTTAAGTGAATATCTTAGCCAATTAATCAGTACTCCAAAAGAGGTTCCACAAATTGAAGTTAAAATTGGTGATGTAGTATTAGTGGGCAATAATTTATCTAAGAGAATAGACTGGTCATTAGCTGCAGTTGTCGACGTGTTTCCGGGAAAGATGGAAAAGTAAGAAAGTCGTACAATTGAAAACTTTTCCCTTTAAGTAGAAGTTCAAAGCTGAAAACTTGAAAGAAAGAAATAAAAGAAAATAAGAAAACGGGAAAAGAAAATATCAATTAAAGAAAGTTGATGAAGATACTGAAGATGAACCAATAATTACTACACGTTGTGAGGTAGGCGAATTAGGCCTCAAATAAATTACAAATGTAAAGTGGTTCTGGACTTGTGCACTTTCATTATATTGAGATAATTCTTCTCTCAAGGTGGAGAATGTTAAAAGTGTCAGAGTCTATTTGTGTTAGTTTTATCTAGTTTTAATTATCAATACATTTACGTATAAGCTTTTGTCCTTGTGACACAAAGGTAAGATTTTTATTCCACATGTTACAAAGAAAAAGGAAGTTACGGTTACGAAACTGATTTTTTCACTTTTTCGAACGAATTATAGTAAAGTATCGTTGAAAGAGCGCCGTTGGCGGTGTGTAAATCCACCGATCATAAAAGAACTTTAAAACTCCCGAATTTTGACTCACATGTCATAAAATGATGGGTTTAAATCAAATGTTTAAAGCCTCTTTTCACTTTTTCTACGTTATAATGAAGCAAAAAAAAAAATGTCCGTCTAGGGCCCGCTATCGGTGATTCGTATACAGGGTGATTCACGGTCGATGGTACCTTAAGGTAGCGTTCACTAGGGCGCGGGCGGGCCGGACGGACGGGTTAGATAATAATTTATTGACATATTAGCTAGGCATAGACGAACATTTTTGACATATTTGCGTGACGGATACTCCGTGCATTTCAGCTGAATCGCCATACCACGAGTCATGAAAGTTCGAGGAACAAGTCGCATCTTGCATGGTACAGTTTTTACTAATAAACGTACACGCTTACTTGCTGTTAGAATTTTATAATAATTAGAACAATTTAACTAGTGCGGCAAAAATGAGTAACACAGAATTTTGATGGAATTTATGCTTTGTGGAAATGTTCATAAAGATCAGAGCAGCTACTCCCAGTATCTCTAATATACACCAGTCCTTCTGTGTAATCAGAATACAGGAATAATGGAAATAATGAGTTTGTTGATAACGGCAGCCAATGAAGAACAAAAACAGATGCAGAAGATTCTCAGGACCAAGAAATCCAGGAATTGAGGAGCATAGATAAGAGTTTGGATGGAGGCTTGGATCGTCAGGTAAATAATAAACGAGTACATAATTTAATCTTAATTTAATTAAAAAAATGGATTGAATAAACAGATAAAATAATTAAGCCTTTCTTTTTCTTAACATTGAATCTTGCCAAGATACTTTTCCATTACCAGTGAAATATGTCATATACGAGGGGTACTTATAAACAAACCACAGCCTATTTAACTATTTAGTAGCGCACATCGCAGTAATAGATGCGTAGAGTGGGAAGTTTCATTCCACGCAATAACAAAGCAAGATGGCGACACTTACACCTAGTGGATTATTTGCCAAAGGGGTGCACGATCAACGCGCCGATTACTACATGTCTCTCTTGGACAAATTGAAGAGGCGTTGAAGCAGAAACGCCGAGGGAAGTTGACTAGCAGGTCTTGTTTTTTGCAGGATGTGTGCCTTCCCATACCACGCACCTAGCGAAAATCATTGATTGACTTTGAATTGTTGAACCACCCGCCGTATTCTCCTTGTTAAAAGTGTCAAGTCTATTTGTGTTAGTTTTATCTAGTTTTCTAATTATCGTTTTTTTTGTCAGTGTTAATTAATGTCAATGTTAAAAATTAAAAAGATATTCTCCAGTTCTTCGAATTTGTATTGATCAATATAAGTCTAAGGTTTAGACTTCTGTATGCTTTTTGTTATGGCGACCGTGACAGGACTGGAGAAAATTCAGAGACTCTTGGAGACCCATCGTGTGTCCTTCGAGAGAATTTATGGTGACATTCTAGAAAGCGTGCTTCTTTTGAGCCCGATTTCGAAGTGTTATTCAAAGTAAAAATGCGTCTCCTTGATCAGAAAGTTGAAATGTTCACTGAATTAAATAGATCAAATCTTTGATACCCTTCTTGATGATATTGAATGTTCCGAAGAGAATATTGATTTTATTTGTTGCAAAGGCGATGATTTAGTCAGTCACGATACAGTATTCTCAAATACAAAGTCGAACAACTTCTTCAACAGAAGTTCTTTGGTCGAAAATGCGTCTAAACATGCTGCGAGTCATTCAGTTTAGCCCATTCTAGATTACGTTACCTCGTATTGAATTTAAAAAGTTTAGCGGTCATGTTAAAGATTGGTTGAGATTTTGGGGCCAATTCAAGAGAGTGATGAAGATGATACTATTGAATTGGAAGATAAATTTCAATATTTAATCAATCTACAATTCAAAGTCACGAGCCTGAAATTTAAGTTGAAGCATACCCTCTTCCGCTATGAATTCTCTAAGGTATTAGAAAGTCTGAAATCTCGTTTTGGAAGAGACGATTTGCTTATCGAATATTATGTTCGTGAATTACTGAAATGTACTGACAATTTACAAACCGAAACTTTATTTGATGAGCGAATCACAGTTACGAGCCTTAGATACGTTGGAAGTAACATCCGAAAAATATGCGGTTATGTTATTTCCCTTGTTGAATCGTCGTTACCAGAAGACGTATTACGAGCAGAAAGATTTCTCCCCCTGATGACGAAACTGACTTTCAAGTTATTCCTGTTCAAAATCGTCTTACAAAATTGATGAACTTTACAAAAAGTATCTGATGAGGAGAAAATTTCGATGGCCTTTTTGGATTTGAATTGAAATCAAAAAAAGAATTTAATGATAGTTCAGTACATATACCTACTGCCTCAGGGATAATGAATCACAAACCATCTTTGAATCAAAAGATATGTTTTATGAGATGAACATACAGTTTAGAATGTAAGAAAAGTGCAGATATGAGCCTTTTAGATAGGAAGAAACTGTTATCTTCAAAGGTCTTGTTATATTTGTTTGAAGTTTGGACATATAGCACGAAGATGCAGAGTTCAAATAGAATGCAGTAAATGTAAAGTTACGACATTCAACTCACCAATTGTGTCCTAAACAAGAAAATACTCCTGAGATCCAAGAAAAACTTACAACAAAAGAAGTTCAAAGATACCGCAAACGTTGATAACCTAAGTAACTTAACTTACAGTGAAGTCTTTCTTCAAACACTAGTCGTCAATCGTAGTAATGGAAGTATTTCTGAGCGTGTGCGAGTTATTATAGACACTGGGTCTCAGAGATCTATATTAGTTCATTTCTGCAAAACGGTTTAGTTTTACACCAGTTTCAGAAGAAAGTTAGTTCACGCCTTATTTGGTGGCTCTGAGACAGAAATTGTTGACTATTGTTGTTATAAAATTAGGTTAACAAGATTAGACAAAGATATGCTTGTAATATACCGTATTAGATCAACCTATAATATGCAGCAATGTAATATCAGTTAAAGGTCTATGGATAGAAGAATTAAACACTCTTCAATTAATATCTCTGATAGAATCGATGGACCGATTGAAATACTGAGATGGGGCAGATCTGCTGAGGAAGCTGTTTACTAATAAAAATACCTCCTTCAAAGTGGACTCGTTGCTATGGAAACTCTTCTAGGATGGGTTTTTAATGGGAAGGTTGAACCCAGTATACAAAAATTCATTCCAGTTTGTTATCTACTTTAACAATAACTTCTTTGTTTGATAAATCGTTTAACATATCTGATTTATGGAGACTTGATATATTAGGCATTTCAGATCCTGCAGATGTTAAAACCAATAAAAGAAAAGAGTTGAAGTTATGAATCAATTGTAGAAACTGTCTGCATCAACAAGAAGGTAGATATGAGGTTACTGCCCTGGATAGATGATCACCCACCTTTGTCTGTCAATTTTGAAATTTGTAAGAAGAGGTTGGATAATTTGATGCTCAAACTTAATAAAGATGGACACATTATACAGATTACAATCAAGTATTCTGTGAATAGTTGGAGGAAGGGATAATTGAGTATATTCCTGATGATCAGCTAGAAAAAGATTGTCACTACTTACCTCATCGACATGTTCTAAAGTTAAATAACACTACAAAACTTCGACCCGTATTTGGCATATCTTGTCCGAACTAAAAATAATCCATCCTTAAATCAGTGTTTAGAAAAAAATTATCAATCTTATAGAACTTATTCAATTTAGTTCGATATCGATATCTGATATTAGAAAGGCTTTCCTTCAAATTAGTATAAAACCTTCAGATAGAGATTTCCCTCGTTTTATTTGGTATGACCAAACAGGTAATTTAAAGTATTTTCGTCACACCAGAGTTGTTTTCGGTGTTACTTGTAGTCATTTCATCTTGGAGCAGTTTATTCAATACCATTTGAACACAATCTTTTCGAGGACACTTTACTTATATTCTGAAGAGATTATTTCAAATCTTCTTCGAGGTTTCTATGTTGATAATTGTGTCGTTAGTTTTGATACTGATGAAAAATTACAAAATTTATTCACGAATCTACAGAGATACTGAAGGAAGGAAAATTTGAACAAACAGAACTAGAAGCAGACTAAACTGAATTCTATAATAGCTTCTGTTCTAGGTCTTAAATGGAATAGACAAAGTATTATACTCCAACTATGTCTAGATAGATTTCAAAGATATTAATTTAAATAAAATAACGAAAAACTTATTTTATCTATTACTAATAGAATTTTCGATATGATTGGTGTATCTTCTCCAGTTTCCTTATTTACGAAACTAGTTTTACAAAAATTATGGACTTTAAAAAATTGGATGGGATTCAGAAATTCCTTTAGAAACAAGAGACTGTTTTGAACTGGTTTCGAAGTTAATTTTATTAGATAATCTTAAGATACCTAGATGGTTTTTCTGAATATTTCTTCCAAATCTAACAGTTGGAGCCTTCTTATCTTTTGCAGATGCATCCAAAAATTCATGCCGCTACTGTTTTTAAGATCCGATAACTATATTCAACTTGTTCAGCAAAATCTGAGTTACTCCCCTGAAAAAGATATCTATTCCTCGTCTAGAATTACTTGCTAATATTGGAACTAGACTTATGTTTTCCACATTTAGAGACACTGGAGTATAAAAATATTCCTGTTTTTACTGGTCTGACTCAACTTCAGTGTTATCTTGGATTAGACGTGAAGATAAATGGAAGACATTCGTATGAGATAGAGTTGAAGTCATATTGAAGATTGGTATTTTGTACCCGGGACATCTAAATTGCAGATTACCTTCTAGAGTTGTTCACCAAAACATTTGTTGAAATCTAAGTGGTGGAGGGGTCCTTCTTGGTTGTTAGAAGATAAAAGTAATTGGCCTTCTCAAAATTTAGATGTAAATGAAGATACTGTGATGAAGAGCGAATGAATATTGTAGTATCTTCGGTGAAAATATAACAAAGTTTTTAGTTGGTTATACAGATATTTTCGAAATGCCAATCAATTGTGAAATTAGTCGGACGGATAAAAGATTTCACCGAAACTGTCACAGGAGAAAGAGAAAATTAAAACAGATATCCTCACTTTAGATGAAATTGAAGAGGCTGAAAAAGTTGTATTAAACTTGTGCAAGAAGAGAGTTTTACTGGTGTTGATGACAAGCGGTGTATCTTTACTTTCGTTCAAAGCCAATTATGGTTTGATTAGACTAAAAACAAAAATAACGAAAGAGATGATTTTACAATTTTAGATATCGAATTATTTTGCCCTCGAATCACCTTGTAGTACATCGGATGATTTGTCAATATCATATGGATAATTATCACATTAGCGTTCGAGTACAACAAACATGTTAAGAAAAATATTGATTATCAGAAGTCGAAGAACGATCAAATCAGTTATATCCAAATGTGTGAATGTCGAAGACATGAGTTAAAGGTAGAGACTCCACCAGTAACATTACCAGCTGATAGAGTAAGAGACGATTGCGGTTTTTAAAGTTACTGGTATTGATTTACTGCGGACCATAACGAAAAGTTTGGATTTGTATTTTCACCTGTCCTGCCTATCGTGCAGTGCATTTAGAACTAGTAGCTAACATGTCTACTGATAGTTTTCTTCAAAAGTTTGAGAAGTTTATTAGCAGAAGAGGACGTCAGAAATTATTTACAGTGGCAATGGATTAAACTTTGTTAGACTGATATGCATTTAACTCCATTGATTGGGACGCTATTAAAGTTCTCGACCATAAAACGAATGATATGGAGATTTAACCCTCTACAGGAAGTTGGTGGGGTGGATGGTGGGAGCGTCTTATTCGACTACTTAAGCAACTGTTGAAGAAAATATCATTGTCTTATCAAATTGTATTCCATTTTATGTGACTGCGAAGCGTTAGTTAATTCGAGACCACTCTTTGTGTCTGAAGAATAGTCAAGATTTACAACCTCCTAACACCGTCAAAGTTTTTACAAGACGTCAAGAGGTAGGTGTAGCGAACATTGATGAAATTGACAGAAATAGTCTTACTAAACACTTACACGATATAAGTAAGACTTCAAAACGAACTCAGGCAAGATTTAGAAGTGAATATCTTAGCCAATTAATCAGTACTCCAAAAAGAGAGTTCCACAAATTGAAGTTAAAATTGGTGATGTAGTATTGATGGGCAATAATTTATCTAAGAATAGACTGGTCATTAGCTGCAGTTGTCGACGTGTTTCCGGGAAAGATGGAAAAGTAAGAGTCGTACAATTGAAAACTTTTCCTTTGAAGTAGAAGTTCAAGAAGCTGAAAACTTGAAGAAAGAAATAAAAGAAAAATAAGAAAACAGGAAAAGAAAATATCAATTAAGAAAGTTGATGAAGATACTGAAGATGAACCAGCGGAGTACTACACGTTGTGGTAGGCGAATTAGGCCTCCAAATAAATTACAAATGTAAAGTGGTTCTGGACTTGTGCACTGTTATATTGAGATAATTCTTCTCTCAAGGTGGAATGTTAAAAGTGTCAAGTCCTATTTGTGTTGAATTTTATCTAGTTTTTAATTATTGTTTTTTTATTTGTCAGTTTAATTAATGTCAATGTTAAAAGTAAAAATATTCTCAGTTCTTCGAATTTGTATTGATCAATAAGTCTGAGTTTAGATTTCCTGTTGTAACACCCCTGATCTGGCCCTATCAGACTATCACCTCTTTCACAACTGAAGAAACACCTGAGGGCACCAGTTTGATTCCACAATGAGGTCATGCAGCTGCAGGCGTTTCGTGGGGCAACCGTCCCAATTTTTATTTGGACGGGTTACAAAAACTGGAGAAACGTTGTACTAAGTGTGTTAGCTTGTTGAAGTACGTTGAATAAAACGTGTACCATATTTCCTTCAGCACGTTTCTATCTGTGTGGCAGGAACTTTTTCAACATCCCCTCAGTATTCTTGTCTATTGCTTTTCCATCAAGTGCCTGACCTCTTCTGTCCGAAATCTGTAGAGAACATAATCATTTTGCCTCCATTCTACATTTTTGACATATCGTGTGTTTGTCCTTGTTTCGAATCAAATGAGGTAGGTCCTATGTATTGGTTTTTTTCTCTTCATTAGATATTTATTATGAAGTACCAGTCGTAATACAACATATTACATGTTGTATATTTAATGGCTTCAATTATAACGTATGTAGCACACGAAATTTTGCTGCGATAAGACCAAAAAATTTTCAACGACGTTACGACCTCTTGATTGTCGATAGCTGTAGATGCGGTTTTCGTAGGTAAGTTTTTTGAGAGAAAAGGTTTTTAAAATGTGTTCTGGGCTTAGTTTCGTCGCCAATAAATACAAAATTCAAATTTTCTTTGCATTCATGTCACTTTCAGGCAATTTTAATTAATTTAATATGTTGATAAAACGATGTATATTGCAAAACTCTCCCATCAGAAATTCTTCCATTTTTGCCTGCACGTACATATATAAATTCATAGTGGCATTAATCAAGGCCATTAACACAATACTGTAGAGATTAGCATAATTATAGTATCGGGCTCTGGTTGTGGTGGCGCCCAAAGTGGATGTGTTTTCCATCCATCGCACCACCACAGTTAGGTATTTGCCATTTTCTTCAAATTCTTTACTTAATTTCACCACTCTTCCTTTGTAGTGAAACTAAAAAGAATAAATTTAATTATTAGCAGCAATACCTCGAATTAATACGGTAATTTAAATAAGAGCAGCAAACAAAAAAAAACAAGAAAGAAACGAAGATGTATTAAAGCATAGACAATTTTTGCAGAAAGCAGCGATTTTGGCAAGTGCTATCAACAACGAAGTTTTAGATGACGCCATCGGCTGCGACACGTGATGTGCCATCTACATCTATATCCATGCCTGGGACTGTTTCGGCCTATTATTCAAAACTACAAATTTGTAGATAATATACTTGGTACTTACAATGTTTTTGGTTCATTTTGGTCTTAAGTGTTTTGTGAGAAATGTGCTACTTACCTGTAGAACTTCCAGAACTTCATATATCACTCTGCACGTTGCTGGAAGTACGTATCCAAAAGCTTAAGCTTATATACCTGTGCCAAATTTTAAATCTTCAGCTGCGGCCAGTTGCCATGGAGGGTTGCAATAAACCGTTCATTTGGGGATACTCTCACGCATTACAGTATTTTTAGTACAGTAAAGTTAGGCCAAAATCAGGGTTGAAATTGCAATTTTCCGGAACCAAAGCTGAAATTTTTAGGGTGTTAGAGGACCATGAGAGAAAGATATTTCCCAAGTTTCGACCTCCAACCCCTGTGGTTTTCCGTCATCTTTGTTTAGGGGTAGGATTAGTTTTCGCGTTTGACTCTCTTATTTTTTTCAAAATTGCCAAAAGTCACTGATACTTTTTGGTAGAATGTAAGAGGCCCGCACAATGATATCCATATCAATATCACTTTTATTATTAATAAACAAGTAATGTTTGTGGATGAAAATAATTCGGTTTTTCGCGTTTCATTCTTATTTTCAAAATAGGCAGAAAAAGTGATCCAATACTTTTTTGTAGAGCGTAAATTTCTTAAGTGATATGTATCAATACAATTTTATTAAATGAATTCATGTTCGCCAGAGAAATAGGCTGGTTTTGTGTGTATTTTTCTTCTGAAGATATTGAACATCCTTCAATGCAGTAATTCGGGGATTGAGGAAGAGACCAATAACTAAAGGAGAATTCTATAAAGTCATTAGTTTTGCTGTATGCAATGACAGTGAACTCTTACCACAATCGTCAAAATTTTTGAAGCACCGGGCATCGCGTCTTTTCCTGCACCTTCTTGTGGACGAAGATTCAAAAATGGGATTAAGATAAGTTTTGCAGAAATACTAAATAATATTGTACTCATATGCCTGATAATGATAATACTGATAAGTGGGAAGAGGTTACCCTTTCTTTGAGATGACTACAACCAGATGAATATATCTTTTCACCTGGTTACAAATTAACAATTGATGAATCTATATTCGCATGGTACAATAAAGCGATGAATAAAGCTGGGTATGCCGGCTGTTATTAAAAATGAAACGAAAACCTAAAGGGTCAAATGAAAATGTAAGGAAATGCGCTGATAGAGCAATCTGGAATAATGGTGGGATTGAAATCAAATGAGATGAGGAAGCTATGCAGCAGAAAGTGGCAAGAGAACAGGGTGCTGGAACAGTCACCACGTTACGCCTTACAAGTCCCTGGCACGCTTCATGAAGAATTGTGGCTTGCGGGCTGCGGTTCTCCGTGAGCAAAAACCGTAAAGAATTACATGATATAACTTGGGCCGCGTTGCGTTGTTATAATTAAATTATTTACAATTTACTCTCTTATTTTTATTATTAAACATAGGAATTAAAATAGATTTAGAAGTAATACGTCGTCCATACAAAATTATGAACTGCGAGAAACGATACGTCTCGAATTAAGAACGATGCTTAGTTTTGACAGATTTGTTTATATTTGCTTATAGACCGGGAGTCTACCAAAGAAAGTCGTTGTATGACGGTAATATTTGCACAGCTCTGGTAAGTCTGCCTCTTGGGTGAAGTCTTGTCAAAAAAAATACCATGTTTTTAGGAAGAGAGTGATACTTATATTAATCAGGAGATGGCCAAGTACGAGCTCGTATACCATACCATTACGGCGATGTGAAGTAATCGCCATGCTTTTCAATTCGTTATTAATTTCTTAACGTATGGTAGACATTTGGCGTCGCCCGCCCGTAAATGTTATATTGTATCTCCTGATTGATTTAATATAAGTGTCACTGTTCCCAAAACATGCATTTCAAACAAATTTAAGTAATTCATCAAATAAAAATACCGTGTGAGCGCCTTCTGTCAAAAGTACTTTGATACAACGGTGAAGAAATCTATACAGAAAAAAGAAAGAAGTTGGCCCCTACTGAAAGGACAACAGCTATTGGTCACGAATACAAAATGAATAAGTCTTGCGTGGTGAGACAAAAAAACATACGTTTCTTGGTACTTACGCACGATATCCGAAGGAAAAAAAAGAGAAGTGTGATAAAAAAGTTCCTAAAGCTCGCAAATGGTTAAAAAGTACTTCAATGGCGCAGTTGTTGTTGTGGATGTTCATAAGCAGCAGTAGCCCAGTGACTGGCTTTGTAATAAATTTGGAATAGTTTAAAAAATTAAACCTATTTCAAATTAAAATTCTAATTAGTGACCGATATTTACCATGTTCAAAATGAATCACAAAACAATCACGACCGTAATAAAAATTAAATTTTCGTAACTAGTTCCGAAAAGAGTGGACCATTTGACACCTAACTTTGATTATAAAAAGTGTCACTTTACATGTGAAACTTAGAAAACGAAGTTTAGGACAAGCTCTCGATAGATTCCGTGATACTGGTGAAAGATAAATAAAACTGAGAAAAAGAAATCCAGTTACTCATAATAACGACAACAAACTTTGATGTACTGCTATCTGTCTGGAAAACTTTTAACACAAGCCTAAAAATTTCACATCAGTCAAATGAGTGTGTGTTACGTTTGTTAAGGTCAGTTGTTAAAAAGTATGCCCCTCAGTGGAAGTAGGGTGCGGGTTAGGAAAGTCACGTTATTCCTAGAACCTATGAAAAAAATTAAAAGGTAGGGCGCCAGGTTTGAGTAACGCTGGAGAGAAGAATCGACCCAGAACCCAAGGTCAGCAGCTAACTGTCGCAGCAGAATATACAGAAAAAGGAAACAAATCACGAAAAAATTTGGCATAAAGTCAGAAAACCTTCACACAATATTTATTCACCCCAATACACAAACGAATTTGTACGCCTATGGTGAGCAACCTAGAATGTGTCGATTTATGGTACTGAGTAACGTTACAGATTACATACATTTAAGGAAGACGTGTAAGGAAGTTTTACGACTAATTCAGTCACCGCGAAGTTTAAACGATTGTTCACTTTGTATCGGGAACGAGCTCGTACCAAGAAAGTCAATAGAACTTAATGCGTTCAGCTTAATTAAGATTGAGGTTTAAATTCTTACACGACTTACACACCACGTAGGTATTGAATACTAGTAATATAACTAGTTAACGTTCAGGTATATTATGCAATTACACATTCGAGCGACAAATAATCCGCAATAAATTTTCTACGTTCGCGCCTGATAGTTGGTGTCAGGGGCGACTTCTACTTGAGTGATAGGTCGACTGCAGGTTCACGCGCAATTAAAGATATTAAAACCTCTGACCTTCCACGCAGCAGTAGGAGTATTACTCTTGCTCTCAATGGTACTAACGGTTCGGAATGAGCCTCACCGTGGTCTGCGAATCTGACGGGTATTCGTGGGTAGCTATTTCGGCACAACGCCTCAAAGCCATGGTAGACCCACCCAATAGCCGTACAAGTTGACGAAGGAACAACCGGAAGAGAATATATTCGTAATACGGAGACATAAAACGCCCTCTCTGATGTAAAGCGTCCCTAGCCTGAAGAATGTAGGACGTGCTTATTGAACAGTTCGTGGAGCACAACCTTTTAGCAAATTTTTAAAAGCCACTTTATGCGGTATCGTATGTTTTACCATCGGCCTGATTACCCGCGGCAGGACATTTTCCAGATGAGGTATATCTTCTTCCTCGTGAACGGTTGATTCGGAACAAGCTTTGAAGCGTTAAAATGCAGCGGACCAATCGTGGACAGTTTCAAGTTATCAACACCGGGAAACCAATACAAGTAATGCACGCGAAATTGGGTTGGGAGTGTATACGCAGGAGGCGTTTACACTTCGAACGTTACACGTTAGCCTAAGTCGACACTAAATGTCGCAACATAAGTGGTATATGATGTGCTCACCTCGGGGTAATATAATCGGCAGCACGCATTTTAATGAACGTACCTCAGATTCTTACTTATGAAGAGTCCTAAAAGAACGAAACAGCAGTCGACAGTTTTAGGTGACTCTTTGCTATTGTACAATCTTTTTCCGAACTTACAACAAGCGATTTGAGATTGTTATTTTTACTTAACACTTAGTCGGCTATAATGATCGAAAGATCGACTTATGTAGCTGATCTAATGAAAGTGCAATTTCGGACGTGTTGCGTTAACACGAAACCAGCACTAGATGTCGCAAAACTTTAAACGTATATGATGTGCCCTCTAGTAGAAATATACTCGACAGCTTGCATTTTCTACAATTGAATTTATCTCACTCCTGAAGAGTCTCAAAAGGACGAAACAGCTGTCGAGTGATTTTCAGTGTTAGTTTGCGAACTTACAGCAAGCGATTCACTTAGTTCACCGTAACAATCGACTAATCGACTTATGTAACTGCTAGACATCTATCGACAAAGTTGCTTTAATTTAAATTTTTGTTTATGAACTCTAGAAAATTATTACCTGACTGTAGTAATGTCGCCATTGACATTAATTAATTAGATTACGTATGCATATTTTGTTTTAAAATCCGTCGTTACCATTAATTTAAAAGAAAATTGTACTATTTGAAAGAGCACTTTCTTGATTTATTCGTTGCCGAGCAATAATTTCCGTAAGAAAACCCCGAGTTCAATACAGATTGCAGAATTTTTTTTTGAATTTTATTATCACTGACATATTAAATACAATTTTTATAAAGTGAATTTAACATTTTAAAGAAAAGATGAAAATATGTTGCGGTTCAGTACTCGGAGTGAGGACGTAGATCGTAAGCCGCTTTTAGAACGTGTGTCACCCAAAGTAATACGGTGCGACGAAAGTTCGTAGTGGCGCGCACGCTACAAAATTGCGATTGGTGTAAATTCAATTCGATCAACTTTCCGAGAGGACGGCGGACATTTTCTCTTTTCTCGTTGGTTGACGTAGTGTCTTCTCTAAGTGAAATTCTCACCAAAAACTATTTAATGTGGGTTTCACAATTTCCAATATAAATTGGCGTTTACATTAATATGGCTACATTCATCGTAAGTGTTGGGTTTCTTTTCTATTTGTTTAATTCTGATTGCTATAATGCTTTAGCACGTTGTGTTTGGCATCTTATACTCGTTATATACGTTACTGGAGATAACTCTCTCGATTATAGCTGGAGTAGCTACTTAGAACCTTCCCTATTAATGCACGACAACACCACGGCTCCACAGTAATTAAGCTGCAGGGCAGCGAGGAGTACCACGTTGTCAAGTTAGTTATGTGGTATATTTCCATCGAGGAGTCACCGGTGTGTTGTTTTTCTCCGTACGCCACCCCTAAGAAGAATCCTTTAGGTCTATCTACCTTCCTGAACTGTCGATACCGTCGCTAGCAGAATACTTTTATTTCCCGGAACTACACTCGACGTATTACAGCTAAGTTTTAGTATTTAAATAACTTACTCATAAATAATTAAGGCGCATGGGCTCGGTACGATGCTATAAATAAACCGATAATTAACATTTAAGTAACTTTATTCGGTGTAATCTCGTCATCTGTAAATTTGTTTTAAATCAGCTCAACAAAGGCTAGGGTAATTTTAGGAAGTTGTCGCGGACACAAAAGGCCTTTTGGGTTTTGCGGGAGAGTACTTACCATTTCTTTATTCTTTAGAGTTAGTGTAACCAGCCGTGTGTAAATGATATGTGTACGCAAAGCCTTAATAGCAGTTACTTTTCGGTTTAATTTGAATGAAAACTCTTGCTTAAGCGTCTCACTAAAGCTTACCTGCAACGCGGCATCTTAACTAGAAGCCTGATTTATTTGCAGCGTGGCAGCAACACAACGCACGTAACTATATGCGACAGTCTCTCTATTTCTGTCATCATCCTACTATTTTGGTTTATTTTAAGATTTGTTTGTGATGCTGCATTGTATGTCTCACTCTCTCTGGTTTGTGTTCGATCTATATTAGTTTTAAGTAAAACTTGTTGATCTCCTGTTGGTTGGTTTTTAATTCTTTCTTTACTCAGCAGGTGGTGCCTTGTGTTAGACCAGCAGTCAGAATTCTTATAGCTATTCAGGAATCAGGCAAGTTTTCGCCTAACCGGACGCTATTGTTCTAACTACTATAAATATTTTTATCCTTCATAATTTAGTGCGCTACATCGAGCCAAATTCCTTTACTTTTTCTTTCTGGGATTTGTACCGCTAGAGCCGCCGCTCCTTTCGATATTTTGTAGCTTCTAACCGTTACAAATTATATATCCGTTTTATAAAAAATGTTCATCGATAATAAATATGGTGAGCTATCATTATCCGACAAAAATTCAACTCGTCTACCGAAGACATTTTATACCAAGTAATCTATACCGATTAATAAATAAAAATGTATCAGCCAGCAACCTATTTCACTGATTTTTATTAAATACCCTTTAAACAATCACTATTATCTCATAAATTTGTTCTATTTAATTTGTCTAATTAAATATGTTTTTGTATTGTAGTCGAATTGTACTTGAAAAGATGGGTTAATTCTTTTTGCGTTTTATGTAAATGCCTACGTAACTTTTTCATGTACACACGGTATACAACAGAGTAAACCACCTTTTTTAAGGAAAACTTACGCTGACTTTTTCCACGATTGTAGTATCTTTCCATCCATTACTGGTTCGCCTCCCATGTAGTGTTGTTCGATGGTCTCCTGGAATTTTACTATCAGTTATTTGAGAAGTTGTTTATCCTCATATTTAGTTGTATACCGAGCGATCATAAAGTCTTTAGATAAGGTTGTAACGATGCGTTTATTTCTAAGTATCACCGTCACTAAATTAATTTGAGTAATTAATTGTTAGGATAAGACCGATTTTGTTGTGTATTTAACTATTATTAATTGTAAACCCAAAGCGAAGAAAGACAGCAGGAGGCCCGTTGCACAAATCCGCGCCCGCCCAAACTTTCGTGCGCGCGCAATCCCATCAGGTAGTTGTTCAATTTAGAAGTTATATAAAGCCTTACATAAGCGTGAGCTCTTTCGTTTGTTGTACTTGGGGTGACGCATTTTCGCACCTTAAGTACACCACTGAAAGCTCGTTGTCCAGTTGGCATAGCGCATTTTCGTGTGTCAACTTGGCCCATTCCTCCTTTTTCCTATCGGTGTGTTGTGTTTGAAGTGACGCATTAGATACACCCTCAAACCGTTGCCCAGGTCGGTATAAGCGCATTTTCGTATGCCGACTCGGTCACCTCCACCCACCGTATCCCTTAACAGACCGCCGTTCTTATATATACCGTCATACTCATCCCTATATTAACCGCCGCTCCTCTTATATTACCGAAACCTCGCGCCTGCCATCCAATCCGTTGACTGCTTTTTGGGTAGCATGGTTTTGTGATTTACTATCTGTTTCTCTGTGAAACTAATAGCAACTTTCTTCGTGCTAAATAAAGAAGTTTTGAGTTTTAGTGTATTCTCTTTATTTCTCCGAACTGCTTCCCGTTAGATAGTCAGAACACTGGAATTTTTTATACTCCACTGTATCTGACCGACAATCAAACGGAGAGTAAACTTCGTCATCAAATCAGCGCCCGAGATCCGTCCGCTTTTTGTTATTTACCGAAACTAACCAAATTGGGAAACAAGCGTCACAAGGTGTAGCCATTATTATTTACTCTTACCTCCATAACAATTTTTCAATAACGGCAAGTGGACGAACTGAAATTTAAAAACATTTTGATGAAGTAATAATGTTCCAATCACAATTTAATTTTTGTCTATCTCGGATGATAATTCTCTTCCCGTTTAAAGCGATTAAGTTTTGTTTCTTCTTGTCTTGACAAATCTGACAGATCATTGATGTTTTTGGTTCTCAAAAATAAATTTGTTTTAGAATCGAATAAATTGTATTTTGGATGTAGTTGCAAAGTCGATATGCTGTGTAAAAGTCAACAGTGATTTGACACCGAAAGTGAAATTTGTCTGAAACAATGATACACGCCGTTATAAAAAACAAAAATAAAAATTTTTTTACCAAGCCATTCAAGCACATATTAATCTTGATAAAATAATCATAATGTAAAAATAAAATGTATAATAGATTTAATCATCTCAAAAACAAACTATTTTGGTGGACTGAAAACTCCGATGTTGTTTGTACAAAATAATTAATTTTTATTTCTACGTAAATGTTATAGAAAGTACGTAACAGGGAAGCAGCTATACATCTAAAATTTTGATGTAAAAACTGCATTGAATATTAACATAGTATGTATCTTTAACAAAATAAATAACTCCTTTTAAGCCTGTGCTCCGACGTCTCGGCATAATGGCTTCTTTTTACGATTACTATTAAAATTTAGTAATAATTCATTTAGTTGACGATCCTCCCATAGTAACCATATCGGTGGACGAATAATCCAGTTGATTGTTTTCAGTAATCTTATAGTACCTAGAAACATTTACGTTATTAACGGTGTTAGATAAAGAATATTAAAGAATACTTAGTTTAAGCAGCTTCCATACTTTCTTGTTACAAACAAAAATAATAAATATTACTAGACCAAATGCGGCATTGCAAAAATCGGTAAAGTACCAAACGGCTGGAGTACCTTCTCCGAATCATAAAGTTATACCCCAAGTAATTATTTCCATTGACCAATTACCCATTGCCAAAAAGCAACTTTAAATAGACCCTAAGCGTATGTTGTCGTCTGTCGATTTCGAACTATCAGATTTTCTCAAAACAGCGGTGTCTTTTTTGAACCTTTCAATTCTGTATGCAGTAATTGCAAACAAAACTATATTCATAACTATAATTATAGTCATTGGAAGATATAAATATATAAATGTTGGTATACCGTCTGCAATAAAATTTATATTAGTTTCATAAAGTGGGGCGCGTAACCAACCATTTAACCAACACTCTTGATCGAATACTCCCCGGATTGTACCATCGATTAGGTTTAAAAATTTCGCTAAACACTTGCACTATGATTACTAAAATTGCTGGAACGGTCAAGCGTATAGATTTATAAAAGAATAAAACGTTTGCGTTCTAATCTTCTCTTCAAGACATCCAAAACTTTCGGACCGCTGAAAACAAAACCTAAATTTGCGTATTACAAAGTATGGCACTTTTATTATTAAAATTTAATTTGAACAACAAAAGATGAATTCTAGCCTTGTTTTTAAATGTATTAGTAGAAAAGGTTGGTTTTCAATTCCTATATTAAGATTAAACACTAATTGTAAACTGGCATGTTAATGTGACTGTTTAAATGCAGTGGTACTACACACATCAATACTATTTGCAACGTTGCATTCTTCCTTTATGTTAGGTTGGGTTAGATTAGGTTATGTTAGTTTGTTTTTAGTTTTTGTAGGTTGGCTTACGTTATCTTATGTTACGTTGAAGATAATTTGCAAAGGAAGAAGAGAGAAAAACGAGATAATCTAAAATAAAGAACAAAAATGGAAAGATCATTGCAACAAGATGTCGGAAGATAAATATGAGAAGGGAGAAAAATGAAACATACGAGACAGGGATAACCAGAAAGAACTGTATGAGGCAATAAGAAAAGTGAAAAATGGAAAAGCTGAAGAGCACGGATGGGGCACAAAGGAGAACAATAGAATGATTTAGGAGAAAAGATGAGAAAATGATAATAAGAGTCTTAGAAACAAAAGGGGACATTTTTATGCTATATTCATCGATATTAAGTAGAGGAGGAGAAAATACTGTGAAACAGTAAGAAAATGCAAGATAAGGGATACCGAGAAGCAAAGTGTAAGATAATAGTAGGGGACATTAGGAACTGAATTTTTGACAAGGAGGGGTTGAAACAGGGGTGTCCATTAAGCCCAACGCTTTTCGCAAAATACATAAGTGATATGGAAAAAGAAAATCCAAATATACCAGTTAGGAAGGAAAGTGTATTACTGTTGGTTTTATGCAGACTACATAATTGATTCTAACAAAGAAAGAGGAAGATATGAGGGAGACAAAAGCAACAAGAAAATATCTAGAAGGAAACTTGGAGGTTATATAATGTGGGAAAAACAAAAATCGCATGGAATTCAAGGAAAAAAAGTGGTGGAAAGGAAGTAAAATGGTGGGGGGTGATAGAGAAAGGTAGACAGATTTAGATTACCTGGGATACAAACTCAGCTATAACAAGAATGATACAAACAAGGAAATTTGGTCAAAAGGGAATATAATCATTGAAAGAGCATGGGAAATTGGAGTAAGGACATGGAGAAGAGAGGTGGCTGTTCAGAATTGGTAAACAGCGCAATGATGTACGGAGCGGAGATATGAGAATAGAGAAAAAACGGCAGGAACAGGGAGAAAATTCAGATAAATGCTGGGGGGAGGCGACGGTAGGATTAGACAGGGGCATTAGGGTATGTAATAGAAGAGGAGTTGAAGAAATAAGGACAAAGGCAGGAAGAAAAGATGTAAGGAGAAGAAGCAGAACAGAAAGGATAACAAACTGGTATACGAATATTCGAAAGGGATAGAGGACCAAAAGAGTAAAACACAGGGAATAAGACAGAAAAGACATATTATGAAATGGGAGAGTATATAGTACGTATATAGCAATATATGTATATTACAATTAATAGTATGAATTCCAAGGTGCCTGACAGAAGGGGAAAAGCATAAAAAAAGACTAGCAAAATTTAGAATGGGAAATGAGGAGAACGATAACAAATATTGGAGAAGGGAGAAAAGAGGATGGTGCAGAATGTGTAGGAAGGGAAATATAGAACATCTAACAGAATGATAAGGAAATTAGAAGGAAGAAAAAGGAGGGAAAGATTCTACTCGAGGAGAAAAATGGAGAGGCAGAATGGATGAAAGAGATGGTGAGAAAGAAGAAGATAGTTATACTAAAGTAAGGAAAAATAATAACAATTAGTAATAGTTTGCCTATATATTTGTTTAGTTTGAAGTCGGCTTAGATTAGAGTTAGGTTAGGTATTTCATTTAAATTTTGTTAGGTTAAATTAGTTAGGTTAAGCTAGTTTTAGTTAAGAATTAAAGCAGAGAATAAAAAAAGATAGTACTTAAAATATACAACAATAGTAGAAAGAGTAACTACCGAAAATTATAGAAAAACATCTAGAACTAAAAACATAGAAATGGGATGGGTAATACTAGAAAAATATACGATAACGAACTACAATAACGTAGAAAGTAAATACAAAAAAAGCACGGAAGTGTCTGGAACAAATTAGAAAAATTAATAGAAAAATAAAGAACTAAGAAAAAATAATGGCAGAAAATAAAAACAGAAAGATATACACCAAAGAAAGCAAAAACATACAACAAAGAGAAAGAAGTACGTACGCGTAACAAAATCAAGAAACATAATAAATGGATAATGTAGAAAACAAATTAAAAAAAATTGGGAAGAAAAACAGAGATACAAAGGAAAAGACCGTAACAGAATAAGAAATACTAACAAGAATACGCACAATACAAAGACGAAGAAATCAGAAATCAAATACAAACTATTAAATTGTTACAATAAGAAATGTAAAACGTAAAATAGGAGAAGAATAAGTATAGTGTGATATAGAGCAGAAGGCAAATAGAAATAGAAAAGTGCAAAATGAGTAAGTGAAGAATCTGATAAAGACATGCAAATAAGATAACTAGAATAGACTAGACACAGGAACTTGAGAGCACAAGGCACTTAGGAGCTTCAAAAAAACTAATGTATGAAAAATAAAACACACATCAGAGCTTAGAGAACAACAGACCAATTAAAACATAATTTTATTATTAAAACCAAAAGAAAAATATTACATCACGATAGTCAGTTGAAACATTGCAAATATAATCATAAACTGGAGAATTTATCCAGAAAAAGAAACCCTAAGCGACCACAATAATATACTCTATGAAATAAGAGAAGAACTAAAACAAAACACTAAGAAACACCAAAGAAAATTGTATGGATATTGGAAAAGGCAATAAAAAAAAGAAATAAAGTAGGTACCACCATAACAGGTTATGAAGGGTAAAACGAAGAAAGCCTTGGACAGAAAAAAAATGTAAAAAAAAACACTAAAACAACTAATAGAGAGCCATGACATTTGGGGCAAAGCTACAAAATTGCGGAAAAAAAGCACAATCGAAGAAAAGCAAAACAAATAGAAACTGATCTTTTCTAAAAATCAAGATCAAATGAAAACCAACAGTAAACAGAAACAGGAAGAAAACCTTTTAATAAAATTACACAGAAGAAGTGGTACTAGAGCAAAAGAAATAAAAACTCCGAGACCAGATAATTTCCTCCCAAGATAATAAGAGTATGCACAAAAAATCTCCAGGGTGTAACCCACATATCAAACCACTACATACAAAAAAGAGGGAAAAGTGCAAAGCTTGTACTTATCGAAAACCAAAAGGAAAGGAAAAGAAACACAATACAAGAGCACAGTAAACTAGAAGACAAACAAATACTACTCAAAAGGAAAAAGGACCATATAAATAAGAGAAAAAGACAAAAGCATTATAATAACAGGAAAACTAATAGCCTGGATGTCCAAAAATGCTTTTAACTTCTTCGTAGGCAAAACAGAAGAAACTATAAAGAACACAAACATAAGTCAATACCTAAAACAAAGAAAATTATAACTGGATACGACCAAGAAATAAGAAGAATAGATGCGGAGGTTCCACAAGGATCAATGCTTTGCCGCTCTTAAAAACAATGGCAAATGGCATGGGAAAAACAACAGAAGAACTCAATTAAGGAGAAATAGCACTAGTATAATCGACAACAGAATGAGGAAGACACAAAATAAACATAAAAAACAGGCAAAAGAAGAGAATTAATCGAAGAATAACAAGGAAATGGCAGATGGTTGATCAAAATCTTTAAAGATATCAAAAGCTGGCTAAAATAAGAAAGGGAAGACTTATACCATTAAGACGTAGTAAATAAATAATAATAGAGTAATATTAACAACAAAGACACCCAAGAAAGTAGCACGCAAATGCTATAAAGCAAAAATCACTTTAAAGAAATAGATATAATAACAAAAATAATAAAAGAAAAGAAGCAAGAAAAGAAGAAAAAGAGAAAGAAAACAATACAAAAAAAATAATGGTGTTTCTTTCTGAGTATTTTGATGAAGAGTTTTGGGGTTAATCTTAATGGAAGATGTGTGAAGGTCAAAAAAAACACTAATTTTAGCTTGAGTACGTTTCGTCCTCCAGGCTCTAGATAATTTAAAATAAATTAACATACATCAGTAAATAACTAATCACAATTTTTTTACAAAAAGGGTTGATTTATTTTAATATATCTAGGGCTTGAAGATGCCCTCACTTTTAGAGGGAAAAACGTAGTCAAGTTAGCTCAGTCATTTTCACTTACTACACCTATTCCATAAATTAACCATGAAACTCATAAAAAGCTCTAAGTATAGATTATAACCGCATCAAACAAATGGCAACTTATATAGTGCTTTCTGGCGGAAGGAAGGTCCTTTTGGCGGTACCTGTCAGGCATCAGGATTTTTGTCATACCAATTCGCCAACTCGACATTACCGGTAAACCTGGGGACCCGTGTCTGGAAGCATATTTTCTCCCTTCACCGGTATGTTAGTTTGTTTTCAGTTTTTATTAAGTTGGGTTAGGTTATCTTATGTTTTGTTAGGTTGGATTAGGTTGCTTGCAGGCTCAAGTTAATAATGCCGTGTTATACGCCAAATCCCGATTTAGAAAGTGGTGTTAAAAAAGCAAAAAATACGTAGTCCTACTTTTGAAACCCAACGAAAATCTGCACTACGTATAGCCTCCGGCTTATCGAACGATTTCCACTTGAGCCGTGGTACGTCGTACCAGTGTTACCCCACTGGATATTCTAGCCAATGCTAGATGCAGAAGACCTCAAATAGACCAACGTAGCGAGTTCGTAATTAAAACTTGAAGTACATGATGGGAAAACTATAACAAAATCGCTTATCAAAGACATACGTAGCTGGATAAATAAGCATGGAGAAGTGAACTACTACTTGACAAAATTTGTGTCAGTCACGATTTCCTTCCAATTCATACCTAGCAGGAATTGAAAAAGATGGAACTCGGCGGATTGTAGTACTGTGACAAAGTTGATGATGCCCGAAACCATCTTTTTTTCCAATGCTTGCACTGGTCTGCATATAGACCCACGGTGTTGTTAATGAAGACAATGTTATTTCGAAAATAATCGGGTGCGCACAAAAATTGGATGACATAGTAAATGGGTGACGTTTTAGAATTGTAAAAAGACGTATTTGGCAGAATGAGGAGGGTTTTTAGTCGATCGACACTACTATCTTGTCAACCCGACACTACCGGACCACCTGGGAGTTTGGTGTCTGCAGATTTTACCCTTCTCCTTTAAAAAAAAAGGTTGGATTAGGTTAGGTTAGTTTATTTACGGGTTAGTTCAGATACTCTATTAAAAAATTCCCTTAGATTTACTAGGTTTTTCTACATCAGCCGCTTATATGGGAACGTAATTTATCAATTTTTTATCCACTTTGCATTCATTCATTCCTAATTTTCTTTGAACAAAATGGTATTTGTGACATATGAGTGGAATTTGATATTTTACAACTTTTTATAAAATGTGTAAAATCAGCATACATAAGACGTTCGTCAATTGTAATTTTTTTTAAATTACAGGATACTTTTTAAAGTATATTTAATTTAAATACTGAAAATTAGCGCGAAACAGGTCGTCTATATATCGTGACGTCAATATTCGTATAAATAGCATAATATGGGTTGCTTGACTTGTCTGCAATTGTTTTCAAGTAATAAATTACACAAACCACTGTTATAATTGGTTGTACGAGCATTGACGTCACGACCAGCCCAATGCGTCTAAATAATGATTTGCAAAGTAGTACTGGGTTTCCTTTCACGTTTATGACAACAATAAAAAGTACAATTTTCTTAAATATAAATTTTGTAAGCTTAATTGTTTATAATACTAAATAGAATAAATTAAAATGTAAGAATAAATAAAAATGATTTAAACTAATAGTCACATTGAAATGTCAGTTGGTAGTTTTTAATTGGGTCCATTTAAACTGCGATTAATAATTTAATTCTTTCACACAAAATTTATTACTTGTTCAAATTATTTTTAATAATAAAAAGTAAACCTTGGGATGCCATACAAATTCGTATTATATACCTGAAAGTGGTAGATGTCGATGCACACTTAACGTTCATCCACAGAATGAAGCTTCGAAAAAATAATTAACATCGCTGAAAAAAAAAGGTGTAGTTAGTGGACTATGTACATGTTGCCACCTAGTGTTAATGAACATCTCCACATTATCGTTTATTACACTAATCAAACCGAACTAATTATTCTAATAATTGTTTTACTTGTGAACCTACCACAATTAGAATTTGTTTGATATATTTTTCTCTACCAAAAATTGAATTTTAGAAGCGCAGTGAGAGGCAACTCCACCTCACGGCTAAAGTACCACGACCTCCCTAAAATTTTGAAAGTGAATATCCTCGTAAGGATTGCTTAAGGTGGAAGGATGGATTCAATTGCCGACGTTTTGTTCCGAACATATGCGAACTTTAACAAGGCTTTTAAATTAGAGAATGTAACCCATCTAGTTTCAAGAGCTTTGATAAAGCTCCGTATAGGTTCAAACCAAACGTCGCGTCGGTAGGTTGAAACCATGGTAGTGGTTTGATTTCATCTCTCCACCTTAAGGGATCCTTACGAAGATATTCATCTCTAACTACAACTTTGGAAATTTGAACTAGTGTTGTATAGATTCGGGTCTAAAGGTCGCCGCTGATTGGAATTTCTTCCTAACGTTTGTCTAACTACGCGAGTGGTTGACTTCCATCTCCGATGTTGGATGTGGATTTTGCTGATATTTAGGTAGAAACTATTTCCATCTGTTTCAAATTGTTTAACAGATTCATTTGGAAGTTTTTCCTGAATACCACCGGGAATAACGAATCGTAAAAGCTCAAAAATAATTGAATTGTTGCCAATTAAAGAAAAAAAAGTTACCTTCTTTACTTGGTTAGATGAAGAAACTTAATCAGTTTATGAAAATACTTGCCTTCCATATAGACATTTAACATAATAATGATCAAAATTACCATTTAAGAACTAAATAAACGTACCTATACTTGCATATTTTCAATGGACCTACTGTACATTGATTATGACATTACGGGCAGGCAAAAGAGTTATCCATGATCAATTCAATACGACACGACAAACACAAAAAATAGTATTTACCCTCAACGAAGTGTTGCTCTAAAATTGCAAAAGAATTTAACATGTCAAAATATTGGAAAGATTATTATCGTTGTTATCTTTTCATATTGTATTTTACAACCGTGAAGATAGTATAAACACAGCCAGGATCGAATTACACTCTTAAAGAGATTATTTATTTTCGATTGATTTTAAACACGAACAGTAGCTATAATCGTATAAATACGCACAAGACTACTCGTTATATTTATATCGCTCGGATTCAATGATAAATTCGAACTGAACGAATAAATACATGAAAGCGCTTTTATAGTTGTAAAACAATATTCTAAAAGATAATCGAAAGTT
This sequence comes from Abscondita cerata, assembly GCA_030710515.1. NCBI lineage: Eukaryota > Metazoa > Arthropoda > Insecta > Coleoptera > Lampyridae > Abscondita > Abscondita cerata. The sequence goes on along the minus strand of JALBCR010004110.1, from coordinate 283,776 downwards.
CAGGATACGAGTTTTAGAACCCGCGATCATTCTAACTTATTTTACTAATTCTCAATTCTAAAACAGGAATGTTGGAAGCAGGACAGCAATTTTATTCATCCCTCTTTCAATAAAGGTCATAAGTTTGCTAAGAACGTTTCTGAGCAGGAAAACGGACTAAGTTCGTGTCAAGGAAGACGGTGAACGATTGGACAAAAAGTGTTGAGTTCTTCAAGTTGTACGCTAGTTTAAAGAAAAATATCTTGGTATGAAAGTATCTTTTTCCAAGTTTGAGAATTTACCTCCTGAAGATTCATTTAGCAGGAGCATCATAAACTCATTAATTACCAAGACGTAAATACAAAACACGAGGTGTCATTCGGCGCTGCTGAAATTTAACCTTCAAATTACAAGTTATGTTGAATCAAGTCGTTCATTTCAGTACCATAAGTTAACCTCACATTTGAATATCTTCTTTGTACCTTAAATTTTATTTATCTACATTTAATTAAAAGATGGAGTACTTGAGAATTAAATTTACAATAAAAACTAAAAATTTGACCTTTGACAATTATCAAAGATTAAGCTCTATCCTATGAAATAACTGGAATTGGCCCTAACTGGATCAATTTTGGAAGTTATTTGCAAGTGCAATCAAACGTGCTAAAATATAAACAAAAAAAAAAAACTGAATCAATTTTGACAAATAAGTGTTTTCGTTTTAAAAATATTAGCGTTTTTTATTCTGTATGATATGTTGTTTATAATTATAAGAACTAGTTAATGCTAAATTTACATAAAAAATTGATCCCAACGAACACGTTCAAATTCACCTTCGAACGTTTACTACGTATGTATAATGTAACGTCGCCATCACTTTGAATTAAATATTTTCGTTTTAATATTATATTAGCATTTTTATTTTTCGATATGTTGTTTATAATTATAAAAACTATTTATTGGTAAATTTGCCTAAAAATTGATCAACGCTAACACTTTCCAATTCACCCTCGGGTGTAATCTACGTATGGATTATAATGTCGAGCGTAGCCATAACTTTGTGATCAAATATTTTCGTTTAAAAAATATTAGGATTATTGTTTTGATGTTATTTATAAATACTAAAAACTATTTATTGCTGAATTTGCCTAAAAACTGATCCACGCCAGCACGTTCAAAATCCGCCCTCGAACATACTCTGTATAGACTACGATGTGGAGCGTAGGCACAACTTTGAGTTGCGTATTAAAAAGTATTAAATTATTTTTTTGAGGTTATTTATAAATATAAAAACTATTTATTGCTGAATTTGCCCTACAAACTTTCCACGCAAACACGTTCAAATCCGCCATCGAACACACTCTACGTATAGACTATGATGTGGGCGTAAATAACTTTGAGTTGCGTTTAAAAAGTATTAAGATATAATATTTTAAGGATTATTTTCGATATGTTGTTTGTAATTATAAAAACTATTTATTAGTAAATTTGCCCTACCCGATCAACTCCTAGCACTTTCCAATTCACCCTTGAACGTAATCTACGTATGGAGTATAATATCGAGCGTAGCCATAACTTTGAGATCAAATATTTTCGTTTAAAGAAATATTAAGATTATTGTTTTGATGTTGTTATAAGCATAAAAACTATTTATTGCTGAATTTGCCTAAAACTTATCCATAACACGTTTCAAATCCACCCTCCGAACATACTCTACGTATAGACTATGATGTGGGCGTGGGCACAACTTTAGTTGCGTATTAAAAGTATTGAGATTATTATTTTTGAGGATATTTTTCGATATGTTGTTTGTAATTATAAAAACTATTTATTGGTAGAATTGCCTAAAAATTGATCAACTCTAACACTTTCCAATTCACCCATGAACGTAATCTACGTATGGGTATAATGTCGAGCGTAGCCATAACTGAGATCAAATATTTTCGTTTAAAAAATATTAAGATTATTGTTTTTGATGTTATTTATAAATATAAAAACTATTTATTACTGAATTTGCCTAAAAACTGATCCCGCGCCAACACGTTCACGTCCGCCCTCAGAATGACTCTACGTATAGACTATGATGTGGGCGTAGGCATAGCTTTGAGTTGCGTTTAAAATATTAAGATTATTATTTTTTGAGGTTATTTATAAATATAAACTATTTATTGCTACAGATTTGCCTAAAAACTGATCCACGCCAACACGTTCAAATCCGCCCTTGAACATACTCTACGTATAGACTATGACGTGGAGCGTAGGCACTTAACTTTGAGTTGCGTTTTAAAAAGAATTAAGATTATTATTTTTTGAGGTTATTTTTTTCGATATGTTGTTTGTAATTATAAAAAATATTTGATAGAGATTTGCGTAAATACTGATCCACGCCAACACGTTCCTAATCCGCCCTCGAACATACCCTACGTATAGACTATGATGTGGAGCGTAGGCATAACTTTGAGTTGCGTTTTAAAGAAATATTAAAATTATTATTTTTGAGGTTATTTATAAATATAAAAACTATTTATTGCTGAATTTGCCTAAAAACTGATCCACGCCAACACGTTTCAAATCCGCCGCCGAACATACTCTACGTAGACTATGACGTGGAGCGTAGAGGCACTTTGAGTTGCGTTTTAAAAAATTAAGATTATTGTTTTTTTTTGAGGTTATTTTTCGATATGTTGTTTGTAATTATAAAAAATATTTATTGATGAATTGCCTAAAAATTGATCAACGCTAACACTTTCTAATTCACCGCCGGGCGTAATCGTATGGAGTATAATGTCGACGTAGCCATAACTGAGATCCAAATATTTTCGTTTAAAAAATATTAGGATTATTATTTTGATGTTATTTATAAATATAAAAACTATTTATTGCTGAATTTGCCTAAAAACTGATCCACGCCAACACGTTCAAATCGCCCTCGAACATACTCTACGTATAGACGCTATGATGTGGAGTGTAGGCATAACTTTAAGTTGCGTTTTAAAAGTATTAAGATTATTATTTTGAGTTTTATTTATAAATACTAAAAACTATTTATTGCTGAGTTTGCCTAAAATTGATCTACGCTAACTTACGTTTCAAATACGCTCTTGAACATACTCTACGTATAGACTATGATGTGGGCGTAGGCATAACTTTGGTGCGTTTTTAAAAGTATTAAGATTATTATTTTTGAGGTTATTTTTCGATATATTTGTTTGTAATTATAAAAACTATTTGTGCTGAATTTGCGTAAATACTGATCCACGCCAACACGTTCTCATCCGCCCTCGAACATACCCTACGTATAGACTATGATGTGGAGCGTAGGCATAACTTTGAGTTGCGTTTTTTAAAAGTATTAAGATTATTATTTTTGAGGTTATTTTACTAAATATAAAAACTATTTGTGCTGAATTTGCCTAAAAACTGATCCGCCAGCACGTTTAAATCCGCCCTTGAACATACTCTACGTATAGACTATGACGTGGGCGTAGGCATAACTTTGAGTTGCGTTTTTAAAAAGAATTAAGATTATTATTTTTTGAGGTTATTTTTTCGATATGTTGTTGTAATTATAAAAAATATTTATTGTGAAATTTGCGTAAATACTGATCCACGCCAACACGTTCTAATCCCGCCCTCGAACATACCCTACATATAGACTATGATGGAGCGTAGGCATAACTTTTGAGTGCGTTTTAAAAAGTATTAAGATTATTATTTTTGAGGTTGTTATAAATATAAAAACTATTTATTGCTGAATTTGTAAATACTGATCACGCCAACACGTTCTAATCCGCCCTCGAACATACCCTACGTATAGACTATGATGTGGAGCGTAGGCATAACTTTGAGTTGCGTTTTAAAAGTATTAAGATTATTATTTTTGAGGTTATTTATAAATATAAAAACTATTTATTGCTGAATTTGTAATGCCCAGTCCACGCCAACACGTTCTAATCCGCCCTCGAACATACCCACGGCCAGACTATGATGTGGGCATGAGGCGCTAACTTTTGAGTTACGTTTTTAAAAAGTATTAAGATTATTATTTTGAGTTATTTATAAATATAAAAACTATTTATTGCTGAATTTGCGTAAATACTGGTCGCATAACACGTTTCTAATCCGCCCTCGAACATACCCTACGTATAGACTATGATGTGGAGCGGCAGAGCATAACTTTGAGTTGCGTTTTAAAAAGTATTAAGATTATTATTTTGAGGTTATTTATAAATATAAAAACTATTTATTGCTGAATTTGCGTAAATACTGATCACTAACACGTTCTAATCCGCCCGCGAACATACCCCTGCATGAACTATGATGTGGAGCGTATGCATAACTTTGAGTTGCGTTTTAAAAAGTATTAAGATTATTATTTTGAGGTTATTTATAAATATAAAGCTATTTATTGCTGAATTTGCGTAAATACTGATCCGCCAACACGTTCTAAATGCGCCCTCGAACATACCCTACGTATAGACTATGATGTGGGCGTAGGCATAACTTTGAGTTGCGTTTTTAAAAGTATTAAGATTATTATTTTTTGAGGTTATTTATAAATATAAAAACTATTTGTGCTGAATTTGCCTAAAAACTGATCCACATAACACGTTCAAATCCGCCCTTGAACATACTCTACGTATAGACTATGACGTGGAGCGTAGGCATAACTTTGAGTTGCGTTTTAAAAGAACTAAGATTATTATTTTTGAGGTTATTTTCGATATGTTGTTTGTAATTATAAAAATATTATTAGTAAATTTGCCTAAAAATTGATCAACGCTAACACTTTCTAATTCACCTCGAGAACGTAATCTACGTATGGGTATATCGACCTTCAGCCATAACTGAGATCAAATATTTTCGTTTAAAAAATATTAAGTTATTGTTTTTGATGTTATTTATAAATATAAAAACTATTGTACTAAATTTTGCCTAAAACTGATCCCACGCCAACACGTTTCAAATCCGCCTCGAACATACTCATATAGACTATGATGTGGAGCGTAAACCCAGCTTTTGAGTTGCGTTTTAAAAGTATTAAGATTATTATTTTTTGAGGTTATTTATAAATATAAAAACTATTTATTGCTGAATTTGCCTAGAAACTGATCCGCCAGCAGTTCAAATACGCCCTCGAACACTCTACGTATAGACTATGATGTGGAGTGTGAGCATAACTTTAGGATTGCGTTTTAAAAGTATTAAGATTATTATTTTTTGAGTTTATTTATAAACATAACAAAAACTATTTATTGCTGAGTTTGCCTAAAAATTGATCTACTAACACGTTCAAATACGCTCTTGAACATACTCTACGTATAGACTATGATGTGGAGCGTAGGCATAACTTTAATTGCGTTTTAAAAAGTAAAGATTATTATTTTTAGGTGTTATAAATATAAAAACTATTTATTGCTGAATTGCCTAAAGCGATCTACTAACACGTTCAATACGCCCTCGAACATACTCTACGTATAGACTATGATGTGGAGCGCGAAATAACAGTTGCGATTAAAAATTCAGATTAATATTTTTACAGATTTTATTTATAATATAAAACTATTGTGCTGAATTTGCCTAAAAATTGATCTACGCTAACACGTTCAAATACGCTCTTGAACATACTCTGCGTATAGACTAGTGGAGCGTAGGCATAACTTTGAGTTACGTTTAAAATATTAAGATTATTATTTTTAGTTTGTTTATAAATTTAAAAACTATTTATTGCTGAATTTGCCTAAAAATTGATCTACGCTAACACAGTTCAAATACGCTCTTGAACATACTCTGCGTATAGACTATGATGTGGAGCGTAGGCATAACTTTGGTGCGTTTTAAAGTATTAAGATTATTATTTTTTTAGGTTATTTTGTAAATATAAAAACTATTTATTGCTGAATTTGCCTAAAAACTGATCTATGCCAACACGTTCAAAATACGCCATCGAACATACTCTACGTATATACTATGATGTGGAGCGTAGGCACAACTTTGAGTTGCGTTTTAAAAGTATTAAGATTATTATTTTTTGAGGTAATTTATAAATATAAAAACTATTTATTGCTGAATTTGCCTAAAAACTGATCTACACCAACACGTTCAAATACGCCTTCGAACATACTCTACGTATGAGCTATGATGTGGAGCGTAGGCATAACTTTGAGTTGCGTTTTAAAAGTATTAGATTATTATTTTTGAGTTTATTTATAAATATAAAAACTATTTGTGCTGAATTTGCCTAAAAATTGATCTACGCTAACACGTTCAAATACGCTCTTAGACATACTCTACGTATAGACTATGATGTGGAGCGTAGGCATAACTTTGAGTTGCGTTTTAAAGTATTAAGATTATTATTTTGAGTTTATTTATAAATATAAAAACTATTTATTGCTGAATTTGCTAAAACTGATCTACGCCAACACGTTCAAATACGCCCTCCGAACATATACGTATAGACTATGAGTGAAATGGAGCGCTAGGCATAACGAGTTGCGTTTTTAAAAGTATTAAGATTATTATTTTTTTGAGTTTATTTATAAAATATAAAACCTATTTATTGCTGAATTTGCCTAAAAATTGATCTACGCCAACACGTTCAAATGCGCCCTCGAGCATACTCTACGTATAGACTATGATGTGGAGCGTAGGCTTAACTTTGAGTTGCGTTTTAAAAATATTAAGATTATTATTTTTGAGGGTTATTTATAAATATAAAAACTATTTATTATGAATTTGCCTAAAATTGATCTACCTTCTTACGTTCAAATACGCTCTTGAACATACTCTACATTATAGACTATGATGTGGAGCGTAGGCATAACTTTGAGTTGCGTTTTAAAGGCAGTAAGATTATATTTTTTGAGGTTTATTTATAAATATAAAAACTATTTATTGCTGGTGCCTAAAACTGATCCACGCCAACACGTTCAAATCCGCCCTCGAGCATACTCTACGTATAGACTATGATGTGGGCGTAGGCACAACTTTTGAGTTGCGTTTTAAAAAGTATTAAGATTATTATTTTTTTAGGTTATTTATAAATATAAAAACTATTTATTGCTGAATTTGCCTAAAAACTGATCTACCGACATGTTCAAATACGCCCTCCGAACATGCTCACCATGCAGACTATGATAGTGTGGAGCGTAGGCATAACTTTGAGTTGCATTTTAAAAGGATTAGCATTTTTATTTTTTGATATGTTGTTTATAAATATAAATAGTAGGTGTTTACTAGGAGTTAAACAATATAATTGTTGAGCTTAAGTTTGCTGAGGTGTTGGCCGAGACAGCAAAATTAGCAAACAATTATGTTACAACTCAAGTGAAAATATATTATTTTTCTTCAAGCGTTTATTGCTAGTTTTCATGTGTTATTTTCAAATTTTCGAAGATTCTCGAGTCTTATAGTGACTTTTATTCTCGACAGATCAAGTTGGTACTTTACTGTTACATTCATAATATGACATAATAGAAGTACCAACCTCTAAATAGTTGTGAAACAAAATAACTGTTTTGCTTTTAATGTCTAGACAGTAAAAATAGTTTTTAGCGATCTGCCAGTAGTTCAATAATATGACGTTTTATTGTCGCTTGAAGAAAAAACTATTTATTAGTAAGATTTGTCTAAAATGGATCCACGCTATCACTTTACAATTCACCTCGAACGTATTCTGCATTATTGGACTATAATAGCTATAACTTTGAGATCAAATATTTTCGTTTCAAAAATATTAGGTTTATTGTGATGAACATAATTATAAGTACTATTTATTGCAAATTTTGCTAAAAAAAGATTGATCTGCATAACATATTTAAAATTCACCCTCGAACGTACTTTACAAATGGTCGCGTGTAACCATAACTGAGATAAAATATTTTCGTATTAAAAAATTATAGGATTTTTCTTTCTTTGATATGTTGTTTTATAATTATAAAACTATTTATTTAGCTAAGTTTGGCATAATAATTTAACGAAACTGTCGAATTGTCACACTTTTTCGTTATAATGTTTAACTGTAACCTAATTTTTTGTGACGGTTTACAGTTAATTTGACAGCACAGTGTGGATTGGTTGCCCTATAATCACATTAAACGTAATAAATAGTCGCCTTAAATAAAGTTTGACGTTATCATTATATCGTTTACGATTTAAATTTTTCTTACTGCGCATGCGCACAAATAACGATGGCCGCGAACACTGTTATTTCTTCTAATTTACATAAAGTAACAGTATCTCACTATCAATAATTTCATATTTATTTTTATAAAAATTTTATGAAAATGACGGCACATGAACAGTACAGACGATCGCATCCCAATGGAATAATAAAAATTCAGAAAAAACTGTTTATCCCTAATTGGCTAGACAAGTACCAGGAAATTACATAGACCGGTGCTTCAACCAGTTTAATCAGTTAATTAGACTGAAGAGGTGAAAATCGGTGAAACATAGTTGACGCAACACAAAGTTATAACTAGAATGTGTTGTTTCTCGTGTGCCATCATCACTAATCAGGGGCTTCTAATGAATTTTATCCATTTTTAAAATACCTACTAATAATCTGAACACAATATCAATGATAAATAAGCAAGCGAGTAAAGCAAAAGTAAGGTTAACCGCAATTGTTATCAGTTCCAACTCAAAAAATTGGTGGTTGGGTGCGGCACCTTATTCGATCTAGCACTAAACCGGTTAATTTAGAAACACATTGCACCATAACGAAATCGATTTCACGGTCTTGAGACTGGTGAGTTTTTTGAAAAACGTCCATATAATGTACGTACTTTGTCTCCACTAAAGCTGATCAGCTGAAAGCTGTTGTACAATAAACAATAGTTTCAACCACGGTGTGCGCCCAAAAGTAAATTTCTGGTATGCTAACAAATGTATCCGACGTAGAATGTCACGGGGTCCAGGACGCCAGTTTTGAAACATTAAATATGTTAACCCTAACCTTACATAATCTAGCAAGTATAGAATTAAATGAAATTAAATTGCAAAGTATTAATCATATTTTATTATGCATTAAGTCAAAAAAATCCATTGACGTAAGCACTGTATTCAATGCGCACTGCGGCTAACAATGACTCAAATTGACACACATTGTTTTGAGACAATCCCGTCTACCAAATATTGCTCAATATCCTGCAAAAAAACTTCCCGTGGAATTTTCTTCACATAAGTAATCCTTCGCCGGTCACCATATCGTTTCAATGCGCATTATTATGAATATATTTTTAAAGAAAGAAATTTTACTATAACTGTAATCCTACCAGCAACATAGTTCACCCCAATCACATGAAAATAACTAAAATTGATTAAAACAGATGTTATAACACAATTATTCTAAACATTGAAATAAGTTTTTCCAATACAATTTTCAAAAATTCTTAACTTTTACGGGTTGTCAGCGAAGGCCGACTCCCCGTAGAATTCTATTTGAAACATGTTTTAGGTAACATTGTACAGTGGGGTCGATTCCCGAAAGCTGGTCAAAGTCGAAAACGTAGTTCATTCTGTTTTTTTGATATAAGGGTTTTGGGGTCGCTGATTACGAATCTTTAGTCAAAATTGAAAAAAAAATGGCCAGATACAATAGTGGCGAGGACAAAATTTGCAAAAACAGCGGATTCGTTGAAACTGTTATTCAGTGGTTTTAGAGACCGCTGATTACGAATCTGAAGTCAAAATTGTAAAAAACAAAATGGCGGATTCAATATGGCGGACAACGTGCAGAAACCGGCCGTATTCTGTTTCCCCGAAACTTGTGATTGATCAATTTGTAGGGTCGCTGATTACGAATCAAAGTGTAAAAAAAACAAAATGTGGATCAATATGGCAGACAAAACTTGCGGATTCGCTTGAAGCATGATGGGGTTTTTGGGTCGCTGATTACTGGTAATATGAATTTGTGATTTGTTAAATTCCGACCCCCATTTTTCAGAATTAAGTAAGACTAACTGTACGATTTTGCAATTTACTTGCGCGAAAGTCTCTTGGCTTATATTTGCCGGGCCTGTTTACTAGCCATATAAAATGTTTCATTATACTCTTTAAACATTCCTCTATCCTGTGTATTCTAAATCTTACAAAATGAAACTTGATTTTGACTTTTGACCAGCTTTCGTTGGAATCAGCCCCGCTGTGCATCGCAAGTAAAGAGGTACCCAAAAAGAGGTTAATCTTTTACGGGAATGAACCATAACCGGCAACTGCCGATGACAGATTCTTGAGTAAAGCGCGGTTTTGTTTACCACAGGAACACACGGTAATGCGCGAAAATACTAACGTTTCTATTTACGTGTCGTCCGTCAAAATGTTTAATGTAACATCACATAAATATAAAATTTTGGCGTGCTCGTCAAAAATGTATACAGGGCGTAGAGCCTGCATTAAAGTTTTAACTTGCAGATAAATCAAAAGCGAAATTCGGTACGGCCACTTAATTGAACATTTTCGTTCTACCTAAAATATTTTCAGACCTTCAGCTATACAGGGTGTGCTAGAAGTTGCTATTAACCATTTGTTTTAAATACAAATCTATAATTTTTCATACAGGTGAGGCTATAACAGATTATTCTGTTCTTTAGCTACAAATAATGTAAGAAATCTTGAGCATATATATTGAGATTATTTGAAACCACATTTTAAAAATATGTACAGGGTGCTCCAAAAACACGTACTATACCAAAATTGGGTTATTTTAGATGGAACACCGGGTATTTTTTCTATTTTTAAATTGTAGGATAAGTAATGTATGTTTTTATGCATGTTCCTATACCTCACCACCACTTTAGACTCTGAGATAAATCGATTTTACCTGATTTGCAGACCACTCAAAGAAATGTCATAAAGAAGAACAACTTAATTTTGTTTTACATCACCTTACTAAAACCTTCAACATCCCTTTTGCAATATTTAGTATTATGTTATGATGTTTTTAGAGTGTTTCAAATACTACCTGCATAACGCTAACGACTTAAAACCCAAATAACACTTAACTTAAATAGAGCACCTGTATTTCTGTAGCCTGTTGTTGTCGAACTAATTACCTTTTAATTGGTATTAGGGTTACCAACCTCTACAACTCTGATAGTTTTCGAGATATTTTAAAATTTGGGAGTTTAACAATTTGAAATTTACTGGAATTTAAGTTACCTGTATGGAAGACAAATCAAACACAAAATAATAACATTTGTTTAGAGGAACAAAATATGATGTGCTCATGACTTGTACCGAGCTCTGAGAGTCAGTCGAATCACGCCCACCTGTCACAAACGAAAGCAACCATAATTAGTTATCGTACTACTATTAGAGGCGATTTATTACATTCTTGATTAACAAGTTAAAGTTTGTCGATGTTTACAGTATGATCGATTTTTGAAGTAAATAACAGTTTTTCATTGTTAACATTAATGGTGTGACCGGTGTGCGTAATTCGACTGACTCTTAGAGCCAGGATACTAGTCATAAGCACGTTTATTTATTTTGAAAAAATAAATATTTTTAAGGTAAATATTTAAAACTGAAAGTTGCAAGATAATGTCCATATTAGGGATATTTCACAGGTAACTTAGACACCCATTTCGTAAATTGTTAAACTAACGAAATTTTAAAATATTTCGAAAACTATCCAGAGTTAGGGTTGGTAACCCTAGTACCGACTAAAAATGAGTGGTTCAACTCAACAAGCTACAGAAATGTAAGTCATTCTTGATTAAAGCAGTTATTTAAGTTTTAAGTCGTTGATCTTATGCGGTAGTATTAAAAACATACAGCCCACATCATAACATAATAGTAAATATTGCAGAGATGTTGAAAGCTCTTAGTAAGGTAGTAGCCAAACCAAAGTTGTTTGTTCATCTTGAAGTTATTGCATTTTTGGAGGGTCTGCAAATGAGGTAAAATCGATTTATCCAGAAACAGGTAAGTAGATATAGGGACATGTTAAAGAACATAAATTATTTTTATCATTACATTCAAAAATAGAAAAAAAATACAGGGGTGATCCATTTAAATAACCCAACTTTGATATGGCACTTGTTTTAGAGCACCCTGTACAATCGAAAATATTTTAAAATATGGTTCAAATAATCTTGACATACATATTACCTTCAAATTTCTAACATTATTTGTCGTTTTTGCTATAGAAATTCGATGGTAGTGCCCACCCTGTATATGAGTTTATCTTATTCTTGACCGTTTTGACATTTCATTTTTTATGGTGATTGTAGTAGTTAAGAAAAAAATTATCTCGTAACTCAGTTGAGATTATAAAATTAAATTTATAGAGTGATTGTCTGGAAGTCAGAACTACTCTATGTCCTACGAGTGATTCCATTTTGTACCAGGCAATTTCATCAAAACTCAATTTTAAATGGCACCTGCTTTTTTTATCACTTAAAATTTCCTGTACCCAATTCCTCAAATGACATAAAAAAAGTATAAGATTGCCATTTGAAAAATTGCCTTTTAAACATTTTTTGATTTTGATATTTAAAAATTATCTGGCCATACGGCACAAAATGGAACCTTCAGTAGGACATCAGGAATTAACCTGGATTTTCAGCGACAAAAATTTTATAATATAATCTCCAGCTGATTTAGAATACAAATTTTTTGTTAACTACATGTGCAAAAGCACAATTTTTTGGAAAAAAATGAGATATATCAAAAACGGTCAGATAAGACAACATAATTAAGGTTATATAAGCTCAAAATTATATTGCCAATCAAACCATGCAAAAGAAAGGAATTATAGGTTTGTATTTAAAATAAAAAGTTGATAGCAACTTTTGGCACACCCTGTATAGCTGAAAGTCTGAAAATATTTTAGGTAGAACAAAATGATCGATTATGGCCGCGTGGATTTCAAGTTTTTGATTTATATGCAGCTTTTAATGCACGCTCTACGAAAATCACCTGTATATTACACTATCAATACTGTGTTTATCAATTTTTAATAAAATTATTAACATTGGAATACCGGCTTAAAACTCATGGCTGGATTTATGGCTAACTTCACCAAGTTAAATTTTTAAATTTTTTTGAAACATCGAAAGATATTGCACCTTTTTCTAAACACCATTTTTTTGTTTATCTTCAACAATTTTAAAACATTAGAAATATCTTTGATTTCGATGCAGCATATCTGTTTGGGATTAAATTAGTGCCACCGTTCAAAAAATCACTTTAATCTGGGACTCCGTTATATGCTTATTATAAATAAAATAACAATTATATAGTAAATTAAGTCCAGAAACCCACATAGGATAGATTAATAATGAAAAACGACAACCGAAATCTGTGTGAAATATTGGAATTAGAATTGTTAGGCGGAAGTGAATACATTATTTGTATTACATAACTGTTTTGAGTTGAACCATATAACATGAATCATAACTTGGCCTCGACTGGTTATTGTCAGTTTCGGTAGCTATGGTGAATTTGTGAAAGAAAAAGTTATACCCACCTATAGTTCTGCCTTGACAGCGCTGTGTTCTTCTCGGTCGCGATCAGTAACTATTAGTACGACGGAGCAGTAACGAAGAAAAACATAACACATTAACGCCTTTCCGTGTAAATTGCAAGGCAGTATTGCGTATCAGAAATGTTAAAACAAAGAAACGGCAGCGATATCGACTTCTAAAAGTCATTGTGAAGTCTTACCAGCTAACCTGCGGTTCGCGGCTTACCGATAACGGTTATTCGGGTTGAATATGTCTAAACTTTGAACGTCGTATTTAATATACATAAGGCAGCCTACTATTCCAATATCTTCCGTATTCGATACAATAATGTTCAATTTCAAAGTATGTATATTGCTGGCATACAATCTACCGTCTTTTTTGTAAGTAAAACTCGTCCTGGAGAGCCGTAAAATCATCATCACTCGTCTTGGTGGAGAAGACATTCACCGACGCCAGGAACATAACGAACGTTCAACGAGTTTCCCTCATTAACGATTATGTTGCCGTATCGATAAATTGGAATAGACATATCAATACCGGTGGAATTGTTAAATATGCCGATCACTCGCATCGTTATCATCATCATCATTGAGTAATTGAAGATGTAATCCTTGTCGCAGCATTTTCTAATACAAGTATATTTACCATTACAATCGCAATCACTTATATAACTTTTATTGAACAATGTCAAGCTGTACGAGCTTTCATCCTTGGCAAATCCTCAGATCTGTAACGACTAACGAGTTTCGCACACCGACAATACACTCACAACAAAATTTGGTAAACTACAAGCTTCAAAAGCATTGTTCGCGCTTCACTGTACGTCATCGGTACATGCGAATAAGGTCAACTTACTTAATTACATCTATGACATTTACTAATATCCGTGGAGCCGTACGAGTTCACAAATCACCGAAGGCGGTTACGTGTCCTTCGACAACTTAGCCTTGTAACTATAAGATATAAGATCGTAGTTAAACTCGTACACACACTTACGCTCATGTCAATTTTTTTGGCGCAAATAATATGCCTGATGCAGCTAAAGGCTTACTTCATAATATAAATAGAACTGATCTGAGGATTGCGTTTAATTAACAAGCAATGTTAAAATGTTTTAATTAAGGTAAACAAACGATCTCATTAGTGAAATAAACGGATAAAAATAAGGTTTGTTACCGTCAAATATTATCAAATCTATATCGATAGGGTATCTCAATTATAACTACCGTTTTTTAATGTTCCTTTTACTTACATAAAAATGGAATTCTTCTCCAAGGTACACAATTTAGATACTTTTTTTGTTTTGGAGTTTTGGACACACAAAATATTCACGTTAGGCAAACTCTAGCTTAACGACGAAAATGATGTTGCTTCTATCTGTTGAATTGTCTCACTAAATCACGGACTCTGCTGTTATAGCTAAAATGTTGAGCTATTAATATTAAGAAGAAAAGTTTTCGTGTATCCAGTGTTAAATACACTTGCGTATATTCGATTTTTATGATATTGATTTATAGGCTTGGCTAACAAAGTGTTGAAGATTGAAACGTTCATGAATCGATAACTACAAGTTATTATGAATAAACTCGAGACAGTATTTTCTTGTATAATTTCTTGGGGTTCCGTATAAAAATTATGTGCTTTTAGTCGCAACAAATTTTAAATTTTGGGCTCTTTACTGTAAAGAAAAACTGCATTACTAATGCAGGTGCCCGCTTAAAAATTAAACCAGTATAACGTTTTTCACTTTTTCGCAACCAGCCACTAAAAAAACTCGACGTTTCCAATAAGGCATTTCAACGCTTTTGCTAAAATGGCGTCTGTAGGGAAAACAAACCTTTGTTTTCATTCGAATGGTAATTTATGTTGACTTTTGTACTTTTAGTGGTCGTTTTATTTAAGTTGGTTATAGAATCTGTAGAAATTACATAAATGCATAAAATTACAAATAACAGGGATTCTAAAAAACTTAACACTGTCACGATTTCTACTACTGCCACAGTTCATACACGACCAAATGATGCACTCATGAAATTTAAAACTTGACACCACAATTTCTGTAAACAAAGTTTGCACACATTGTGAAGCGGGCTTAAAGGGTGGCATTTACAATTCTAACAGAGTAGTCTCAGCAGAGGTTATCTTATAGAAGGACTGTAGAATAAATCATTACACTAAGCACGTTTTAGAAAATAGGTAATTTACGTTGATTACTTAATTTTTTTTTCTTTCAAAGAATATGTTGAAGGTATCGCTAATTGGCACCATGCTCGATTAATTATAAATCAAATTTTGTTTAGGAAATGTTTACAAAATAAAATTAGAAACAAATTTTTAATTTAAAAAACGTCTACAACCTTTAACTTTTAAATTAAATCAAAAACGAGCTTATAGTTGTTGGGTTGACTGATTATTACTTATTTTTAAATAAATCTGTTCCTCTATTTATTGTAAGTTATTAAAAAAATTCATTAAACTCTCTATTCATAATATTTAGTCCTTACAAAATGTATATTTTATGACGTTTTATTTTCTGTAGTTAATATAAAACGTGAAAATAAAACTAGGCAATTCTTATTGTCAATATATATTTACTTTTTTGACAAGAATTTATTACATAATTATAATTAAGATACTGAGTACTAGTTTAAATTAAATATAAACTTTTTTTAAATAAAGGTATTACCTATAAATAAATATAAGGAAATCAATAATGGAGTGTGACCTCCATTATTATTGATACATTCTTGGAGACGTCTGTTGTGAGCGCTATCAAAGATATAATATATGGCTGCAATTAGTGCATTACGGTTTACTGGTATAAAATTTGGCCCTGTTGTCTTCGGATAGCAGCAAGTATATAAGCCCAAACATTTTCGATAAATGGTAAAATCTGGGCTTTGCTGGCCAGGAGTAACAGCTCAAAATTGTTTTCCCGTATCAAATAGCGCACAACCTGCGAAGTATAGGGTCATCATATCCCGATAGTTGGTTATCAAAGATGTTCCAGAAAATATGTGTGTAAATAGTAAATGGAATCTACTAACGTAACGTTAAGTCGTTAATTATAGTTACATAACTCTTCTTTTATAGATATAGTTCATATTAATATGCTCCATTGTAAAGCTTTCGTACACACCTGAGTAACAAACCGAAGAAACAAACAGAACAACGAACGAACGGCAATCGGAACATTAATTTGGACGGTGCTGCGTACGAATTTTAGAACAAATTCGCAAGTCACAGTTGTTCCACGAACGGTTTGCGGCGTTCCCGCAACTTGTCGGTTTTCTCCGACATCCCCGAAAATGCGCGCGAATGCGTTTTTGGAATTGGACGAATCTAAATGAACGGCGAACAAACTTATGAGGGAGAATTAAATTATTTATTTTTGTCCTCCCTTTTGTGGAGTTTGTTGTGTTTTAGGTAATATTATGGAGTTGACAGAAGAAAAATGTTTTAAATTAATCAGTGGAGCTTAGAATGCAAGAAAAAAATTATGTCTCTATTAGCATCATTTGAGCAGGAAATTTCCAAAATAAAAAGCGAAGTAAATTATAATTTTTACTCTTCTTTGTGCGTAAAAATTTGGTTAGCATTATCTTCTTGTTTTCCGCAGTTTTCTTTTTCTCAATAATAAATATATATGAACTGAAAACTACTGAAAATAATTATGAAACAGTACAAACGTTCCGTTTGTTGTTCGAGTGTGGAAATCATAAAAAGATCGTTTGTCGTTCTGTTTTGACTTTCGGTTCGTTGTTATGTTTGTTGCTCAGTTTGTTGTTCAGGTGTGTACGAAGCTTTACAACGCAAGCAACAATTTTTTGGCGAATAAAGATTAGTTGGTGATGTAATATTAGAAACACAATTTTATATCATATCAAATTTATGACAACTTAAAACCAAGAACGTGTATGTTATTGCTAAGAAATTATTAAGGAAAAAGCGCAATTGCAGTGTAAATATTAATAAATTAGATATTTTCGAAAGTTTGTGGGGCCTCTATTGTAATCTTAATACTTAAAAAGAAAATCCTGTCCAGTAGCATTATAAGTAAATGGCTTTTACTTTATGAATAAGTTTAATAACAATAGAATATCCTTGCTTGTTTAATTTACTTCCTTTGAGTCATATTGCTCTAAGGGTTGTTACGTGGTCATTAGAAGTATGTAATAAATAAACAATTACCTACTGTTAAGAAGGGAGTAGTGTGAACGTAAATAAAGTAGAGAAATGTAAATTCATTTAGTTTAAAATTTCAAGTGTTGTGAAAATGCCACCTCATCTCGGTGCTGATTTGAAAGCGCGGATTGTTTCGGAATTAGCGGCGGGCCGTAGCGTGCGTGAAATTTCACGTATGTTATATGTAATATACCAAAAAAAGCACCGTAGGGCATTACCGAGTAAAATGGAATCTTGAACCCACTTTGGAAGAGCCATCGAGTGGTAGACCTAAAGTATCTACGTGCTAAATATCTCGAGTTGTTTCATTACGTAACAGAACAACCATTTGCTACATACTCCGGGGCTATAGCAGATACACATTTTCCCGGATGCCGTATAACTGCACAAACAAGATTAAAGGAGATGGGAATAAAGAAGTATAATGCTGCTGCGAAAAGAAGTTCTCAGTGACGAAAATATGAGACGTCTCGTCTGGAATTTGCAAGGCGATATGTGCTAAACGAACCTTTGGAATTTTGGAATCGAGTGATTTTTAGCGACGAAAAACGTTCAATAGCCGCAACGATGGACCACTAAAAGTTTTTAGAATGGAAGGAACTCGTTACGAAAATAATCACATATGTCCTAAAAACGAAGTGGTTATTTTTCTGTGAATGTGTGGGGTTGGGTTAGCGCGCGGGGTCCAGGAGTTTGTTGGGCTATCGATGGACGTCTTGATTCTGCTGCGTATTTAGATATTTTGGAAACTATTATGAAACCTTCAGTCGAAGTGTTTTATCCAGACGAAGATTATATTTTCCAACAAGTAAGTATTCTTATTTCACTATACTTTCTCCAAAAAAATAGTTCGGGATCTGTTGAATTAACATTTTCATAATGTATTTTTGTTGTTAAAGGACAACGCCCCTATTCATACTTCGCGGGTTGTCCGCAATTGGATACGAGAAAATAACTTGGAGCTGTTACCCTGGCCAGCAAAAAGCCGAGATTTTAACATTATCGAAAATATTTGGGCTCAAATACTTGCTGTTATCCGAAGACGACAAGGGACAAATTTTATACTAGTAAACCGTAATGCACTAATTGCAGCCATTGATACCGCATGGGAAACAATACAATATTACTTTTGTCAATACAATGTTGCAACGTTTTCAAATATTTAGTAAACGTATTAACTAGTAATTAAAAGTGACGAATTTTTCATTTATGAATAATACCATTGATGATACATATCTTGGATTTTAATGACCAATGTTTTTTTAATAATTTACTAAAATACATGCGAAGCGTTATTTGTTAAAACAGTTTGGTTTGGTCGGTGTTAGATAAATAAGAAACAATTATTTTACAAATTATGCTTGCACTTTATTTTTAACTTGCAAATAATAATGTTGACATTTGTTTGTCATTTAATAACTTCGTTAGGAATAAAGTAGAACATACTGGGAGAAATACCACTAGAGTTCAGAAACGCAAAATTATTGGTTTTTGTATCTACTTGTTTTACGTGTTCAGTTGAAAAGGATTTTAAATAAAATTGGTTTTCAAATTTTTCAATTCAAAAGGCAACAAGTTACCGTGTTTTTTAGGGAAAGTGGGTTCCACTAGACCTTCAAATTTAAATTCACTTGGTAATAAAACCTATTCCTATTACTTCTAAAAATAAAAGTACTAGATTTTAGCTTGAGGTGTGTTGTCTCCCCGACGCGGTGCGGATAATACGTGTATAATACACTATTCTTTTCTGTGACGAAATAAATGACGATTTAATATTGAAAAATCATATTACAATAGAATTAGAAAATTATTGAGGGAAATTTGGTGTTAAAAATAGTACTCACTTTTTTTCCCGAGGGAAAAAAATAATTTACAAAAGTGACACTTTGTTATCTGTTAGTAGAGATAAAAAGTTAGGATTTTACTCTTTGAAACTGTATCAAAATATCATGGTTTCGAATTAAAATAGTTTAATTAAAGTAAAATAGCTCATTAATTATAAACATTGTTTCAAAAATTACAATTCCAACTGATCTAAAATAATAGTAATAATTTACAAACAATTTACATAAATAATAACGTACCTAATACAATGCTATACATAAAACATATCCAAACATTTACACTTATTTATGCAGATAATATTCTTATTTTACGGTGTGGTTTTGTGACATCACTGTAATTATAGCTATTAGAAATATGTTTATTAGCCTCCCACTTTAAGGTTCGATATAGTTTTATTTTAACCAACTGATCGATAATTAACAGTTTATGAGTGTCGCATTCTCTGAACCATGAATTCACACTGCTGTTGAGACATTTTTTTTTTATACGGAGTTTAATTTTTCCAATAAACCATAATCTGTTTTAAAAGATGAAATTCTTCAGTAAAAAGTTTCAATAAAAAAACACAAATGTATTACGAGGGTCTTCCGGATTATCGTTTATGAGTCACATTCATATCGGCTTAGTCAGAAATTCTACAATTGCATACTTTTAGCAACACCTTTAGTAAATGAGTAGGCTTGTTATAATATTGTTTAGATGCAAACAGTTGAGTACGTTAGATTGTAATATAAGAAAATTCAACATTCGTTCCAACATAAAAAGGGATAGCGTTTCTATGTTAAAAAATTTTAATTTCAATGACCAAAATTTAGAAATTTACTTGCGTAAGCCTAATAGATTTTAAAACATTTTCAACGGATAAACGATGTTAATGTAATAAATATATGAGTATGGAATTTTTCAAAAAGTATTTAAAGAAATTGTTTTTGGGAGAACATTTTTCAACGATTTCTTTACGAAATTAATACTTTTAAATCTGCAGGTTTTTTTCATAATAATAAACTTTATTCACATGTGTATGTATACAATCTTTGTACATATATGTGTTTGTCATGATGGTATAACCATTGTTATAACCTTACGTAAGAAAGATACAAATAAATATTATTACATTGAACAATTAACAGACAATAGAAAAAAAAATATATAACAAAGGACACACATTTAATTAGTACGTCGACAAAAATCAATAAATTCTTGTATATTGTAGAACGCATGTTTTTGTTTGTTTGTCAACATTGACTCAATGCACCAATATTTCAATCAACGGCATGATGCATTGGCAACAATGTCGTGCCTTAGCATAAACTATCAGCAAAATTACAGTTTTCTATTTCACATTTATCGGCAATACTGTTCTGTAAATTCTACAATACAATTGACGTATTTTCTTAGCACAAAGCGATACTACCGACCTCTGATGTTTAGAACAAATTTCGGGGTCGCATAATCCCACTCAAGGTTGACTATCTTGACCAATATTTCAATCAACGCTTAAAGTAAGAGTACCTTTTAGTACTAGAGTACCTGAAAATGTAATAATCTAGTGTCACAAATGCTTAAAGTTAAAGACAAAAAGTTATGCGTTAAAATAACCGTTGGCCTACCCAAAACGGACGCCTATGACCGGTACTAGAAATTCGCAATTGATGGAATCGATTCATCTCTAAAGGCTAAACAAACATACCAGTTTTGCTTTTCTAAGTAGAAGCGTTCTGGAGGTATTAAAAAAACTATTGACAAGGGCCATCTTCAAAGAGCTCCTAGCTCGCCAAGGCTTTAGCATTTTCGGACTAGGTGAATTGGGTTAAATTGTCTTAAAATTATCTGAAGAATCTCCGGTCTTCGTTTGTCAGGAGTGTTCCTGGACACATTATACGTTGACAATAAAATTGCCTTAGTTTTTTGATTTTTACTTTTTATATTAACTACAGAAAAAAAATGAAACGTCATAAAATATCATTTTGTAAGGACTAAATATTATGAATAGAGTTTAATGATTTTTTTAATAACTTACAACCATTAGTAGGTTAGATTTATTCAAAATAAGTAATAATCAGTCAACCCAAATAACCATGTTTAGTTTTTTGATTTAATTTAATAGTTATTGCTTGTAGACGTTTTTTAAATCAAAATTATTTCTAATTTTATTTTTATAAACATTTCCTAAACAAAATTTTGAACCGATAATTAATTGATCTATGTTGTTTAATTAGCGATACCTTCAAATATATTCTTTAAAAGAAAATTAAGTAAGCACGTAAATTACCTATTTTCTAAAACATTAGCCCAGTGTAATGATTCATTCTACAGTCGCTTCTATAAGATAACCCTGCTGAGACTACCTGCTGTTAGAATTGTAACTGATACCCTTAAGCCCGCTTCACAATGTGCAACTTTTGTTTACAGAAATTGTGGTGTCCAGGATTTTAAATTTCATTATTACAAATTAATTAAACGTATAAACTATATTAAAATCTTATAACTCAATGATAAAATCCATCTAACTCTACGTAAGTTTGCCCTGCAGTAGCCATTTTAAAGGTCTTTGACAGCTATCTTTAGTTACAGGACTGTGAAGTTTTGACTTACAGGCTGTTACGCGCCGCTTTGAACAGAAATACCTAGTTTTTGAACTTGTAATTGAAGTTAGTAAGTAATTGGGATAAATACTAATTTCTTAAGGTTTTAATTAAAATATTTAAAGTAGTAAAAATATTTTGTTTCTTATAAAAAATCATAAAAAAAATTTTTAAGCAATTTTAACTAAGTTGGACTAGCTTAATTTTAAAATTTTTTCGAATATAGCTGATAGCCTAAAGATTATGCCATCCAGTCTGAAATATGGGCACAAAAGTCGTTTAGGAGCTAGGCCGGTAACAAACGCCAAAGCTCTCTGCCAAGACGCACGCGCGCCTGGCAATAGTGGCAATATGTTTGCTTATGGCGTCCTATATAAAATTTAATAAATTTTTAGTATAAATGAATCGTGTTAAGATTTAATTGAAGCTAAGCAGAAATATCTACATGATGTATTTACATTACTATAAGTTCATAAGTACAGATATATTTACACAAATTTATACCATTTATTTACATACTTTATAATTTTTTTGAGTTTCACTATTGCTTGTTTGTTTTGTGTAATTACTACCAGCAGAAGGAATGAATGCATGATACTTTTTGTACCAGGTATAGTCACCGAAGAATCAAATCTCTTTTTGAAATACCCTGTTTTCTTCAATTTTCTCTTTGAAGCGTAGTATACATATGTTTGAAGCATTGATGATTTGGCCCATTGATATAACCTCACCGGTGTTGTTATGGCATTATTGGGCGTAGCCTGTTAACACTTTATCATGTGAAGTGGCGTGAAAATGAAATTTTGCTTCTGCTGTAAAATCTTTTTGATATAGATTAAGGCTGTCTCTCAGGGACGCTATAAAGTTTATGTAAATTTTATTTTTTGAAATATTTTCCTGATTTTCCCACAAACATATAGCCTAGCCCATTATTATTTATGTCGTGCGAATATTTTTATTTTCGTCTTTTGTTGTATTTAATTTAATTAAAACGTAAAATAATAGAAAAATGGATTTCCTTATAAGCCCAAATTTCGACTCCTGCGCGACATAGATAATAATTTTCAAAATCCCTAATTTTTTTTAAATTTTACTTAAAAATCAATGAGAAAAAATTAACATTAAGTAAACGATAAATACTGAAAACTCTTGGAGAATTGACAGAAATAAATGTACTCGCGGGCGAATTTTTCTGAGCACCAACAGGCCAGACTTGGAAGCCGATTAAAATTAATAGATAAATAATATATTGTTGGAATTGTTGATGTCAATTTTTGTACATGACGTGTACTTTAAATAGTTTTAGAAAAAAAAAAATGCTCCATTAGTAATATTCAAGGATGATTCATAACTATTAGGACATAGGCTGAGGGAGGTTTAGGCTAAAATATGACCATAGAAACCAATATTCCTTAATAAAATATTATTGCTGTGGAAAAAAGATACAAGAACGGTAATTTAAATTTTTTTATTTTTTGTTAATAATTTCCTGTAAATTTATCAATTTTATCAAAATCAACAGAGGCATAACTTTAGATCAAGAACATTATTTTTATGTACTATTTTACAATTTGTTGTAGGGGCGCTACGGGAATGATTCCTGATGATGAAATCGACTGAGTAACTTTTTCAGGAAACTTTTTAGTGATTTTGATTAGAGAATATGACGTAAGCATCATTTTCTACACAATATTAGTACTCCTGTTTAAATACGATAATTTCATTTGTTTCCGAGAAAAACGCAGTTGAACTGAACAGTTCGTAGTGTCAGATGGGGATTTCAAATATTACTTTATTTATTAAAAATTTGCGTTTTGGGCTGTCAGATAATTATGCTTCTCTGTAGATTTAATAAAAATTGATACATTTACAGTAGAGTGTGTAAAAATAAAGAAAAAAATTTTTTATCTAACGCATTGTATCTTTCCGCCGCAATATTTTATTAAGGCATATTGTGTTTATGGTCATATTTTGGTCTAAATAATCCGCCCTTAGCCTATGTCCCAATAGTTATAAATTACCCTGTATATGTGTTACACAGGTAACTATGTTTTGTTCGAAGATGATATTTTAATATCTTTTGGTAAGTGTAGAAAGTGGCAGTGTCATGCTTTAAATCATCTGACACCATTACTACACACTCATGTTTCAATTCTGATCTTGTTTATAATAATAAACAGATGTGAAGTGTCGCTTGATCATTATTCCAATGGAATGACTGGGCAGCATCTTGTACAACAAAGCTGTAGTTTTCAGCAAAATCGCACTGGGTAATAACGTCGCCTTCTAAAACGGCGTCCTTTAAGATTCTGAAATATTTTGCTTGCTGTTTTGCTATAAAAACATTAGACTTTAAAGATCCAGAGCCGAGCAAAGACTGTCTACGAAATCATCTGATGGCTGAACTTGAGATGCGATAGTAAAACTGTGTATTCGTCGCTTGATTCTTATCAAATGTTTTATAAGATGCTCCGAATTTCACGCAGACCAGGACAACGTTCGCTAACTGGCGATTTATTCGACATCAAGTGGCACATTGTGGTTGGATTAACGCATCATCCTTTGCAAGAAATCCTTGTAGATGTTAGAAAAGATCGCGGTATTTTTAGTAATATCCGGAATGCCAGCGCCCTCTAACATCAATTTAACGTTTGATGATAAACGCAAGCGCACACAACATGATTCCAGAATCACCTGCTAAAATGCATTGGCCAACTTTTAAAATCCAGGGTATCCTTCTTTAAATTGGCGATAGAGCTCGTTGATGTTACACATAAACTCGTTTGCCATCGTCTAACTTTCTAGACACGAAATCTTTCTTGCCAGACATAATTCTTGAATTATCTTCTCTTAGGTAAAAAATCAACCTCTCCTGGATTCGGCAAAGATAAAAATTCCATTCTTTTCGACCAGTTCTCTGGCCTTTTTGCTTGCTTATATCGATGTATTGATCTCTTCAGCAGCCCACGTTCACTCCACGATTTTGAAGCTACAGTGAGAATCATAGTTTTTAGCGACAGAGGTTGACGGGTTATTGAACTCTTTTTAATTGTTTAGTATTTCGCTGTCATTATACGGAGCCATATTACTAGTATGAAAAAGATTTAACAAGAATTAAAACTACACACAAACGTTCGTCACGCGTCCGTTTGACTGAAGTTGTAAGCTACTAAGTAAAATAACGGCAAATTTAAAAATAGATCATCATAATTCCGTCTCTTTTACCCGTTTAACGAAACTTTTGAGTAGGTGGGTTTGCGCCCAAAATATTTTACCTCCAGGAACTGTACATACATAGCGCTACGAATATGATATTATAAAATTACTCGCAGTAACTGACGCCAGCGCTAGCAAACCATGGCATTGTTAACCGGTCTAGCTCTTAAACGACTTTTTGTTGCCATTTTCCAGACTTGGAAGATGATTTTAGACTATCAGCTATATTCAAAAAAATTAAAAAAATAAAGCTGGTCCAACTTTGTTAAAATTGTAAAAATTTTATGCATTTTTTTACTGTTAAATATTGAATTAAAGGCTTTAACAATTTAAGTATTTATCCCACTCTTGTTTAATTCAGTTACAAGTTCAAAAACTGGAAGTACTTCAATTCAGCAGCGCGTACCAGCCTGAACTCAAACTTCACAGTCATAACCGGTAATTAAAATGTTCAGCGCAAATATATTTCGTATCGGTATCGACACCACATATCGGTACAACATAACCAAAAATTATTCAAATCCGGAAACGTCGAGTTTTTAGTGGCTGGTTTGACGTGAAATGGTTCCTCCGAATCGACCCCATAATGCTACCAACCCCTGAGTTGTCTGAAATATGGCCCAAAAGTTGGTCAAAACCTAAAGACACAATTTTTCGCAAAGAAAATTCCACCTAACAGGTTTGGGATCGTTATAGGCTATTTATTTGAGAACACATTGCGAGCGATCCGATAAATTTTGTACGTTAGATTTTTATCAAAATAACCCCCTATTGTATAACTGTCATCAGAAATACATCATCTCCCCGGAATGTAGAACGTTCCATAGATACAAGCAGTAGATTCTCTATACGTGTTAGTGTTTCCTTCAGTCACCGATAGATGGCGTTATGCGTTAGGTTTCAATTCGTCATTGATTGAATATCACGATTATAGTGTCATGATTGATATCGATTCAGAATATATTATATTTGATCAAAGATAGCTGCGCGCTGAATACCGGAAATAATGTTACCGCGACAGAACGCGCAATAATTTAAAAATAGATTTTTAAGTTTTTAATGTTCATTTGTATAAATATTACTAGGATATACTATCCGGTTTGTTTGAATTAATCTTTAATTTTTAAATTGAATTTTAGGTGCGAAAATAACGAGGAAAACTAAAATATTATAATAATGTAACACGTATCGCCACCTATCAGCACTTTGGAAAATCGTCAAATATAGAATCATCTGGGTCTTATACATTCCGGGAGATGATGTTTCTGGTATCACTATTCAATTTATTTTTCTTACATACATTAACAAATATTTGATGCAATTATAACAATAACAAAATAAACAAAAAATTTCTAATTTTTTTCTATCAATTTTTTTCTACAACTTTCTTCATCCATAATCCCTCTCCTTTCTCTCCCAGCAACACTCTTCTCCTCCTTTCTCAGCTCTTATTTTATTGCACTCTTGCTTCAAATGTTCTATATTTTCCCACCCCTCCCTACACTCAACACTTTTATCTTTAGTACTTCTACTAGTACTTGTTTTATTTTTATTTTTCTACTATGAATTTTGCGATTCAGTATTGTAATATCTTTCTCTAATTTGTGCTCTTCTGCACCTGTGAGTTCAATAAATTTCGCACGTTAGATTTTCCTTAAGAAAACAACCCCTATTCATCATCATCATCATCTTCACGTGTAAGACCTGTGGTCGTTACGTCACTCAAATCTGATTTTACCATCTCCTCCTGGGGCGACCTACAGATCTTCTTCCTCCTAGGCCTATATCCGAAAAATTTTCTTTGTGGTAGTCGGGTGTGATTCATTCTATGCAGATGTTCTCTCCATACCGATCTATATTCTTTTATCTTTTCATTTAGACTGTATATGTTTTAGCTCATTTCTAATATCAGTATTTCTTGTTCTGTCAGTTTTTATAACCTGCCACAACCCTTATTTAATTTATTAATTTATATTTGTTAACAAAATGATTCGGTTCTTTGCTTAAACAACAAGACCTTTAATTAAATGAAGAATAACACAACTCTATCTATTTTCTTTTATTTATATAACTTATTCTAACAACAGAAAAACATAAAACTTTACTCGGACGTGTTTTGGCGTGCTATATCATCAGCGACCACAGTATCGTTGGTGATGATAACACCTCATTCACTCATTTACTTTTTCTCTTTTCCTCAATAACGTCATTCTCTTTCTCCTTTTTCCCCTCAATTCACCATACTCTTCCATCATATATTCTAGTTTTTCCAACCTTCTTTACACGACCTACCTACTGTTTTGTCCTTCACAATAGTTATTTTTCTTCCTCCCATTAGATAACTGGGTTTCCTTTCCCGTCCTTATCTCCCAATATTTTTCATTGTACTATCCTTCTTTTATTGTCTCCGCTCTTTCTTGAGTTTGTGAATCTAATCTCTTCTTACTACATCTGCCTCCACATTTCTTCACACCTTTATCCTTCTATCTCTTCTCTCGCGTATCCTCCTCTTCGTAATACCGTTTCCTTTTCTCTTCTCCATACTTTCATTTCTTTCCATTTTTGCATTTTATTTTCTTTCAGCATTCATATAATATTTCTTTCTCTCTCTTGCTTTTCCTCTTCTGCTCATACTTCATCGCCCTTCTTTCTGTCAGATACCTCTCTAATTTTACATCTTCTTCAGTGTCCATTTCCAGTATTTCTGTCAGAATTCCTTCTAACTCCTTTCATTTTCTTCCATCCTATATCACCGCTCCATATGTCAATACTCCTTCGGCTATCCTATCAAATACCCTTCTTTTTCTCTAGGTCTTTTCCAAACATTTAACATATCCCCTATACCTGTTTTACTATATTATTTTCTTCTTTTTTCTATTTCTTGGATATGCTCTTTATCCTTGCTGTCTTAGCTTATCATACATCCCAATATCTATATTTGTCCTTTCTCTAATTTTTTTCTTTCCATCACTATTTTACTTTTCTTTTCTCCTTTTTTTGCTTAAACTCCATAATCTTTGTCGCTACTCCACATTCGCCTCAAACTTATCTCCCATTAAATATTTCCTTATCACTTTTATTATTCCTTTAACTCCTTTGCATTTTCGCCCTGCCACTAAACCATCTCATACACAAGTACCCAAACATACCTCTTTTCCACCACAATTTCCTCTACTTGTTGTTTTTACAATTCCTTCTCCATATCCCCTATGCACAGCGGAAACAAACAAGGCGACAATTGAACATCCACTGTCCCAATCCTCTCCATGTCTTTTTTTGCATTTCTATTTCCTTTCAGCATTCATATAATATCTCTTTCTCTCTCTTACTTTCATCTTCTCGCATATTTCATCGCCCTTCTTCCTGTCCGAATTCTTAACCTCTCAAATTTTACATCTTTTCAGTGTCCATTTTCAGTATTTATGTCGAATTCCTTCTATTTCATTTCTTCCATCCCCATATCACCGCTCTATATGTCTTTACTCCTCCGACTATCCTATCAAATAGGCTTCTTCTCTAGAGTCTTCCCTAAATATTCTTTCTCCCAACCCCCATACCTGTTTTACCATCTCTTATTTACTTCTTGTTCTATTTCTTGGATATGGTTTTTATCCTTGCTGTCATAAATTATCATACATTGCAAATATATGTTTGTCCACCTTCGCTAATTCTTTTTCTTCCCAACACCTTTTTACTTTTTTCTCCCTTTTTTTGCTTAACTCCATAATTGTCGTCTTCCCACATTCGCCTCAAACTTTTCCCCTATTCAATATTTCCTTATAACTTGTATCATTCCTTTTCATCTCTTTTTCTTTATTCGCTACTGCCACTATGTCATCCACGTACGCAAGTACCCAAACTCCTCTTTTCCACCACAATTTCTCCACTTGTTGCTTTCAATTCCTTCTCCATATGCCCTATGTACAGCACAAACAAATGGCTTGACTCATCTCTGTCTTAATCCTCTCCTTGTTGTAAGATTCATTTCCTAACTCTTCTATCACCCTTATCCTGAAGAAGTATCTCCTCATATTATTTCAAAGTATTTCTCTCTCCCTTTGTCAAATGCTGTTTTTAAGTTTATAAATCCCGAATACATTTCCCACCCTTCGTTCCTATCTGTCTATTTACCTTGTGCTTTAATATGTATATATTGTCTATTATCCCCCTTCCTTCTCTGAATCCGCTTGTCAGTATGGCATCAACTTTTCTTTTCAGCTTTCTCTGCCACTCTTTTCTGAGTATCTCTCCATAGACTCCCACATAATAGACTCACTCCTATAAAACTTTTGCTTTCTCCTTGCACCATTCATTATAGATCCGGGCATGTGTACCTCTCTCCACTGCCAAGTGAAAATCCTTCTCCTTTTCTATGTCCTTTCTATTGTCCCTTTTAATCCTCTCTCTCAAATTCTCTTCCGTGTACTTCCAATGTTCCCATTGCACCCCAAACGTCCCCCTGCCTTTCCTTTCTTAATTTTCGTATTGCCTTTTTTATTTCCTCTTTTCAATTTCCCCTTCCCTACTTTTCCTCTTTTTTTACACATATCTTCTCTTGTCTTTTCTTCTATTCCTTCAGCATCTTCTTGCAATGTTCCACCCAATCATCTCCTTCTACATTTATTTCTGACTTCTTTCTCTTATTCTCCTTGTTTCTACCTCTCACATGCTTGTCCTTCATTTCTTATTCCACAACATATCCTTTCAACTTTTTGGTGTATTCTTCTTTTCTTTTTTGCGTATTTTTTTCATGTGTGTGTTTTTTAGGCGTTTTTAATTAAAATATAAAATATGAAAGATTGATCAGTACTTTACAGTACTTCATGGTCAAGAACTAAAACAAGGTTTGTTCCCGAAATCACCACTTCCCAATTTCTGGACTAGGTTATGAAGATCTCTTCCATTTCCTTTCCTTCTTCGGTTCCTATTGCTCTTCCTTGTTCTTCCTGTAGTTTCTAGACTCTTCTTCGTTCATACCTCCTTTTCTCCCTTTCCTTATGCTTTCCTTTCTGTATCTCTCCTCTCCTACTAGTATCACTTCCATCGGTTGATGGTCTCCTCTTCCTTCTCTACAATCTTAAATTTCTTTACGGCTTCCAAAACTGTTTCGTGACTATTACATAATCAATCACCGACCCTGTCCTATTATTTTACTTTCTTCCTCTTTCACTATTTCTTCTCTCTCGTCGCGCCCCGATCTCCCTCTCCCATACACGGTTATTACGTTATATATCTCTCATTTCCATTTTACCTCCGCTTTTATCAGCCTTTCCCCATTTTCGGTCTCTCTTCATATTCTACATCTTTTAAATTCGTCCTTCCACAAGTACGTGTTTTCATTTTTCTTATTCCTTCCTACACACTCTGCCTTTATCTTCGTCCTTCCACCAGTACTTGTTTTCATTTTCTTCATTTCTCTGAATATTACCATTAACCTTTTATCCACAATCCCATTCTTTCGGTTATATACTTTGGTTTTTCTTCTGCTACCTCTCTGGTCTTTCCATCCTCTCATTAGCATTTTATTGTGCAATTTTTGTTCCCCGAACGTTTTCGTACTACTTCTTACTTACATGTTTTTGTGCTAGATCCTATTTCTTTCTTTCTCTACCCACTTTTTCTTATTTCTCCTTCTTCCGTTTTTTGGAATACCAGCTGTCTTGGAATTTGTTCATATTCATCTTCCATTATTTCTATCTAGGTATTTTCATGCCCGATTACTCCTTTCATTTCGTTGCCATTTTTAGCTGTTACAACCAAATCGTTATCAATAATGCTCCAGCACCTACATTGTTTTCTTCCCTGTCACAACTCCTCCTCTTTGATATTTTCTCAAGTCATCTTTCATATCTTCTGAATCTATTGAAGATAGACCTGGACTAGTGGATACCTCTTCGTCAGCCTCTTCCTCACCCAGAATCTTTACCTAATTCTCCATTCCTTTATATCCTACATTTAGTCTTATGATATTTTTGTTCTCTGCTAATTCTTCGTTTATTTTCTTTCTTTGTTTTTTTCTTATTTATCCTTGTTTCTTTGTTTTTTTCTCTTACTTCTACATTTATTCACAAATTTTCTCTTGGTTTTATATTCTTTATCATTTCTCCAATGTTGTCTTATTCTTCTGTCCTTTGTTACATTCCTCTTTGAGATTTTTCTTCTTAGCTTCCTTAATTTTTTCTATATCCATTTTCTTTTTTTCCATCTTCTCCTTCCCCCTTCTTAACACTTTTTTTCTCTTTACCGTCTCTTCTATTATCTTTACTATTTTAAATTGTTTCTCTACTTCCTGTATCTTGTACTTCTTCCATCTTAGTTTCGTATTTTCCATTTCATACTTTGTCTAATTTTTCATTTCTATTTATTCCTTACCTCTTTTTCTCCTTAGTTTAATATTACCCACTTCTGACGGTTGGTGGTCAGTTCCCCACTTCTTCCTATTTTTAGTTTTTCTATCATCTCTAAACTCCTTTCGTTTACTGTTACTTAATCTATTATGATTGTCCCTTTTAACTTATTATGTATGTGTGTTCTCTTAGCCCTCCCTCCTCTATGTTTTATTTAAAATAGTCCATCCTCTTTTATTGCTTATTTTTATTAAATTTCTTCCTTGATCATGTATCTTTTTATCTATTATTGACACCCTATTTATCTCTCTTCCCATTTACCAGCATTCGTCCCTCCTCTTGTGCTTGCATTAAAAATTATCTTCTATTATTGCTTATCGATGTTTTCTTTACTGACTGTCCTTTGCTTATCACGCCTGTATAATTATACCTTCTTTTGCTCTACCCTTCTTGTCTTTTCTTTAACAATTGTATTTTCCAGTCGTACTCTTCACGGGAAAATTTCTTTCTATTTCAATCTTCAATCTTTTCTTCTAACCATGTCATCGCTAGTCCCACCAACTTAAATATTTCCAAAAATCGTTCCTTATATTTTTATTTCTATCATCTTTCTTTTACTAGTTTTACAACCTATTTGTTTTTCCCTCTACCTTCTGCTTTTAGTTTTTGTTATTCAACTTTTAACCTTGCCTCCTTTTTAATTTAACTTTCCTTCCTCCACTTTCCTAACTTTTTGCTTTTGTATATGTTTGCTTGTATTACAATTTCCTTGCTTCTCATATCGTCATCACTTTTATTAGAACTATCCTTCGTAACCTACTTTTGTCACAACCCATCAAAACCTCTTTCCAACTAACCATTCGCCGCTTATCCCGTTTAATTACTTACCATCACTAAAACAATATTCAGAAAAGTAACTGACTGTCGGCACCTTTGAAATATTTAAGTCACCCCGCCATTTTAGGGTGCTACAAAACAGAGTAGTACTGGAAATGACTGTACTTAACAAATTTTAGGAGTAAACCAAACTTTAAAGAACTTTCGATAAACGTTCCCATTTAGACGTTCCCAAGCTGCCTACGTCTTTGATTTTCGGGTGGTTGTGTGTACGGGCAACACTCGTTCTGCAGTAGTTTTGGTACCCATAATAGAGGCTACTTGTTGCAGCTGGCTCTATTATTCACACCGATTTTCTTTCCCCCTTGCACATTATGTTCATTCTATTGTGAACCACAGCCAAAAGAATTTTGTTCGTTAGTTATATTTTTATCATATATAACACTCTGAAGAGGTAGCAAGAGGAAACTCTTGAGCCTTTCTGAGTGGGAGGTTTTCTCCGTCGGACCAACAGAATTGCACTACTCCCGTCTGCACGGTGACTGGGTTATTAGCCGGTTTACCCGAGCATTCTGTCTAAACCAGGATAAAAGAGGTGGGAAAATCCTTATACTGCTGCAGTGTAGTGGCAAAGAGTCTCACGTGGAACTACGATGCCGAATCGCACTCGGTGAGGCGATACTACACACCGCTGCTTCTGGAAACTCCATCTCAAACGGCAGGAGTGGGCGAAAACCCATCAGGGGAAAACGTCAACGTATTAAATATGACACGGGAAGAAGAACAAGAATAACGGTGAAAAAGAAACTGTAATTTGATTTGGGGCAGTATCCTAGGGTTTTCCCGAGACAAAGGAATCTTATAGGAAAGTTCAGAAGAATTTTGAGAAAGTTAGAGTTCAGACGGTGACCCAGAATGAAAGTGACAGAAAGTGAACTCAAAGTGGGTAGAAAGAGTGAATACCGCCGTTAGCATATATCTTCGACAACAGATACGCTAAATACTTTTGATGAGGTAACGATAGCAGGAGAAAGAGAGTAAGTAGTTAAAGAAATGAGTACGCAAACATATTGCAATGGGCTGTGGGTCTAAATTAGAATTGGAGTGAAATTTAATTTAAATAACGAAGAAATGTGTGTCATTCAAAATTAGTATGCAAAGTATAACTCAGTTGATGTCACCTTTCCTTTTGAGCAAATTTAAAAACTCAAATAAAAAAAAATTATGTTGAACTAAATTTTCCATTTATTGTCCTTAAAACAACGATTAAAAAATTTATAAATTTTTGTTTCAGTTAAAACAAAATTAAAAGAAAACCTATTTCCCTACAGCGACAGCTGCTTATTCTACACACCTATCAAATGCAACATAAGATAATTGTGATAACGAATTTATACATATAAATCTACTAATTTTTATCAAACACAAAATTAAAAAAAAACTAAAATGTTAATTACTATAAAGTCACCTACTTGTTAATATGGTTTGATTATGACAGCATTATTAATTTCATTGCTGGATAAGATTTTCTATACTGCTATCTTGCTGCACTCAAATCCAATACACCTTTTTAATTTACGTGCGGGCCAACGATAAGGTCCTCATGTCCATTTGTCTTCGTTCAAGCCGTTTCATATTTTAGCTGGCGTAATGATCTTTGAATTTCGATTAATATTGTAAATTTTACAATATTATAATGTTCGAACTGCAACCTGCACTTTGTTCTTTATTTTAGTCAGCACTAATTTTGATTTTTAATAACACTGAACTAATAAATGTAATTCTTTACTATAAACTCGTGCACTGTTCATACTACGTGCCTCCGGTCAATGTTCATTCCTCGACCCTCAGAAACAAATTTCTTCGCCAAAGTCGTTTTATCTATCTCGGCACAACCAATCAAAACCGTATATAACTACTTTGAAAATATTCTAACACTAATCTAATATAAACTAACTATGTACTACTAATTACATACTAATAAATTTAATCTAAATTAATCACAAGGTGCCATAAACTGATAAAAAAATTAAATGTAGATTTGAAAATGTATTCATATTTTGAGAGTGACGGATTACTAAAACATCGCAATATATACGAAAGGAAAAGGAAATACTTAAAAATAATGCAAAGAAATAGAAAGGTGAAAAGACCTTAGAAGTTTATAGAACTAACTAGTGAAGAAAGAGTGACCAGATAAGACATACAGTATGTAAGTTTAAAAGGAAAAAGAATTGACAGAAATAATAAATAATGTAGTATATGTAGTAGAGAACGAGAAGGAAATAAGCAGAAGCTAAGAAGAAATAAAACAATGGAAAGACAGAGGAAGTACATAAACTGGCGGATCTTTGTAACAAAAAGAAGAAACTGGATTTTACTATATATTAGAGAGAGCAGTGAGGTAATTAGAAAAGACACAGAGAAGAAAGATAAATGTTATTGGTATGCTTAAGGACAGCAAGAAGGAAAGTGAAAGAAAGAAATATGTAAGAGCGTAGATGATCTGGTGGGATCCTTGACAACTCAACGGATATTAGAGAAGTAAATATACGAGCGTGGAGTATATACTAATAAATAAATTACGATTCACTATATACGCAAAGCGAAAAACAAGGAGAATAGAGAGTAATATATGGGGAGAAAATATGATTACGTTGTTTATAAGAATAAAGAATGGATATGATGAAAAAATTGAGGAAAAGAGGTTGATGTAAATGAATCCGGGGTAAAGAGTAATGGAAGACGCATTACAGAAGAGAGGAAAGAATTGGCTGTTACATTAAACGAAAAGAAAGAGGAAAGAAAAATGCAAAAATGAAAGAACAGAGGCGGAGGAAGAAAGTAAAAGGTATGAAACTAGCATAAAATGGAGAACATATAAGAAGAGCTTATAGTTGTTTATAGCGTATGTTAGAATGAAATGTAAGGAATCAACCAAGAATGTATAGAAAGAAAGAGAGAAAAGGGAAAAGAAGTGTAGAGAAAGGAAGGTGACGAAGCAAAGAAGAAGTCAGTGATAAGAGCGAGTAAAAGAAAAAGAATAGAAGAAATTGTTGAATGATTTGGGAGAGACTTTATATGGAGATGAGTACAAATCGTTACTGGAAGACTAGGAATGAAAGCAAAAAGTAGGATAAGTTGAGGTAAAGTGCATCTTAGGAACCTCTCGACGTGAGAAATGCTGTTAACAGCTTGGGATGGAGAGGAATAGTAAATGTACGATGGTGGATTTTGGGTTTCCAATATACACGAGGAACATCATTAGAGGCTATTTGAAGGATAGGAAACTGATGGTTCAGTGAGTGTTAGATGAAAAAGCAGCAGAGAATTACTACAAGAGTCGGTTCTCAGGGTCCCTCTTGTAAAACATATTCTATGAGTACCAATACTAGAAGGATTCCATTCATAGAGATATGAGGGTTACTCGGCTGTGATAGCTGCTGCAAAAACGCCGGAGGAGCTGAGAAGATGCGTTAAATTGCGTTAGAAGATTAGAGGAATAGATGGGGAGATGAATATACTGAGCTTGGCACCGAAAATTAGAAGCAGTGGTGCTGGTCGACCAAAGAGCATAAGAAGTTTTGAATTTAAGATAAGGAGAAAAAAGAGTGAGGTGCGCAGAAGTTGTAAAATACTTAGGAGTGTGGATTGGAGAAAATGGAAGCATGAACAAGTATGTGGAAAAGCAGAGAGATGGGTGAACATAAGATGCCCAGCGTGGGGGCATTAGTAGTGAGAAAAAGGCGTGGATTGGTGTCAATTATATTGTACGAATCACCAGATTGCAGATTTAGGGAATTAAATCGAGGCACCCCGTTACAATATTATACAAGGTATGAAGGAGAGGCATGGTAACAACACTATTGGAAACTGAAATACCACCCATAAGAAGGGTTTTGCAGGGAGAGCATCAGGAATGGTCAATGTCCATTCATGGATGTTTTGAGGTCGTATTTGAAGAGGATCGAAAAGAGAATGAACGAAGATGTGTATATGATAGATCAACAAGCAAACATGTTCTGGAATGAGTAAGATGTGAGAATAATAAAGAGTGTTAGACATAGAGCTGAGCAAAGGTTGAGTGTTGATCAGTTTTGAAAGAATGATACGCGAAAGAAAATGGGAACGAGATCAGAAAATGTTCAACTGAAATGTAATAAAAACAGAAAGCTACCTCTTGTTGGAAAAAAAATTAAGTTGGGTTAGGTTATTTTTGATAGTATTGATTTAGGTCCTCGGTTATCGAATTTAATTATTCTTTTTTATTATTACTGAGACCTATAATTTTGGACTCGATCTAGCTATAATTCGTTCAAAAATATTTATTCACTAAATTAAAGCTTTACCAAACATACAGGAATTGTCCCCCGATTGTTTGGTCGTCTCTTGAAAAAGATCAAAAATATTTGAATTGAATTTTCAGCTTCTGGGGAATCAGACTTGCTTGTTAGAAACTAATTTGTGAATAGTTTAGTGCTCGAAAAATCAAGAGTGCCAAATGAAATTTTCAAAAAAACGTTTTGCAAAAACGTGCAAAATTTCGAAGTCCTGGGCCTACTTTTTGATTTTTTTTTTTTGATGTTTTATTTTTTAATTGGATTTTGAGGAATATCAAAAAAACTGTTCAAAATAGAATGGAATGACTGTGTAGCAAATTTGGAAGCCGATAGGAACATTTCAGTATTTTATTTAAAATATTAATTAAAAATTAAATTAATTAAATCAAAATCAAAATCAAATTTATTTGTCTTTTTAAAATAACAAAGTGATTCCGGTTCTTTCACAAACTTTTTAAACTTAAAACTAAATACGAAATTTAACTAAAAAAACCTTAACAATCATTTTCTTTTTATCATATTTGATTCCATCCATTATTAAATCGTTGTATTTGTCGTTATGTCTTCCTTGTCTAATCTTCGTTCTTCTCTCCTGCACCTGGTTATGTTTGTCTTTTTTTTTACTATCTCTTCTTTCATCTCTTAGCTTTTTATCTATTTTAATTTTCACTTTGCGTATCCCCCTCTTTGATAATATGCTTTCCTATCTTCTTTACCTTATTTCGCTTTTTGTTCCTCTATCTCTTTCTAACATATGTACAGCATTTTTATTCTCTTTTCTGTTTTCCATTAGTTTCAATGCTCTGTTTCCTGTTTGAATTATTAGAGTATCCTGGTCTTTTATTATCTAATCCTAAAGTCCACCACTTTGAATAACTAATTCCTGTTTCCCACTTCAACCTCCCATCCCTCTCTTCTCTAAACTTTCCAGTATTTTTCTTTTCCTCTCCTCCATCACTTTCCTCCTCTCCAACACTTCCCTCATCTATTGTTTTCCTTCCCCCTTTCTCTCCTAGTAGTAACTTCCATTCCTTTTCCTCTTGTCTTGTTTCCTGCATCCCTCTTTCATATGTACTACATTTTGCCATTCATCCCCACACCACCTGCATACTCTCTCCTCATCACTCATCCAATATTTATTTTCATTTTCTTCATTCCCATTCTGAACCTTGCAATCATTCTTATTTCGTTCCATTCCCCTTTTCCCTCTGTTATGTACCTTGGTGTCTTGTCTGTCATTATTTTATGTATTCCTCATTACTTTTTCTTCCTTTATTTCTCCCTTCTTTCCTGCTTCTGTGTATCTTATCTCTTGCAATTCATTTCCTCCTCCATCTTTCTCCCCTCATCTCTTAATCTCTGTATCTCTTCTCCTCACTTTATTATCCCACTCTTTCATAGTATTTTTTTCTTTCTTCTTCCCCATATTTTACCTTCTGTGCCTCGATCTCTTTCCAACATTCATATAGTATTCATTTTCCTTCCTACTTCCATTTTCTCCACCCATCTTCTTTCTTCTCCTTCCACCCACATTTTCCTGTATCCAGTTTCACTCTCAAACCCTCTTCCTCCATTTTTTTTTGCTTCCAATTTTATCTTCATCACTGTATTTCTCTCTCCCTCTTTTGTCTATCTTCGTCTATGTATATTTTGGTACCTTAAATTCTACTTTTGTTCTTGTGTCTCATTTTGTCCTCAAACTCATTTTATAATCACTATACCTTTCTTATCTCACAAAAATTCACATTTCTTTTAAACTGCTTTGAATTTCTCACCATCATTGACTTCATTTGTTATTGAACAAACATAACTAATTACTATATCTATTTCGTACACCATTAAACAAAGTTTATCGTTTTAGAATATCATAAACGTTAAAAACAACGATAACTTAAATACAGTTATTTATCACTTTCTGTTTATATGCGTTATTCCCTATCTACTTATCACTATCACACACGTTGTTTGTCTATTTCTATCGTAATTCCCGATAGATTCTATCTCTGAATGTAAGCTTTTGCGGCTGTTGTCCTAAGTGTGCTCAGGTTGAGTATGTTTTGCTCTTCGCTTCACCGTTCTTTGCTTGACGTTTCGCTAACCATGCTGTGCTTCTTCAGTTACTCTATAAAACTGATGTTGTTGTCTTCTGCTCCTCGTTATATACTATGTTCCGTTACGGTTGGTTAGTCGATCAGTGACAGGTGGTTGGTTTCGATGGTTGCTTGATCTTCTGTTTGGTATCCACTAATTTTTGTGGCGACATTTGTTTCTTTGTTTTGTGAAGAGTTAGTTTCCACGTGTTGCTTAATCGGTAACCATCTTCTCGATTGAAGTTGTTTTTATTTTTCATAATTTCTAAGGATTCTCTGATTATCCTTGGATAGTAGTTGTTAGTCCTTGATAAAACTTTCGCTTCCTCGAAGTTGATGATGTGTTTTCCTTTTTCGTGTAGATGTTCCACGTTGCTGATTTTATCTACCGCTCTGGACTTGGCATCTCGGTGATGTTCTTTTAATCTACATTTATGTTGCGCCCAGTTTGACCAATGTAGACCTTTCCACATGAACAATCAATTTGGTAGACCCTTTTGTTGAAGTTTCGATAGGTTATCTTTATTAGAAGGTAGTGGTTGCTGGATTTTTCTAACCGTTCCAAACCTGACACCGATATTCTTCTTCACCAATGATTTTCTTAATTTGTCAGTTACTCAGCAATGAATAAACGAGCGTAGGTGGTGACCTGTTCCTTTCTCATTTCCGTTCCTGCGACAGGCGGCTCTTATTTCAACTTTTCTGGTATAGCCGTTCTTCATTAGGGCTTTAGTTAGCGAAACGTCAAGCAGAACGTAGGAAGGAAGAGGACGAACACGACTCAACCCGGAAGATAGTAATCTTAGATTCTATCTCATTAAACTAAACTAAAACGTCTATTACTTACTTATAATTATTTATAGTTAATTTACACTTCTATCCAAGAGCGAATTAAAATCATTTCCTTTCTTCGTGAACGCATACAACCAGTCACAATTAATTAAATATTTAAATAAAATAGCGATAAAGCAGGATGATCCCCAGAAGCTCAAAATTCAATTCGGTAATTTTTTGTCTTTTTAGAAACGACCAAACAATCGGGGGACACACTGTTTATCCTACAAGCTGCAATCAGAGAACATAATTAATAAATAATCAACTACTTTAAATAAACCGGGAGTAAGAATATGAAATTGTCTCTAATTGCAATGTAAATTAAAGGAACTGCCATTAATTAAGAATGTTTGTTTAAAGTGTAAGTAATCAAACAAATACATTCAGAACAAACTGCACGCCTTCATCTGTTGCAGTACCTGTTCCATATCACAAAAGTTATTACGTGAAAGGTACTATGCATTTTTAGCGATTAAAATTGTCGATTTGCAGCTCGTGTTTAAACTTTGCAATAAAAGCATTAGCACTGAATTAGCCAAATAACGAATGCTTCTAATTTATCATCTATTAGAAATTTTATTCAGATTTAACACTAACCCTCTTCTGTTGACGAAACACAGTTTGTTTTCAGCTGAAAGTAAAGACGTAAAATTCGAAATTTACCAAATTTACATTCTCATGACCACCTAAGAAAACAATTCATGATCACAAAAATTTTTTTGTAGAAAACTCAAAACGTATTTAAAATAAGGTATTGATTTTTCCGTCGGTGTCCTTAAAGGCGTCTACTTTCCTAGACGCATCGGCGCTTCATCAAAAAGAAAGTTTAGAATATCCAGTTTAACGCGTGCCTGTTCGCAGAATTTATTTACCAAAAGATCAATTATAATTTAGATCGATTAAATTAACGTCGTTGCTTGAAGGTCATGTAATTAAATTAACGAATAACACAGTGTTTGACGATCGTCGGCGTCTCTTCTTTAAGAGTAACTGAAGTTTTGTTTAAAACGTGTCAAGTCAAGGTTCCGGAATAACCGAGTTTATTGTCAAAATATTAAAATATTCTTCTCTTTATACACAAATACATAATACCTACTAAGGAACACCTAACATCCAGTGCTACTAATGCCGTATTTAACATTTAAAATCTCCAACAAACAAAGTCAGTGTTGTAAATTATGAAGATTATAATAAATTCCTCTTAGTTTAAGTAGTTCTGCATGGGTACATTTCAGCAACACTTCCTTGGTGAATGACTGCAAATTACGTCAGCATCTTGTACTGTAGTCAGACGATGAGCTATCGTAATACAAGTACGTCCTTGTTTAGCGTTGTTCAATGCTTCTAATTTAATTTTTCACTCTCAAGTCTAAAGCGGAGGTCGCCTCATCTAAGCAAAACTTGAGATTTCTGACCAGCACGCGCGATTGCGACTCTTTGTTTTTGTCCACCCGACAGTTGGGTGCCTCTTTCTCCCAGTTTCGTTTGTAACCTGTAAACTCCCAAGTTTATGTATCTTATTGTTGCAACGAAATAAACACAACTTACCAATGGTAAAGATGATATGAAAGTGTGTATGTTTGCATTTTTTGCTGCGCGTTAATTATTTCGTCGTTAGTAACCAAACGGGTATTGTCTCCATAAGCGATGTTTTCAGCAATGGTTCTGCTAAACAGATTCGGTTCTTGTGAGACAATACTTAAGTGCGTCGAAGTGATTCTAAATTCATCGTCAACATTTTTCCCGTCGACAAACACACTTCCATAAGTCGGATCAATGAATCTCTCCAGCAGTTGCACTATGGTTGATTTACCACAGCCACTAGGTCCTACTAAGGCTACCATTTTGCCTTGTAGCACCGACAAGTTTAATC
This sequence comes from Abscondita cerata, assembly GCA_030710515.1. Taxonomy (NCBI): domain Eukaryota; kingdom Metazoa; phylum Arthropoda; class Insecta; order Coleoptera; family Lampyridae; genus Abscondita; species Abscondita cerata. The sequence continues at coordinate 242,167 of JALBCR010004110.1, read as the reverse complement.
CCTTCAAAACGTTAACGGACGGGCGAGAAGGGTAAGAAAAAGTGAACTTTGTCATATTTAATGTGTGTCCGGAACTCTGAAACTCCAATTACACCGTACGCCTACAAGTAATTCGGTAAGCATACCCATTTCTCATTCATTGTCAAGAACCATCGCGTATCTTTGGTTTTCACTTCAGTAACTCGAAAATTCTATTTGCCGCAACCAGACCTTTTTGGAAGTTTAGGTAAATGCTAGTGCGTTTGCTAATGACCAGAGCTGGTTACTATGACTTCACATACTCTAAATTTATTTCAATATATACAATGCAATTACAACGCAATTCTACTCATAAAACTCGCGCATAATCGAGACCTCATTTTTCACTAACATAAGTCCAAAGTACAGTGACGCAGTGTGCGCAAAAACATTAAGCTACGAGATAATCCGTAAACGACGCCGCGAATGTGTGTGTTACGCTGAGCCATTTTTGATATGGAACCATTTCTTCCATGTACATGTCGTGAAAAGTTTGTTCGCAACCTAACGAAGCAGTTCTGATTCCATTGATGGCTTCGACCCCAATTTTTGTTGATCTCTGCAAAGATTTATAATGTCCGTGACTTTCTTTTCGGTCATTTTTGTTCGAGATAAAACACAAATACAATGATCGGAGAGAAAAGCAGATAGCAACTAACAAATTCGCCATTCATAATAAACGACATGCCCAATGCAATTAGAACTGTAGCCATTGATTTAGAATCGTCCCTATACGTTGCCCCGTCGCCTACAATCATTTTTCTTAACAATCGGCCTTACGGATTTGAGAGATAACTTACACCTTGAACACTGGCAGCGTCATACGAAAGTCTTGCACATAAAGACCGACCCCACATGATCTTTGTTGTTATCGAAATAGGCCATTTCTTGTGACAAAACGATTTGAACATCAAACTTCGCAAACGCATCGTTAATTTTTCACCGGCAATTCCGAACATGTAAGTTTGAAATAGAGTGGCAGTCGATGTCACTATACCTATGATTAAAAGAAAATGGCAAAGAATTACTTTTTTCTGAACGTAGTTCGAGTCAGGAGTTAGCTAAAATCTGCAATTATTTATAAAAATATATAAGAAAATATTGTTTTAGTACTATGACTTCACCATGAACTATTGCGTATAGGCACCGCTCCTGTAACCGCTGAACAAAGGCATCGAGTAATCGCCCACAATTCCGGGCGAAGCTGTGTTTGATGATAGCCCACAGAGGTGACTGGTTATGTTTGCAAACTTCCTCTTCAAACAACTGGATGGGATGGTTATTGATTTGCATGTGGCTGAGGTATTCAACTCACCTCATCCGGTGGGGTTAAAATTTTACCGTTAAATTCGGTACTTTTATGACGATCAGAACATACCTCTCTTGGTTTTGCAACGAAACATCCGTTACGTCGTACGTTACTTGTGCAGTTACCAATTCAAGTACGCCCCCTTTCTTTTAGCCAGGATCATCGATGTGTACCTTCTTCTTGTACCGTACCATTCGCAATAACGATAATACGATCAGCTTTCGAACGGTTGATAACCTGCATGAGCTACGATTATAGTTGTACATTCGTTACTAGCCTGCGTAAAAAAATTATTTTGGAAAACCATTTGCTATAGTAGCTTACCGCATCTAATGCCTCTTGGACAATGGTCTCGCTGTTAGTATCTAACGCTGAGTGGCCTCATCTAATAGTAAAATAGATGGTTCGCGTACTAAAGCTCACAGCATGCTTGATACGTTGTTTGTCCACCAGATAGTTGAGCTCCGCGTTCTCCTACCAAAAAGTGTTGTAACCCTGAGGCAGCTCTTTGATAAACGAGTCTGCGTTTGCTTTCATCGCCGCGTTCAACATCTTCTTGAGAAGCGTCCTTTGCACCCAATTTATATTTTCGGCTATCGTTGTTTCGAATAACACAGGTTCCTGCCCGACGACTCCAATGTGACTCCTCATCCAAGTAGATCCAACTCAGTAAGCTTTTGATCCGTCAATATAAATCTAAAACCATTATTGAATGGCACAAAACCGCTCAAAGCAATATCACTCCTCCGACATCGGGATCGTAAAATCGTTGTATTAGTTGAATACAAGTTGATTTACCGCAGCCAGAACTTCCCACCAACGCAACAGTCTCACAGGAATTTATAGTGAGATTCAGCCCTTGTAAAACCTAGTAAAAACTGGATTCAAAGTGTTATGAAAAAATTTTCAGGAGTACCTTAACATCGGGTCTTAGAATACGTAAAGTGTACGTCTTTGAAGGTAATTTTACCGTCTACCTTTTGAAACGAGAACCGTTTCCTTTGGATGCGTTTATAGTCGGTTCCGTTGAAATCACACCAAAAATTTTAAAAGCCGCTCATGCGATGCCAAAAGTTTCCATGAATGGGGACGCCAAACCGAAAAAGTAGGTACCTGTCAAACACACTGAAAAATATCTAGACAACAGATTAAATTTCTGGGCAAGATTATTCACTTACCGCAACCATATTTCCAGCATTGTAAGTCACATCATTGCCGGGGTATTCACGTTCGCGAATAATCAATCTTACACCATACCAAAAACCTAAGGAATAATTCGCATACTCAAAAAACCACATTATACCATTACTGATGCCATTGAAAAATAAACGTTTAATATTGTTTTGCAACAAATAGAAGTAGGTTGTCGTATCGTTCTTCTTCTTTCTTTTTGTCCCCAAATGCCACTACAGTACGTGTCAGACTTAAAGTTTCTTCTGCGATAGCACCAGCTTCATATACGCGCGTCCATTTCTTGTTTAGCAAGTTTTGTTCCAGAAATCTGTTTATGAAGACACTATTATTAAATAGACAATCCGGGCACCTTACCAAGAAACGAAACCCATGGATATGGTAGTAACTGGAAGACACTTTAAACAAATTAAAGCCAATTCCCATCCTAAGACCAGACCTTAGTAATACTTATTATAAAAATAACTTCATAAGATGACGATGAAACCTTTTCCTAATACCTTCTTCAACTTTTAAATCGCTAAAATTAACGTTTCGCTGTAGAGAATACTGGAAGACAAACTTACTCAGCAACGCGGCTTGCAAAATCTCAGTTTGGTGTACGTCGTACCGCGCGATATCTTGATTAGAACTTGCAAAAGCAGTCTCTCATCGGAACGTCTAAAAAATTTTATAGTGTTTTTTAATTTTTCTCTTAAGCAAACTTACTTGCTTTAAAGCGCTGTAATTAAATAAAAAGTAGCAATGTAAGAAGACACCATAACGAATGCGCCGGGAACATCCTACAGTAACAAATCAGGCAACCATCGAGCATGCGATTCGTCGGCTTCCTGCTTGGCGGTAGCGTTAATCGTAGCGTTTACTGTCGCCGCGTAATCAACAATTGCGTTTGTGCTTGTCTTAAAAATAATCGACAACAAGCTGTAGCTAATTCCGGCGAAGCAACAAAATATTGTTCCGACAAATATAAAATTTATCTAAGTTAGTTGAGTATTTGTACTGGAATGGCAAATGTTGTAAAGTGAAAGATTATTGGTGACCAGAATAGTTACCAGTTCGATGAAAGATACCGTGAATATTCCTCTTTTGGTTTCTCGTTGTTTGTTTTTGTCCTTTCCCTGTAAAGAAATGGTATTATTCACTTTGATTCAGTATGATGTGCATAAGTTATCCTTTGAAAAAACATTCGTTGGAATTTGGTTAGAAATTGGCGCGAAACTTCACAAGAAGTTTTGATTTCAAAACGCAAAAAGGTATTTGAAGGTAGTGAACAAGTATTTGAGACTATCATTCAAAAAATTAGATTTTTAATAGGTCTTGAATAAAAGCTTTAAAGTTGAAAAAGTTTTGTGTACAAAATTGATAGAAATATTTTATAGACTGTTCTTCTTCTCATGGTGCATCTTGACTAAGAAGGATTGTTAGTGTTTGGTTGATTGATTTTATTAGCCTTTCAATGAGTTTTTTAGTTTTAGAACACCAAAACTAAATGAATGTAAAGTAAATTAAGGTGTAGTTTTCTTTTGTGGTGGTGACAGCTTGACAATATAACGCGCCTTGACGTTAATGTTGACTCCAGATAAGTAACTAATAGTTGTTATGGCGTCGAAACAGTGCCATTCTGCGGCTATATTAAATTCTCGTCTTCGTATACTGGGTGTATCTTTACTTTCAAAAAATGGAAAATGAGATTGGGATGTGGTAGTAAGACCAAGGTTTAAATGAATCCTCAATGATAATGTCACTATTTTGCAGCTTATAACACATCTGATTACAAAGAATGAATACATGCAGAGAATAAACAACATGTCGGACAGCCAAACGCCATTAAAAAAGCTCTGCAGACAATTGCCTAAAATCAAAGCAATTACGAGTGCCGCCAAATCCTCTAACAGGCAGCTGGGAAACGAATCCAGTAGCTAAACTAGACGCAGTTAAACATTTACCTCGTAGACTTTTGGTTAAAGAAACTTTCAGACGGTTATCATCAAGAAGAAAAAGAAATGCTCAGAAAGTGGAATACAATACTAGGTTTCAAACACTCAAAACATGGCACTGGCGCATGATGATACATAGGTACCGTGGCGAACAGATCGAAAAGATGGTGTCAAACCTTACGCCCAAAATAAAACAAGTAGATAATGTCATCATCAGGGAGAGAAAACTTTCTACAAGCGAGAGACGTTTGGTCGCAGTGAAGGATGAATTATGTACTCCTCACCAATCTTAACAGTAACAGTTTTTGTAAATCAAGCGGTTCTTCCATCAAAATTAGTTTTTAAAAGCAAGAGGCGCACCCTTTAGGTCTCAGTTTACCATATTTTGAAATTGTAACTTTTCTTTAAAAGAAGCGTAACGTTTTCATGGACAAACCTCTTCTAATCATCTTTAGCTAATTGGATCTGGCATTTCTCTACTTAGATCAGGTTTTGTATAAAAATACTCAATTTTTTCGAACAATCGTTTAAAACCTTCATAGTTTGCTGATAACCAGAGGAAGGTATCCCGGAAACGTTTTATCTTTGGTTGCTTTGGTGAAGAAAATCTATAGTAATTATTGATTCGAATTAATGTTAGGTTGTTTTAATGATTATAGTTATAATGGTAGATATAGATAGTGTCGGTTCTATTTTAATCGCCGATGGAGGGGAAAGATCCCGCGCATGCATCATAAGAGTGGGAAGTTTTGTGTAAGTTCAACGTAAGGGTGGAAACCTTTATGTTAGTTCGGGGTAAGGTGGGAAAACGTTCAGGGGCAATCGGGGTGTTTGGGGTTGTTTGGAATCGATCGGTGTCGCTTGGGATTAATCGGGAGCATTTGTCCACAAATTCAAATTTCCTGACAAAGTGGTCCAGAACCGGCATAGACATCTACTTATTATTTATTAATTCTCTTTTATTTTTATAGATTATTGATTATTTGTGATAAGTTTTTCATTATCGTGGTAGCGGTGACGTTTACCCGCAATCATCGCCTACCACCGTCCATGTTGACTCGCGTTCGATACTTAACGGCATTTTTCTACACAAAGGACTAGTTTCCTGACCGTTCTGATTAACTGTTTTCTCTAAACTCAGTAACCACCGCGCACCATAGATTGCATTGAACACAATAGCATTCAATGTTATACATTACATTCACAATTTGGCGTAGGTTGGGTCAACTAAGTTTATTTAATCGAGCAACATGCATAAACAGGTTAAGTCGTTTTGGATTAAGTAAGAAAATTTGTGCGTCCATTTAATTTAAGCACATCTTCTTCATAAGGTATCTCATAACGAGCACTACATAAGTAAACTCCACCAAAAATGTGGCGCCCAAAATCCCCTCGTTATTTTTTATTTCCAGTTCGATTGAACCGAAGCATTACCAAATACAACTACGCCCCTGTGAGTTAACTGCTTGTACTGGACGCGAATAATGCAGATTTACTCCCAAATGAACCATTATCCACCTTATGAGGGCTTCCTTCCGTTACCTCACTGTTCAATTTCCTGATAGAGATTCTTATCAACTTTGACTGTCGCAGTTGACAGTGACTAGTTATTAATTTAAATAAGCTCAGAGCATCTGATCACATTCTCACAGCACATCTGTTTATTTCTCATTAGAAACTTATTTTCGTGTATTACATTTCAAATTAAATCTAATCAAAAGACAAACGTACGGGATTGATCTTTGAATAAGAATTCCTTTTCACCATTTTCCAAAAGTGCATGTAAAAAAGAGATTATGCCTTTTTATAAAATTATGCCAACGTTTTTCCTATCAGATGAGAGCTTCTTCAAGGCAAAAAACTTTCCTTTATAATGTACGTTTGTTTCTTTGTATTCGTAGTTTTAATCATTAATTTATTAACAATCTTGTCCATGTTCTGATTACTTGTGTTTGATACGGCGGCATAAAAAGAAAGTTTTGCTTGCTAAAGGAGCCCCCATCTGATAATCATACTCATATTTAAACTTTGAATACTAATTGCTTAGCTTCGACAAAACGCGTTTTTTTGTGTTTGCTACTCTGCTTTTATTGTTTTTACTACTAATAAATCATAAACGCCCCACATAAATTGAAATCAGTTTCTTTCTTTCTCATTTTTTTTGTTTCTTTGTAAAAATTATACTGGGCAGATGTGAAATGCATACTCAAAAAAATAAGCAGCATCATCAAATTTTTCCAACTTTTTTTCGTTGGCTCTTTTCTTCATTCTATTCTTATTAATTCTCTTTTCTTTCTTCCATCCACTTTCTTTTTCCACTACCTTTGTCATCCACACAAATTCCTTCTCGTCTCTCTCCCAACACCACTTTTTCTTACATTAACATCCTCTTGCTTCACTGCGCTCTAGTTTCAAATGCTCTGCATTTTCCCATCCCTTTCCTACACATTCACCACTTCCTATCTTCGTCCTTCCACCAGTACTTATCTTTCATTTTCTTCGTTTCCCTACAAATCTTGCAATTTAATTCTTTTATCTTCCAATGCCATTCTTCCGGTTATGTAATTTGGTTTTCGCATGATACTAATTGTTTGATACTTCGTGTTGTATTTTCCTACTCCTTCTCCTCTTTCTTCTTCCCCAATCTCTTATCTTTTTATTTCTTCCCTTGCATATCCTCCTCTTTCATAATATCTTCTTCTAGCGTCTTCACCATATTTTATCTTTATGCGCCTCTACTTCCTTCAACATTCATACAGTATCTTATTTTTTATCTTGCTTTCCATCTTTTTCATACCGTATTGCCCTCTTTTCTTCTTTCTTTCTTGACCATATAACCTGGTGTTTCCTTTTCCAAACCTAGTATCCACTTCCAATACCCTTTCTGTATCTTCTTCAGTTTCTCCCATTCTCTCCATCCCCACACTTCCGCTCCATATCAACACACCTTTTACTATTCTCTCAAATATCTATCTTCTTTTCTCAAGTCTTTTGCAAATATTCTTTCGCCTATACCCCATACCTCCTTTATTATTATATTTTCTTTCTGCTCTAGTTCCTTAATCTGGTCTTCGTCCTTGTTGTCGTACCTTTTTATACTTGTTTTACCATCTCTCTATCTTTCCTCTCCCCACTTCCATTTCCCTCCTTTTTTTGTACATTTAATTCTAATTTCTTTTTTTTTTCCAAATATCTTTTATTCAGTTTTATCATTCCTTTCATTTCCTCCTCTGTTTTTGCCAAGACTACCACATCATCTGCGTAAGCTAGAACCCACACTTTTCTTCTTCCCACTACTATCCCTCCTACCTGCTGTCCTTTAATTTCTTCCTCTAAGTCTCTTACATACAAAGAAAATAAACCAGGGCTCAGTGTACATCCCTGTCTCAACCTTTTCCTATCCCAAACTCTCTTCCCAGCTATTGCATCTATTAAATCTTTTCTTTTTCAGCCTTTTTTCAAGTTTTTCCACAATAATTTTCTCTCCATCTTATCAAAAGCTAACCTTAAATCTAAAAACATTGCAAACATTGTTCCTTTTTCTTCCCTATTTCCTATTAACTACATGTTTTAATATATATGTATTATCCACTGTTCCTCTTCTTCTCCTAAAACCCATTTGCCAATCCGGTACCAACTTCTTTTCCTCTACTTCTTTCTCCAACCTTTTGTTATTATTTCTGTCAAATCTATATCCGACATTTAGAAGGCTAACTCTTCTGTAATTTCTTTTTCTTTCCTATCTCCTCCTTTGTATATTGGGCATATTAGGCTCCGCTCTATATTTTTGGTAACCCTCCTCTTAATCTTTTTGGCGTGGTAAATGTGAGATGCTAAGTAGATGGGTCCTCTAGTTGGAAGCACTAGATGGAATTGCTGACTAAGCTACGCCGGTAAGGCGGGGTTCGATCTGCCTGCTAACCCGACAAAGCTTTATTTGTACCCTAGGCGCCAGATCAAGCTTGGTAATGGGTCGACCTGATCAAAGTCAATAGGCTATACGGGAGGAGGACCAGCCCAATGAGGAACACACAATGTGCCTACATTTATTTTGTTCGTAACCATGATACGTTTTATTTTTAGGTAGTCATTGACCAATTGGTCAAAATTCCCTGGAATTTAAAAATTTAAACTGATATAAACAAACAAAGTAGTATGACTACGTCATGCAAAAGTTTTTGCAAATTGATAAGGTATTCTAGCACTAAAATGGCGTAATTTAAGTATTGAGTCAGCACAGGAGGGTCAATAAAGAATGTCGGAAATCCTTCTGTGTTTATGTTTTGCAAAATTGTCTACTAATTTTAAAAACAAAGTTAAAAAAGTTAATTTTTTTGCACAGACATTTACCATTTACGTTTAATCTTTGAAATTTTTCTACGAATACTAACTATAGGTATGTAAGCTTTGCCGATGTTTTTGTTTTGGCTACTCTGCTTTATTGTTTACTAATAGCACATTATGGAACGGCTCACAAATATCCTGTAATTCTTGTTCTCTTACTTGCTGTCTAAGCGTTTGACACGTCATTCTAAACATACATAAATAAATAGTTTAACGAGCCAATGTCCCTTTAAAGAGCTTACTGAAGGTACATGCTATTTCACTTTTTCACGTTTCTGTATACAATCATATCAGTGCGAGTGTTAAACGTATGCTCTAAGAAGTATGCTCTGAAGAGCATCTTAAAATTGACCAACACTAGTTGCGTATGTGAGATAACACTTGCGTTTCTGTATTAAAATTAAAGAAAATCTACAGTTTTGTGTGAACATTTATTTTATTTGCCATGATACATTTATTTTTGAGAGTCATTGACCAATTGACCGCCATTGGTGTATCGGTGTCGGTCAACTGTCATACCTACGTAAAAAATTAATAAAAACAGCTATCTGTAACCAGGTAACAAGTAGTCTCTAAGTGATATAAAACGATAAAGTAAAAAATACTCGTTGCACAGATTTTAAATTTTGTAAAAATTGTGTTCAATTTTTACCATTTAACGTTTTGAAATAATATACCCCCGTTTTATTTTTCGAAGATAAACGTTTTTAAACATTATGCTACAACAAAAATTTTTTTAAGTTTAGTCGGTAGCGACAACGTAATGGAGCCGTTTAAGATTAGTTTGAGTCCAATTCTCAAGTTTCATCAAAAGCGGGCAACTCGTCGCAAGGCAGAATTTGATAATAATACCTACAAGAAAACTGTGTGATGTAGCTATGGAATAATAAGAGAAGAAGTTTTGTTAGGTTATGCACAGTTTTCTTCTAATTGGTGGATTAGATTATGAACTTGGCCAATGAGTGGGTTAAAATTTAAGTTTAACCAGTAGTAGAACTCTAACATAACAACGGATTTAATTATCGTTTGTGCATTTGCAATTGTGTCATTTACAAGATATGACAGAGATGTGCTGACAAAAATTGGAATTTAAAGTTTCAAATGAGATTTGGAAGTCACTCCTTAGTTCCGAACCCACTGGACGACGACAGAATAAACAAACATTTTTTCAACATGAGAAAGTACAAATTTTTGACTTTACAGTGTCATCTATTAAGAAAAAATCTAAAAGCCTATAGGTTCCTATATTTCGTGAAAAATTTGCAATAAATAATAGGGTTCTAATAAAACTCAAGAGTAGGTCAGCTTCGGTATTGATCACACGAAATTTTGACAGTTCCTGTTTTTGTATATTATATTATTTCAAAGCTATAAATACATCAGTATTGAAATTCTTGTGTTTGCACATTTAGTTCATTTAACTAAATGTAGTGGGTATTACCAGTATGTGTTTAATTACTAAAAATAAATAAAAAAAAAACGGAGGACAATTTTACTAGAGACTCACGACTTTACTTTAAAACTGTGATTTTATAGTATTACGACCGTTGAACGTTATTGAAAATTTTTAGAAAAATTGGTTACAAAAGAGCGAGCACGTCCTTCGCAGATGGTAGCTCATTATTTTAGTTTTAAATCACATTATATAACATTAACAATTAATTAACCTTTAATTATTTCTTGACTGTATATTATATTATCTCTATAGTAACATTGATCGAAACGAATAATTTCGCTATATATTTTTAATATAAATTTGGATTCAATTACCATTACCAACCAATTACATTTGAATTACGAACCTTGTTGGCAGCTTCGTATAGTCATACTTATTTTCGTTTTCCATTTTCACACTTTCACTTTATCGGTTTTTACTGACCCATATGACTCGGTAGTCATCGTTTGCAAAATCGCTAGTCAAGTGTCTAAGAAGACTAAGTGGTTGAAAAAGTTGCATTACGTACCTTGCTACTATTTCGACCACTACTGAAAATGTGTGCAATCAATGGAATTAATTATAGAGTCACGGTGGGGCGGGTGTTGCGCTTATTGCTAATTCATAATACAATTAGTTTGTTTGAAATGAGAAGCAGTTGGTTGTTTTCAAGTCATTTTTCTATTTGTTCTCCTATCGTGATGTGATTTAGTAGAAAAATTTTGAGAAACTTCCGCTTTTTAAAATTGCTTGTAATTTTGCTTGCGTGCTCGTAGTAGGGTTTGATTGAATCATTAATTGTGAGGTAAAACTACTAATCAAGCCTAGTTATTTATGTACCAGTCGGGTAAGAATAGATTAAACAACTCCATAATCTCAGGCTCGTTCCATAAAAAAACCCTAGTGTAGGCAAATTAGACTTTAGAAGAAAAAATGTATAAAGTTTTGAAATTTTGGTTGTAAATTCCAGTAGAACTCAAATAAGGACTGAGGGCAGAAAAACATTAACATTAGCTTCCATAACTTTTAAACCGCTAAATAAATTTCCAAAAAAAAATTTAGTTTTGGATAAAGATTATTATTATATAAATTAGAAAAACAAAATCAACTTATCGTCATAAAAATTTTGACTTGTCGGGAAGGTCTCCATCATGGCTTTTATGGTAGTGCTCGACACTTTCTTAGTCGCTACGGTCCACATTTTCAACTTTCAATCGATTTTGTAGCCTTTTTGTCTGCTTCAAGCTTTTTTCCTTAAAGCCCAGTACCGCTCGATTGGGCGAAGCTCAAGGCAATTTGGTGGGTTAACTTCCTGGTACAAAATCGACATGATTCTCTTCGTACCATTTTTGTCCATTACTGTAATGGCACGAGCTAAATCAGCCAAAAATTGTGGATACCTTATGTTTACTCAGTAAAGCCCGCAATCTTTTTGGAGACACTCCTTCGTGTTAATATCGGAGTTAATTGTTTCCATTGTTATGAAGATTGGCTTCTTTCACCCGCGCTACAAATCGCCTGCCAGCGAGATATTTTTGGAAACTTGGACTTTATTTTGATTTCTAAACTTCTTATTAACATTTCATTGTCCACAGCAAACATAAAACTCCTGACCAGGTAGTTAGAAAAATCGGCGGACGTAAGTCTCATCGTCCATCACGCAACATTTACGTTTTGGAAAAATCTGTTCTCAACTTTCTGGCTCGTTTCTTGGCTTCAATGTTTATCTCCGCATTACGATCTGGGTAGTTTGAACTTTTGTAGGACTTAAATCCGCTCGTTTTTTATTTTCGAATTGTCTTTTCCGACAAGTCGACTTTTGAACTAATTTCCGGTTCGACATCAACGGATTCTTAACCATTTGCAGATATTACCTTTTGCACCTTTTTTGGTGAATGAAAACGCTCTAGTCGTCCACTTCCTGGTTTCCGATGTGATGGTAAAAGTCTTCCTTGTACCGCTTGATGACTTTTGCTGCCACTTGCCTGCAAACTTGCCTCCTTTGCAATGCGAACGATTGACCATTGTGGATTCTCAACAAATTGTTTAATGATTAATCTATGTACTTCCACTATACTTTTGCCATTGAACACAGTTTGACTGTTCACAAATAAAAATTTGACATTATATTCTGACAACTATTTCAAGCTTACTATATCAAAATTTTGTAAAAATTTATATGGTATAAAAAGTTATGCAAGTTTTTTAATGTTAATGTTTTTTTGCCCTCAATCCTTACAGATCCGAAAGAGTTCCCAGTCTCCTAGGGAGCGTCATTCTCTTTGCCCAAAGCCATCCTCAAACGTAACTCACAATGGTCTATTGTAAGCTATAGCTCTAACGAGAAAAAGTTATAGGACTTTTAGATTCAACGATAAATTCTCCACAAAAAATTGTCCTATTATTTTTACGTATTTCCCACTCAGCAACTCAGTGTATTGTGGAAAATAAGCGTAGTTTTCAGGGCTAAAGGCAAAATGAGCATTGCGCCGTCTTTTGAGTCTATTATCTCGAAAAGTATTAGCGTGAGCAAAAACATATAAACAAAATTGGCAAAACGGTCTTTCTCTACAGATCCATATTGGACAAAATATTTTGAGAAAGTATTAGTGGATTTACAAGATAATTTTGTACTTCTGCATTTTCTGTTGTTGCACTCTATGTAAACATATTTGAGAAATATGGGACAGGATCTTGATTTGGTTACACTCCTTATCGCTCTTTGTCCAGCAGAAAGACATTCGCTTTTTGAAGATACCCAAGGAAATATTAAGGAAAGGGTGTATAGTTTGTAGCTTGTGCACGTTCTTATCGTATCGCACTGTTACTAAATTAATTTGAATAATTAATTGTTAGTATAAGATCGATTTTGTTGTGTATGTAACTGTTTATTAATTTTGTATATTATTAGTTGTAAACCCTAAACCAAAAGATAAACCCGTTGTACAAAATCCGTTAGCGCCCGCTTAAACTTACGTGCGCGCGCAGTCCTCCGTAAACTAGTTGCCATAAGTTATGCCTTATATAAGCGTAAGCTCTTTCGTTAAAGAGGTTGTAGAAGTCGCTTCTCTAATATAACCGCTAAAGATACGGCTTTGGCTATTCCGCACAATGTAAGGTTCCTTAACTTTCCATTTCTCCCCTTTTTATTGTGTTGTATTTGGGATGACGCATTTTTGCCTTAAGTACACCACTCAAATAGTGTCCAACGGTCAATTTCCTCTTCATTTTTCCTATCCGTGTGTTGTGTTTGGGGTGACGCATTTCGCGCCTTGAATACACCCTCAAACTGTGCCAGGTCGATATAGCATTTCGTATGTCGACTCGGTCACTCCCACTATACCTACCGCATCCCTTAACAGACCGCCGTTCTGCTTATTTACCGTCACCCTCGTTTCTAAATTAACCACCGCTCTGCTTACATTACCGAAACCCCTATAACCGTCAAATCCGCTGACGCTGCTTTTAGTTTGCATGGTTTGTGCTTTATTATGCAGTTTCTCTGTCAAATTAATAACAAATTGTTGGTTTCATGCTAAACAAAGAAGTTTTGAGTTTTAGTGTATTCTCTTTATTTCTCCGTTTACGTTTGCTCTATACAAGGTGTTTCTGAAAGGTGTGTAGATGGACTTTTACCAGAGATTCTCTAGTAGATCGTTTCACACCAATTTACTTATAACTAAAAGTGCTCCATAAGGGCATCAGAGGACGTCAAACTTTAAAAAAAAATATTGTTTATTGTATGATCGCATAGCCTACTAGCAGTCTACTTGAATTTCTAAGCGTATGGATGCGCCTTGCAGGGATATGATTTAAATTTTTATCTGATCGAACTAATAGCATTAGCGTAATTTAACAAGAGAGATACAAGTTTTCAAATTGTTCGTTTTATTTGTGAGAATTATTTTGGTTTTGTATCGTATTATCTTCGGAAGCATACAACAAAATCCGTCAAACCGTTCTCGAGTTATTTTCAATACACAATATTTTTTAGAAAGTTTGACGCCCTCTGGCGCCCTTATGGTGGACTTTTGGTTATAGATAATTTGGTATCAAACAGTTTATTTTGAGCCAGTCGGTAAAGCCATGTACAGACCCTGTATAAGGGACCCCAAAAAGAAACATCTTTAAACCATTATCGATTCATTTTTATTTGATAAGCTAGTTGGTCAGTCAAATAACGCAGTCATTTTGTCCAGAGTACCATCTACATCTGCTGCAGTAACACAACATTTGAGTGTTTTTATCAAATTCATTTGTGGAAAGAAGAAATTTGGGAGCAACTGAATGGGGCTGGAGAAAAACAACAACATTCTAATGCCAGTGCTCATGACTCAAGCGCCAGTCCAGCCTCAATTCTGCAGCTCACGGCTGTAAAAAGGGCTGTGGAAACCGATGTAGCTGTGTAAAGGTTGGCCTGCGCTGCTCTACAATGTGTTCTAATTGTCATGGGCAGAGTTGTATAAATTCCATCGAGGAGGACCATTTTGTAAAAGCAATTGATTAAATATTTCATTAGTGGAATATGCCGCCAGGGGAAACCACTTTAAAAAAACGCAGTTAGAGCTCTACCTCAAGGGTGGTGTGAAACGCGCTCAAAGTGCAGAATACACAGGTATAAAAATCCTCATATTACCAATTAATACATTCTCAAAAATATTGTATCTAATATGGATCTTGTAGAGAAAGAACTGCTCTACAATTTTCATTCTATATATTTTGGCTCACGCTAATACTTTTCAAGATAATCGACGCAAAAGGCGGCGCAAGGCTCATTTTTGCCGTTCGCGCTTAAAACTATGCTTATTTTTAAAGGTCATTTATGAGCGTTAGATAGGAGATACGCAAAAATATATTTTTGTGGAAAATTTAATGGAGAATCTAAAAAAGTCTTATAACTTTTTCTTGTCAGAGATACGGTTTACGTGCAAAACGCAAAAAATCGTCGTGAGGTCACGTCTGGGGTTGGTTTTTTGGGCGAAAGGGGATGAGCTCCTCCAGGGAAGTGGGAACTTTCGGATCTGTATTCGAGTTCCTACTGGGAGTTTATTAACCAAAATTTCAAAACTTTATACATTTTTTCTTCTATTCGTCGTTATTTCATCTAAATTGCCTACACTATTAACGTTGTAGTGTTTTATTATACCTTCAAAATGCCCAACGCTTGATGTAAACTGAAAATTTATCTCGGTCGACAAAATAAACTTTATTGTTACTTATATAGGAATTTAATGTGTGCATGCTATACGATTCGCTCTAAGAAACTAGTCCAAAATCTGAATAAATAAAGCATATGCAATTCATAATTCTAAAAATTTATCAATGACAATTACAATTTACATGTTTTAAATTCTTTCAGAAATTTGTCTTCGTTACACGAAACTAAAAAGGCTTACAAAAAAAATAAACAAATATTATTCGGAATGAATTGGTACATGAGCGCATGACCTAGAACAAAAACCTTGCATTAATTCAAATTAAAACTCTCATTTCTGTGAATTGCTACCAACTAAATTTACTAGCTAAAGTTAAACAGCGCGTGTGTATAAAGTTAATCGCCCTCTAGAGTAATCTCCTATCAACACACTATGAACAAACCATTTGCAATGTAACCTGGAATAACTAAATTAAAAGTGTTATCGAACTTTCTGCGCAAAAATGTACAAATAACAAATGTATAGTATTTTCGCTGTAGCTTTGCGGTTAAGTGATTAGGGATTTCCACTTACAGGCTATATGCTTCCAATATTTGTGAAAGTCAGTGGTACTTAAAATTTCTACATAGGATTCGTCATTAAAATTGCAATTGGCTAGGAATGTAACAATTAAAAAAAATAAATGGTTTAGAACCCCTGACTTCTTATTTAAAAGTTTACATTTGAACAAAGGGAGCTCATTATTCCATTGTCGCCAAACAATACTTAATGGTGTTGTTTACCTGTTTTGTGCTCGAGGCGATTAGACATGCCCAATGTGTACAGGTAGGTATAATATAAAATGTTAGAAGAGGACCCAACACTATAAGAGTATGTGATTTCTGAAATTAAAGCGCTAATCATAACCGCAAAGCTACAGCGAAATACTATACAAAATTTAATCATTTAAATAATATATTATAGTAGTGAAATATCAACGGAGAAATCGCGAACGCCCTAAAACAGACAAAAAGAAACAAAGCAGCCCGGACCAGACGGAATCTTGCGAAATGCTGAAAGAAGGTGGAAGTGTGCTATTGGAAGCATTGAAAAGGTTGTATAGCATGTCTGGAAGAAAACAATCCTAAATCTTGGCAAGAAATGAATATTCTCATACATAAGAAGGAGACATCACCAAACTTGACAACTATAGACCTGTAAGCCTCCTGCTCTCAAATATATAAGACTTTCACCAGAATAATCTTGAATAGATTAACAAACAAATAGATTTCCAGCAACCACACCAAGCAGCAGGTTAGATCAGGCTTCAGCACTTGTGACCATATACAAACTATAAAAACACTCATAGAAAAGTGCAACGAATACAATCTAGAACTGTATATGGCTCATTGACTACCAGGCATTCGACACAGTGGGAAACGTGAGCAGTACTAAATTCCTTGGGGATGCCGCATTGATACAGCAGGTACACCGGCTTGATCAGAACATCTATGACAATGCAAAAATTCGGGTGCAGCTTTACGATGAACCAGCTCGATACCTTTAAAAGAGGAGTACGCCAGAACGACACAATCTCTCCCAGCTGTTTATAGCAGCTCTGCAGAACTAATCAGAGAAATAGACTGGTCGAAAAAGGCACATAAAAGTTGACGGAGAGTATCTCCAGTCATCTTCCATTGCCGAAGACATAGTGATACATTTTTACTAAATGGACAAAGACTCTACTATTGTGTAGTTATATATACGTATATCTAGGACAAAGAATTTCAACGGACAAAGACAACATGACAGCCAGAAAATCTCCCGAAAGAAGGAATATCTTTGGCATGGAGCCTTTTGGAAAGCTCCACTATGTTTTTGAATCCGGAAACTCCTAACACCTTGAAGAGCAGCACTACAACCAGTGTATCCTTCCAGTGCTCACATATGGAACCGAGACTTAGTGCTTCACTAAAAAACACATAAAAACTCGCAAGAGCCCACAAACAGGCCCATGAGTGAATAATGTTGAACATAAAATTAAACGACCGTAAAACAAATATCTAGATAAGACAGCAAACAAAGTCACCTGAATGTTATCGAACGCATTTAGACAAGGATGGAAGGAAATGGGAAAGGCCTTCATCCACAGTGAACTGACGTAGGCAAATCGTGAATAATAGTAGTATTCTTAATTTGAAAACAAATGCAATACAGAATAAATACATAGAAAAAGTAGATCCAACATTGTGATTGTGTCTTAACTAGGAAAATACTCAACCGTTTATAATAATTAACAATAGATTTTAAACGTGCTGCACACAATTTAAATCTACCTTAAAAAATGCTTTTGTCGTTGTTTTTAATAGCCTTTGTCATACAACCTCTTTGAGAACCCAGTTTTTAATTTAGGCAACACCCTTACGTTATTTACCGCCCGTTTCACGTCTTTTAAAACGAACTTTTACCTGCACAGCATTCATTGTTTTTCTGACGTAGAAATTCCCTTTATTTAATCGTTTACATTTTTTATTTTCAACGTAAAGCTCCGACATGGCTCCCAATGCTGATTACCTTAGAATTCTTCTAAAAATTCGCGTGTAGAAACACAAAAATTAAATTTTAAAATTAAATAAAAGTATTAGCATCAAATGAAAACTTGTAAATTCTAAAAAATGTTTATATGTTTACGGTGTTTCGCTGTCAATTGTCGAGGTAAAATTATTTTTATTTAAAGCTCGGTACAATTGTGATGTTCTGACGTTATACGACCTTGTAATTTTATATATTTCGTCGATTACTTAATTTTTCTTAATATTCCGCGTTTCTTCATAATTTTTTTATGATTCATAACCCTTTAAAATGTCTATAAGTGTGATCTAGTAATTCTCACACTAATATGATTTTGGTACAAATTTACTTCGTTAAACGAAATTTTTCATTTCTTAGTTTTATCGTCCCATCGTGATGTGATTTGGTAGTAATTTTGAGAAACTTAGAATTGCTTGAAATTTTGTTTGCGCGTGTTCAATTTAATCATTAACTGTGACGTAGAACTACTAATTAAACCAATTGTAGCAAAACATGCAGGAATTTCAATAAAATGTATCCCAACCTTCACTTGTTATTTCTTTTAATTCTTCTTGTCAGTGATTTATTTCTTTGTTTATGTTCTCTCTTCTTTCCCGGGTTTGCTTAGTCAACAGTCTATTGTAAAGTTCTCTTTCTCTTTTTATTAGTGTTTCCTATCTCTTCCGTCATTAATAAGGATTTTTGGCTTTTCTTCTTTATTTCTGTATTTTCAGTGTTGTCTTCACGACATTATGTCGTCCTTCTCTATTGTCCACTCGTCCATTAATCTCTGTAATCAATTGTCTGTACCTAGTATCATATACTATCTAACTTGTATCTCGGTTCTTTTATGTTTTGATCCACTGCCTTGATCTCGACCTGTTGTATTTGTAGCAGGTGTAAGGCAAACTATTTTGAGTCAGTCAGACCCTACAGTTGAGTCAATTTTTACTTGATGTCTTGGCAACCATTGAGTAATTTTTTTACCTTATAGTGACATAGTGACAAGACCATCTTTAAACGCTTTGAAAATAGTTTTACATGAACCTAAAAAATATAAGCGCCAAACAATATTTAATTTTGATAACTATTATATTCTGCAACATTAAAACATTTTAATTTTGTATCTATAGACCAAAAATCATTACATATGAGTATTTGTGTCATCCAAAATTTCCAAAAAGTTTTTTGAAAATCGACAGCTAAAACGTGTTACAATAATGGATCTGAAAACTTCGGTACTTACAACAAGACAATGTATACCTTTTCTATTTACCTTCGGTTGTAAGTTTATCAAGGAAAGGATTTTATGTGATGAATTCAAAAAATTACCCCGATATGTAGTGGCTCTACTGTCGGTTAACCCAGTTGTTTAACTGATTCGTAACTATTGTTGATATCGCGTCGTAGTTGAATCGAATTTACAAGATTAAGTATGTATAAGCCTATCGACCCTAGATCCATCTACATGTCAGAGCAATTTTTGGTACATTTTATTCATATTTGCTTGGAAATGAAAGATTACGCAGCTATCATTAAATTAAATCTATTTTAGTAAAGTTTGTTAAACACAGATTTAATAGAAGGTATAAAAAAGAAAATCACCTACTGTTGTTAAATTGGAATTTGAGTAACAACCGGTAGAAACGTTGGTAGAGGTGTTTTCTGTAACGTAACATCCTAAGGTAATGAACACTCTACTCTTTAATATTTCCTATTACGGTTTGTATTTTTATT
Organism: Abscondita cerata; assembly: GCA_030710515.1. Classification (NCBI taxonomy): domain Eukaryota; kingdom Metazoa; phylum Arthropoda; class Insecta; order Coleoptera; family Lampyridae; genus Abscondita; species Abscondita cerata. Next base: position 222,490 of record JALBCR010004110.1, on the reverse strand, counting down.
TATCAGTTATGAATTGATAAGTAAATTAAATAGTTTCGAGATATTGTGCAATGTACGTATAATGTTACGAAATTTTGTTTTTATACAATTTCTGGAGTGCGTGTGTTTTATTGCGTTTTCATTTGATTAATGAATTGATCGACTTCATGAGCGTGCGATGCCAATGAACGTAGTTTATTTGTTAATCCATGTATACCTACTATTGTAAATTATGTTTAAAAATTTAAATTTTGTTAACCAAGCGGAAATTGCTTAAAAAAGTAGATATATATGTTTTGTAATTATTTATGTTTAGTATAATTCTATCTGGCGCCGAAATGACGTCATTTGAGGTTGAAAGAAGTCGGTCGCGTCCTAAAGGTGAATCGTAAAATGCCAATGCACACTACTTACGTCAAAAAAAAATAAACCCCCTTCATAAAAAGCATTTTGTAAATCTCTTACGAAAATAACCACAAAGTTTCCAAATTTAATCATTTAATTGTTTTGGTACAAAACTGGAAATAGAAAAAAGTGTATAAAACGCATTTGCAAAAGACCCTCATTCGGAATTCCTTTCAGTCACTTGTCGATTTAACTCGTTAATTAAAATTCATAAGTAAATTTTGTTGACAAATAAAACTAACCTCAAATTTAATTGATTAAGGAACACTTTTCATCCTATGGATTAAGGTTAACTTTCGGTTAATTTCAAGGCTTAATTGTGACAACAATTATCACCATAACAGTAAACCCAAAATTAAAGTTAAACAATGATTGAAACTGGCCGTTAGGTCACCAATCAAGTACCAGAAACTTGCATTTCAAGATCAAGTTGACCCAGGGTAGACGAATGTTTATGTCGGAAAGGATGACTTACATACTAAAGAATGATTTTGCATAAAGGATGACACCTTGTAAATTTAAAGAACATACAATAAAACACGCAAACGTGGGTCTTACGAATACAGACCAGTAGCTGGAAATAAGTTTTGATTGACGACAGATGTTGCTTTAATGTGGCCTTATTAATTCTATATATGATGTGCCGTCCTGCAAAATATAGTCTTGGCACGTTTTTGTGCAATAATGGCTGACACTCGAGTTCTCTCACTGCTGAAGAGTTCCAATCGCACGAGTAGGTGACTCGAGCGATTCTCGGTGTCTGTTTGGTATTGTACAGTTTCTGCGAACTTATAGCACAGGCGATTTGAGATTGTTATTTTTCCACCACTTAGATATCCTATGATAATTGATGAATCGACATATAATTGCCTACTCATCTGTCGACAAAGTTGCTCTAATTAATCATGTTTTGACAACTACTCCAAAACAATTTCCGACTATTATTTGTAAACTAAACAATCAAATAATCGGCTACAACATTGTAAACTTCAAATAGTGTACATTCACACTAACACCACAGAATAATACTTCTTTGCGCAGAAGTTTCACTGGGTGTCAAAACGTTTTGAAATGGTGATCACTCCAGAAATCGCGCGCTGTACCCACACGCGAGAATATTATTCGCGGCTTGAACGAAACGGTTATAGAAGCTTGCTATTTCTTAGCAGTGGCCTTTTGCGATATACGCACAGTAAGAAATCAACTTTAGCTACACCTTGGCTGCTTCGGGTTGCGGGTGGGTACAGCGCTAACGCTACTTAAAGACCAATTTGTATCGGTCAGTGTGAAATGTCTGCAACAGAACGCAGTGAATATATTTATTATTCTGTGTTAACACTGTGTTGTGTACCAGTTTTTATATTAATAAGCAGTTCATTAAAAATCTTCTATTAAGCACAATACAAAATTATCAAAATACATAACAACTGTAGTTAAGGCAACCATCCTTGGTGTCACAACTCGCCTGCTAACATTTTATTATTTTACGATATTGCAGCCAGTCTAATACATAACATCCCTTCTATTTAATAAAGTTTACGTAATCATCTAGATACCTAGGTCTTGATTTATTACGAGTGGGGTGGTCTCGTTCTCTTCCCTTGTGACATTCTGAATCATCCGCAGTCAAGTAATCGATGTAACCCGCTATGGTGTATCAGTAAAAACCGTCTCAGTAGTTTATTTGTAGTTGCAAATTATTGCAGTTTGTTGTAAACAGAAATAAAATAAATATATAGCAGTGCTTCTAGATGACCACCGAGTAGCTCTTCTTCTTAGTCGGAAGTGGTCGTGGGTGGTCAGAAAATCGTTCACAAAGAGCCTCTACACTACTCGAAAAATTTATAAGGCGCCACCTAGGATTGTAAAGAAATATCTAGGAGCCACACTAGGTACTCATAGATACAGTAATAAACCGTACGTGCATAGAAATATTTATATTGTTTTAGCGACTAGAGAGTTCAATTAACACATAGACATAACAATAGACAATATTATCAATTAGAATCAATAGCATATATAGTTATCAAATACTAATAATTCACGAGAGGAGTTAAAAACACGAATATAAATTCGAGGGACAAACGCCCTAAATAGGTTAGCGTATTTGACAGTCGAGAACACCGATGAATCCTACAAATGATTCACACACGACAAAGTATTGTTCAAAAGGTGCCCAGCTAACAATTACGACGATTAAAGTACAAATATCCAGCAAGAAAAGAAACCGTCAAAAATAGACTCAATGATAACAGTTGCTGGGCGGCACAAGAAGTTAGATAAACGGCTTATCTTGACTGGTGGCCTTGAACCGACGATGGCTTTAAGGGAAGTTGATTAACCATTTAATTATAGTCTAAGTTTTGAATTTCCAGTATCCCCTTCGATCGGTTATAATTTTGATTATAACTGCATCATTAAATATCCATTGATAATTAAAACGCCAAAACAAAAAATGTGCCTACAATTAATAGAGCCATGAACAAATATTTTATTAAAATAAAGGAAAGTAAAAAAAAAAAGAAAGATACTTACACCGGAACCGGAATCGAAGATTTATTCCCTATTAAAATGGACGATTTTGCTTCAATCGCTATTGCAGCACATGTCAATTGTTCAGCCCTTAGACAGCACTTTCCATGTACACCTTTTTTCAGAGACGAATTTAAACGGAAAGAATGTATAGATTTTTCCGAGAGAAAACCCCGAGATGTATCTTTTGCCAATACACGGTACCAAAAATCGGAACCGACAACTCTAAACAGTTAAAAAATTTCTCAATAAATCAATTATTTATGAAATAATCCCTTCAAAAATTCTTCCGCATCTAATCGATATGTCGGCGATGCAGGTTACCATTGACGTCAACCGCCTCGCGCGACGCGCCAAAGCCCATCGAGTCTCACAATTGTGGCAGGCATTTATTTTTGGTGGTCGCAATAGCGACTAGAAAGAAGTATGGCTGTTTCTGGGTATAAAGCTGTCTCAGTCTGGAATTTTGTCATTGTAGTATCGGTTTGATGTTTGCAATAAAGTCTAGTTGTATGAAATCAAGGTGGGTACGTAGTCTTCGTTTCATTAACGCCTCTGCTGGCTCATAACTCCGGTTGTAGAAGATGGCGTTGCGTGCTGACTTGCCAATTTCATCTTCCAATTCAGTCTCCACACTATTTTCGAGCTTTTTCTTGGTCTTCTGAACCATTCGCTCTGCCTGACCATTACTGCTTGGATAGTGAGGGTAGCCCGTCTATGACTTATTCCATTCTTCTTTAAATCAACAAATTCAACGTGAAAAGATGTAGTATTGTCATCATGGCCCTTGATGTAGTAGATGAAACGTGACGAACTTCTAATCATTTAGAATGCGCGTCTACCACTATTAAAAGGCAATATTCCATTGAAAGGTCCTGCATGATCAATATGTAGCCTTTCCCAGGAGGTACCGATAATGCATTCCCAAGGATGTAAAGGCCTTCGCTGCTACATTTTGGTTCCCCTGACATGCAGTGCATTTGCCTAATGATATTCTCCTATCTGCTTATTCATGTTTGGCCAGCACATGTAACTGCGAGCTAAGACTTCATCTTTACCATACCCAGATGGTAGAGTGAGCATTGATAAAAACGCGATTTCCAACAGCTTCAGGGATGATTACTTGAGTTCTCGGTAAGTAGATAACTCATTTTTTTTATTGTAATACTTTATAATCTGTGATCAGGCCAAAATACCCAAAAATACATAACAACTGTAGTTAAAGCAACCATCTTAGTGTCACCTGCTAACATTTTGTTATTTTTGCGATATTGCAACGCAGTCTTTATAATAAAATAACTGCAAGATCTAGATTCTAATGAGTGTTTTGAATTTTAATGGTCCGATATTTTGGATAAAGTTCTTTTAGTCTAGATAAGGGTCAGCCACGTCTTTGCAAAACGTCCGCAATTAAAAAGTACATGACGTTTTAATCGATCCATCTACCCTCTCCAATAAGAAGAATCTAATGGTTAACCCATTCTTATTTTGGGCACACGGTATATTATATAAATTCTAATGAAGGTTACATTTTACAATCAAGATGAATGGGTTGGAAAAGTTAATGTGAAAAAATTATTTTATAAAAACATAACAGTCCTTCTCAGCACCCGAGCATGAAGCACTGAAGTCATAGTTCCTCTGGTGTCTTCCCCAAAATGACCCTCACAAAATATACCAAAACAAGCATACTTAGAGTTGGGACCTCTTGGTCAATCATTATCGTCCTCATCCGCTGGTGTAACAATTTGCCCTTCTTCTCTGATGAAGATTATTTTCTTACCGCTGTCGTTTTGTCCTTTGCGTTTCTATACTTTATTTATTTTCACTTCCTTTTGCGTTTTGTTGTTTTGCTGAATTTTGGACAATATAAATTATATCTCCTACTTGTACGGGAACTTCAATTCAAACGGAGTGATAAATTTTCTAAAATTCTTAATCTGGTTAAAGATGTAGTATTGAAGATTTCAGAACAACTTGATTAAAGATCTAATGAGCCAGATTGAGAAAGCAGTAGGTACCAGCTGAGTTTTTTAAAAGGCAGATATGATCTTGTAGGCATCCTTTTTACCATATTCGGCACATCAAGCACTGAACCCCAAATTCCCTCCTGGTGTTTTCATCAAAATGTTCTCATACAACATACAAACAACAGCACTTGTCTTATTGCTTCTTGGTAAACTATTTCCCACACATCGTTCCTCATCAGCGAACGTAAATTTTACCCCTCTTCCTCTGATAGAATTACGTTTCTGCGGCTGTTGTTTTTACATTTCTTTGCTCATTTTATTTCTTTTTTATCAAATTCTTCCGTGCTATATTCTTTTACTTTATTCTTTTTGCGCGCTGCGAATGTTAGACAAGAAAATTTGGCTCCTTCTTGTATGGCGACTTGGACCTTTTTCACAAGTCAAACTGGACTCATTTCAAACGGACTGAAAATTGTTTTGAATTCTTGGTCTGATTTCCGGAACAATTTAATTGAAGACCTGATCAATCAGATTGATGAGAGAACCAATGGTTTTTCTGAAGGTCAGGCTTGGATCTTTGAGCATTATTTTACCATGTAGTGTAAGCATACTCTTCCAACAATTCATGATTAACTTATTCTAACTAATTGGTGGTATTATTTCTTTTTTGTAGTAACAGTCCTTTTTAGTACCGAACACACTTCATGACCCCATTTACAGCATCAAGCACCGACCTAAATTCTCTTCTGGTGTCTTTCCCAAAATGTCGTTCATTTAAGATGCAAACAACACTTGTATTAGGGACTCTTGGCCAGCCATTTCCGTAGTCCTCATTCGCTGGCGTAAATTTTGTCCACTTCTGATTAATATTCTGTTTCTGCCAGTGTCGTTTTCCATTTATTTGCCCATTTAATTTCTTTTCACCAGATTCTTCAAGTACTAATATTCTTTTTTACTTTATTCTTTGTTGTTGGACAAGATAATTCTCCTCTATCTCCTGCTTGGCTGCTTGAACCTTTGTTACAAGTGAAACTGAGCTAATTTCGAACGGAATGCTTTTGAAATTCTTGGTCTGATTTCAGAACAATTTCATTCAAGACCTGATGGGCGTGTGAGAAGCAGAACCAAGGTTTTATTGATGTCGGTTCTGGATCTTTTGAGATTTTCTAGTAACTTTACCAAAAATTCAAAATCAACTTATTCCAACTAATTAGTTCCTTTTATAGTAAGGCCTTTTAGTACCAGAACACTCTTCGTGGGCCCACACACTGCACATCAAACACTGAAACCCAGCATTCCCTCTGGTGTCGCCCCAAAATGTTCATCATACAAAAACGCCCAACACTTGTGTTAGGGGCCTGTTTTTGCCAAATCATTTGTTACGGTTCAAATCTTCTAGTTGCGCGTTGCGACAAGAATCAAATTTACCGCGCATTGAACCGAATTTTCCTGTTGATGAATCAAAATTTCGGAGTTCTACACGAAGCGGCGGGCCGACATCTTGAAAAAACTTTCTCTTTCTTTGGCCGTGCTGCACGAGCTAAAACCTACTATAAAATTGCTATGTGGCTTCAATAATTGCACAATAATTTAGTGTGGAAATATCGGGATATAATACGACAATTTTCGCCGTAAGTGGTTTTCTTTGCTATTACTTGGGTTAATTTAGCGGTTTTATTAATTGCTAATTATAACGTATGATTTAGCACGTGTCTGGACCTCATATCCTTCTCAAATTGACTGTCTCGTATAATTCGTGGGGACGCAGCGAGCAATTAAAGTCCCTTTTGTGACACAAAACGTGCCGCGATCGTGTTGTCGCCGACTTCAAAATCGGCGGGTATCCTTCAGCGTCTAGGGGTATCGTACGCGGTGCGCCCAGTCTTCTAAAAGTAACTTTCTGCTCTTGGTTGGGTCTTCTATTTCCTTCCCCAGCAAATTATGCGTTCTTCGGGTAGCTGTTAACTGGCGGTTCGTTAGCAAAAAGGCCTTCCTTATCAGAACGTACAACAATATACAACTAAGTTATCGTTTAAGAAACCATTTCATATGTGCATACGTTCGAAGCTTAAGTACACTCGCGACATCAAGCGGTTATATCTTTAGCATTTAGACCATTGATATTCGGGGTAGCCCCATACTCTCACGCTATTTGTGGTTGGCACTAACTTCTTCAGAGTTTCGCGAGTAGCTAAACGAGGCCTTTTGAATTGGCGGAAGCTACATCGACGTATTTGGAACATTATTGTACTATTGGTTTTTAAGTCACCGCGTGTACGTGACAGGTGTACGTCAAGTTTTCTTAATCACCAATCTTAACTTGGAACACTATCTCTCTCTTGGGGTTAACAAACGAAAAACTTAACTGAATTAATACATATTTGATCACGTACTACGAGTATTGGTTATTACTTGTCTTTATCATCTCTACTAGATACTCTGTAATTTTAAATTGTATGTGCTATATTTATGTGTCTTTGCCTCTCTTAAATTTGTGTTTGTTGTAGCGTGTTAGACTCTATAAGTAAAACCAAGTGAATTCCTGTTGATCAGTTTTATTTCTCTCTATTACCCAGCAGGTGGCGCCACGTTACTCAGCAGTTATTTCTTTTAGTTCTCCTAAGGACCTTCCCCATCTCACCGACTTAGCCGGACACTGCTGTGCTGCGCTTATAAATACGAGATCTTCCAGCATTTAGTACGCTACTTCAGGCCCAATATTTTGTGTTCTTTCTTTTCTAGGTTGCATAAGCTAGAGCTGTCACTTATTTTTATTTATTATTATTTGTAATTCTTAGATTATTTGTAAACTGCAATCGTTACAATTTCCATGCTGTTACCTTCATCCGCTAGCGTCCCTCTTCCTCTGATGAAGATTCTGTTTCTGTAGTTGAATTTTTTCCTTTTCGTTGCCCATTTACATTTTTACCAGATTCTTCCATTACTATATTTTCTTTTGCTTTATTCTTTGACGTTTTATTGTATTTTTGGACAAGACAAGCTATCTTTTGTTTATACGTTTACTCGGACCTTTTTTTAACAAGTGAACCATGTAGCAACATGACGTGTTATAAATGTATTCTTTGGTGATTCCATACGTCATATGGCTAAACAATTGTCGTCAATATGACGAAAAATAACAGGAAAATGTCACAGTCCAATTACGTCAGTTTTCGACGTCATTTATAATTTATTTAATCGTGGTACATTTTAAATATTGTATTGTGATATAAGTGTTATGTATGGTGCCCCAGAAGATCAGTATAAACCTGTACAGTGTGGTGACAGAAACCGTGTTCAATTGTGGATTGGTTCGTCTTGTAGGGTTACAGGAAAACCACTAAAACCTAAACATGCCAACCCCTTACCCACCTAGTATTCACATGTAATAATATTATTAAGTGTGTAATGTGATTGTGTTTTGTGGTGTGTTGTACATTTTTCCTAATTATCCGGGAGGGTCTTGATGACCAGGTCCGAAACCAAAGTCGTGATTCTCAGGAACAACATGTTTTTATAATGGTCATTTATAATGTCATTGTCTGATTTAACTGACGTCTTTATATTAAATTAGACGTACTTGAAATGAGTATTTTGAAGGTCGAAGTAAATTATTGTGGAACAGTATCTTCGTCGGTGCTCACTAGGGCAATACTTGTTTCAAGATCGTTTTGAATGTCAGATGTAAATTCGGCCTCTTTTAGTTTCTTAAAAGCAGTCCGTAATCATCTAAATTTTTAATGTTTCATATTTAACATGCAATCAAGTTATTGACAAGTTTCATAATAGGATGTTAACCAGATATAACTCCATTAACTTAGTATAAAACTTACTTTGTTATACAACATATTCACCATAATGTTTAAAAATAAGTTCACTAATTAATGGGTTTTGCGTTATAAGAAACAAATGAAACATATACCGCCTTTCAAAGCGAACCCATGCGAGCCCGTGATGACCGTTACTAATACGCATGCGTTGTAAACTAGCAGGCAAATAACGTATTATTGAAGTCAAACGACATTTCAAAAATGACGTTTATAAAATATCACAAAAAACACATGTTGACGTAAGAATGACGTTTCAAACAAGACGTATCTAAATGACACAAAAGCACGTCCTACGACGTACCATTTGGGTAGATGACATCCGTTGACGGAAAATGACGTCTAACTTACGACTATTACATATGCTAGCTACCTGGAAACTGGACTGATTTCAAACGAGCTAATAATTTTTTAAATTCTTGGTCTAATTTCGGAACAATTTCATTGAAGCCCTCATGGGCTGATTGAGAACAGAACCAAAGAGTTTTTCTTGTGTAATTATTTCCTTTATTACAGATTCCAATATTTTTCCCTTGAAGCTTTTTCTGTTTCAGCGTGTTTTGTAATAATCTATTTCCATAATAATATATATTTTTGTTTCTAGTGTGCTTCCTTCTACAGTTTCTAAATTCTTGTTTGTTTCCCCTTTTATAAAATTGGTTCTAGTACTGTCTCCTTTTTTTCAACATCTGTTTAGTGTCTTTATTCCACATTCTCCTATGTTAGTTTATCATGTCAGTTGTTATTTTATTATCCACGGTTTTGTTTTCTAATTGCTTCTATATGTTTGTACATAATTTTGGTTTCCTTATTATTATTACTTCCGTTTATATTTTGCTTTTTCCGAATTCCTTACAGCTCTCACTTCCTTTTGAATTACTTTCATTCTACCATCTTGTGTGTTTCCTGTCTTTTTGTTACTCCACCTTATCCTTCCCTGTGCTCCAGTACTATTGTTTATAAATTCATACAAAATTTTTCTAGGAAATTCTTACAATTTTGTGTTTATTTTCTTCTATTTTTCTTGTTACTTCTTATTGCTTATATTGGGTTAGTTTTTTGAGATTTGCCAGCCTTTCCTCTGCAAAATTTCCTGCAATTGTTCTGTTTTACCTACTATCTACAGTTAACCTTTCATCTCTGAATCTTCAGCTTCCAGTGTTAGGTTTTCCAGAATTCATTTATTTTCGATTTTTGTTTCACTTGGTTCATAGGCTATTGTTATTTTTGTACGTTCTGTCTATTATTAAATATCATTTTCATTCTTAATAATACACCCTCTCTCCTGCTGCTGCGTTTCCTCTTTCTACTCCACTACACAGTAACACATTTACTTTTGTAAATATAGTTCTCGTTGTTCTTTCTTTTTGTTTCCCGTGACAACAACAACTTCTAAATCCATACTCTTCCTATTTTTTTTGTTTTCGACTCTTTTTTTCTATATACATTTTATTTTTATGCTTTTATTCGTATTAATTTTTCTTTCTCTGACCATTGTTGAATTCTTTTCATTCCTTTCTTTCTTCTCTTAGGATTTTTCGTATGTTATGTGATGCTCCAGCTTGTTTGGTGTGGATGACAAAAAACGAAGCGAGGTGAACGGTTGTTCATTGTTGACGGCTCCTTGATACACCGAATAAAGGTCTTGCTACATATATTATACACTTAGCTAAAATCTTGCCAGGAAAGAAGATCCTGTATCCTTAAGTATATGCATATGAATCAATACTAAAAACATCTGAGTCAATTTGATCATTTACTATTTAGTTACTAGTTAGAATTACAAAGTAACTAAAACAGTGTTGACTTAAGATATGTGGTTGTCAATTGAAATACTAACCTTAAAAGTAACAATTGACAGCAATTAATATTAAAAATACATTTGACAGAACGTCAGCAAGTAGTGATGTCAATTATTTATCTTTATTCATAACGCATATAGTACAGCTTCCTCTTTATTTTACATATCTGTGTCTTATTCATACACAATGATCGATACGTTTATTTCGTACATCAGAAAATAATGACGTAAGTATCTTCTTTCGTGGCACCATATGTTTATCTTACATTCTCCTTACTATAGAGTTTATATGATTTGTATTTGACACCTCAGTAGAAATGCGTATTTAAAACAATTTCCTCTGAATATTTCACAAGGCTGTTTCGTGTCGGACCTAAATAGCTATAAAAGACTATTATTATAAATGTACATGTTATCCAAACTGAAGTATTTCAAAGTTTGCATAAATAAAGCGTTTTTACAATTGAAATATGTAACTAAGTGCTCCCGGTCAGTCATGAAAAATTAATCGCGATGCAGGTTCTTGCGGGGTTATAGTAGTAGATCTATCACCTATCTAATTCTGGGTGGAAAATATACGTGTCTTCCAGAGCGGGCTGCGGATGGTGACGTCATGCTTATTAGTTTACTTGCATGCCTTATATAGACTTATTAAGTAATCATTATTTAGTATTAATGTAGTAGGATTTCAGGTCGTTGTAATTTTAGTGTTGTAGTTACCAGACGAGAGGAGGATAAAACTTATTGTAACAACAGACATTGTTGCAAGATTTATTGTCAAGTTGATTTTATAATCTCTTTTAAAATATAAAAAATATTCTTCTCTTTAAGCGCAAACTCATAATACCTATAGGTCAAGACTGTTATAATACTAAAGGAACGTCTAACTAGAGTTGCTACTAATTAGCTACAGCCCGCATTTGACATTTAAATAAGTACCTAATCACAGCTGTCTCAAATAAACAAGTTAATGTTGTAAATTGTGAAGATTATAATAAATTCCTCTCATGTTAAGTAATTCTGATGTGTGCCTGTATCTCAGCACTCTTCCTGCGTGATTTATAACGCAAATTACGTCGGCATCTTGCACTGTAGTCAGACGATGAGCTATCGTAATACAAGTACGTCCTTGTTTAGCGTTGTCCAATGCTTCCTGAACAATTTTCACTCTCCGCGTCTAAAGCCGAAGTTGCCTCATCTAAAAGCAACACTTGCGGATTTCGGACCAATGCGCGCAATTGCAACTCTTTGTTTTGCCCACCTGACAATTGCGTGCCTCTTTCTCCCAATTTCGTTTCATAACCCTGTAAAACTCCTATGTATTTGGCTGCACACAATAAAACCAACTTACCAATGGCAAAGAAGATATGAAAGTGTGAATGTTTGCATTTTTAGCTGCGTTAATTATTTCGATTTTTGGTAACCAGGCGTGTGTTGTCTCCATAAGCGATGTTTTCAGCGATAGTTCTGCTGAATCATTTGGTTCTTGAGAAACAATGCCCAAGTGCGAACGAAGCGCTCCTAAATTCATGGTGTAAACGTCTCTTCAATCAACAGACACTTCCATGGCAGGATCATGAATCTTTCCAACAGTTGAACTATAGTCGATTTACCGCAACCACTGGGTCCCACTAAAGCGCATTTTCCTTGCAACACCGACATGTTCAGTCCCTTAAGTACACATTAACAGACGGGCGAAGGATAGGAAAAGTGAACTTTCTCGTACTTAATGTGGTCAGAACTCTAAAACCCAATTATAGTATCGTAGACGCAAGTAATTCGATAAGCATACCCATTTCTCATCAGGATTCGAAAGATCCATCGCGTATCTTTGGCATTCGGCTAAGTAACTCAAAAATTCGATTCGCCGCAATCAGTCCTTTTGAAAGTTTGGAGTAAATGCTAATGCGTTCGCTAATGACTAAGAACTGGTTACTATGCTTTCAGATTCTCTATAAAAAAAATAGTTTTTCTATAATTTAGACAATCAATAATACAGAAATACATCATCTCCCCGGAATGTATAAGGCCCAGATGATTATTATATTTGCATGAACTTCCCGAGTTTGCCGACAGGTGACGATACGTGTTACACTCAAGTTAAAGTAAGATTAATTCAAACAAACTGAAAAGTATAACTGAACAGTAAATAAAACTATTTTAAATTATTGCGTTGTTCCGTCGTGTGAAAACATTATTTCGCGATATTCAATCATGACCGAAACCGGAAAGCCAACGCATAGCTATCGGAGACTGAAGGAAACACTAACACGTATAGAGAATCTACTGCTTGTATCTATGGGACGTTCTAAATTCCGGGGAGATTATGTATTTATGATAATACTCACATGAAAACACGTGCATAATCGAGTCCTTCATTTTAACTAACATGGCTCCGAAGTAAGTGACGCAGAGTAAGCAAAAAACATTAAGCTGCGTGACAATCCGTAAACCATCCCCGAATATGCGTGTTACGCTGAGCCATTTTGGTACGGTACTATTTGCTTTCATGTACAGGTCATGAAAGTTTTTCTCGCAACCTAACGAAGCGACAGTTCTGATTCCGTTGATCGCTTCGACCGCAATTTTCGTTGACTTCTGTAAGGATTTGTAATGTCCTTGACTTTCTTTCGCGTCATTTTTGTTCGAGATAAAACGATAGTACAATAAGCGGAAACACATAGCAACCAACGCAGAATTCGCCGACCCTTCGTAATAAAATGGCGTACCCAGGCAATTAGAACCGTTGACGTAGAATTTAGAATCGTTCTATACGTTGCCCAGTCGCCTACAATCATTATTAAAAGTCGCTGTAAAATTTGAGTATCTTACCCCTTGACGCTTGCAGCTTCGCTAGAGTCTTGCGCACAAAGAACCGACACCATGATCTTTATTATCGAAATAACCCCCATTTCCTGAGATAAAAAGTGATTTGAACATCAGACTACGCAAACGCATAGTTAATTTTCGCCGGCAATTCCGAACATGTAAGTTTGGAATAGATTGAAATTGCGCTAACTATACCAATGATTAAAAAGAAAATGGCAAAAGAATTGGTTTTCCTGAATGTAGTCCTCGTCAGGGTTAGCTAAAACCTACAATTAGGTAGATAAAATACGAAAACAATATTTTTGAAATTACCCCCATGACGTCACGAAAACGATTGCGTATATAGAGCATACAGCGCCTGTAATAACTGAACAAATGCATCCGATTATGATCGCCTATAATTCAGGCGAATTATATTTCATGATATTATAAATTTGACTTATTACTTTCCGATATTCCCTCTTCCAACATCTGTTTAAAATAAAAGGATTATTGATTTTTCATTTGATTCACGTGTTTCACTCACACTCTTCCGGTGGTGTAGTGATGAACGGGCTTTACCATTTAATTCAGCGCTTTCTGACGATCCAGCAGATACTTCCCTCGGTTTTGTAAATTAACTTCCGTTGCTTCATTGTCATCGTCGTCATCTTGCGTTACTTGTGCGGTTACCAATTCAAAATACGCCCCTTTCTTTAGCATGAGTGAGTCGTGTGTACCTTCTTCCTGTACCGTACCATGGCCAAAATAACTGCAGTACGGTCAGCCTTTCAGACAGTTGATAGTCTGTGAGCCACGATTACAGTTGTACATTCGTTACTAGCCTATACGTTAAAAATAAAATTTGGAAAACCATTCGCCATAATAACAACTAACCGCATCTAATGCTGCTTGGACAATTGCTTCGCTGCTGGTATCTAGCGCTGAGTGGCCTCGTCTAAGAGTAAAATAAACGGTTCGCGCACTAACGCTCTAGCTATAGCAATACGTTGTTTTGTCCACCAGACAGTTGGGCCCCACGTTCCCTACCAAAGTGTTATATCTGCCAAGGGGTAACCTTTGATAAGCAGTCACGTTTGCTTTTTCGCGCGTTCAACATCTTCTTGAAAACGTCTTTGCACCCAATTTAATATTTTCGGCTATCGTTGTCTCAATTAGCACAGGTTCCTGTCCGACTTCTCAATGTGACTCCTCATCCAAGTAAGATCTAACTCAGTAGCTTTTGATCGTCAATGTAAGCCTAAAGCAGGTATTAGAACGCTTACAGAGCCAGTGAAAATACTCCTCCTCCGACATCGGGATCGTAAAATCGTTGTAATAGTTGAATGCAGTTGATTTACCACACCCGAACTTCCACTAACGACAGTTTCACCGGGGTTTATGGTTAGATTGATCGCTTGTAAAATCTATTAAGAACAAGATTAAATGTGTCTCACAGGAAAAGTGTACGAATACCTTAACATCAGTCTTGAAGGGTACTTAAAGTGTACGTCTTTAAAGTAATTTTCCGTCCATTCTATTTTGAAACAGGACCCATTTCCTTTGGATGTTTATAATCGGTTCCGATGAAATCACCGAAAATTTTAGAAGCCGCGCCTTTGCGATCCCAAATGTTTCAATAAATGGGGACGCCATTCCAAAAACCACGTGCCGTCAATATACTAAAAATATCTAGACACCAGGTTGGATCTCCATGAGAGTTTATCTGCCACAGCAACCATAGTTCCCGCATCATAGGTCACATCATCTATGGGATAATCACGATCTCGAATTATCAGTCTCACACCATACCAAAAACCTAAGAATAACTTGCATACGCAAAAAACCACATGATACCGTTACTCATGCCATTGAAGAATAAGCGTTTAATGTTGTTTTTGCAAGCAAACAACAATAGACTGTTGTATCGTTTCCTCTTCTTTCTGTTGTCCCCAAATGCTACTACAGTACGTATCGAACTTAAAGTTTCTTCTGCATTAGCGCCAGCTTCGCCGTAGCGTCCATTGCCGGGATTTAGTTGAAATCTGTTCACACATTATTAAGTAGTATTCATTCAATATAAATCGGGGACCTTACCCAGAAACGAAACCCATCGATATGGTAGTAACAGGAAAGATACTAAACAAATTAGAGCTAATTCCCCATCCTAAAGATCAGACCTTGTACCAATACTGGTTATAAATAACTTCATAATAAAGGGCAGTGGAAACCTTTTCGCCAATACCTTCTTCAACTTTTTTAAATCGCTAAAAAATTAACGTTTCACTGTGGAGAGTATTGGAAGGCAGAACACTACTCTTAACACGGCTTTGCAAAGTCTCCTGTTTGGTGTACGTCGTACCACGCGACATCCTGATTAGAACTTTCGCAAGAAACAAGTCTCTTATTCTGAAAGTCTAAAAACTTTATAGTGTTTGTTCGAATATTCTTCGGTAGAACAAACTTACTTGCTTTAAAGCGCTATAATTAAATAACAAAGTGGCAATGTAAAGAACACCATAATTAATGCTCCCAAAGACATCCTACAGTAACAAATTGAGCTAAACCGTCGTGCAATTTTTGTATCGCTTCCTCCTTTTCGGTGGCGTTAAAGTGGTGTTTACGTATGTGACAATTACATTTGTGGCATCGCCGAAAGTAATCGACAATAAACTGTTACTAATTCCGGCCAAGCAACAAAATATTGATCCTAGGAATATGTAAATTTATCTAAGTTGGTTGAATACTTGTACTGAAACATTAAATGTTAGCAAAAGCAAACAGTCTTGCCGAAGAAGAATTACCAACTCGATGAACGACACCGGTGGATATTCTGCTTTGGGTTTCTCATTTTTGTTTTTGTCGAATTTCCTAGAAACAAAAATAGATTATCTGTTATTAGGTAAAACAATAGTGATTAATGGCTTAATTATGTTATTTATGGATAATTTCCACTAGCTATCTTGAGTTGAGTAATATAATTTTCATCACGCAAGTCTAACATTTTTATGCCAAGTCTGCGTGTTCCAATTTTCGTTTAGTAATGTCAGCATAAAAAGATCCACAACGATAATTCTTACCTGTATTATTTTTCACTAATTGCAAGAGATGGCTCTATAAATAATTTGTTGTTGACAGTCATGTTAAACGATGATTATAGCTACAATTATAGGGGCATTCGAAAGAAAATTCTCACGAATGAAGTAAAGTGTGCTCTATAGATTTGTGTCATTCTTACTAGAGAGGGTAAATAATTTGTGATGTCACTACACCCGTTCTGCTTGTAGTGACGTCAACACAGACCAAACGACAACATCACAATAATCATCACCGGATCATCGATCTGTTTCCGGATAGCTCAAAATTCATCGAAAAAACGCCTGGATCATTACAATAACGCATCACAGAAGACAATCATCCACCTGCATCTAATATAACCCTAAAAAGCGTCTTTATCGCTGTGATTCTTCTTCACCACTGACCCGTCAGTACTTGTGGCTACTTAAATTGTAAAATATAATGCAAAGTAAATTTTACTCAATGCATGAGGTCATAGCATTACATTAGTAAGGGAGGTATTGTAATAGATGCGGGAATATTAAACGTCTTTTTAAAATCAAATTGTTCGGAAGAAACCCGGCAACAACAGTAGTCTTAATGATTTAATCTAGTTCAAATGTTCAGCGTTTTGGTTAGCTGATGCATGTGATGACAAAATAATTCACAGATGAAAGGAGTAACGAGATATATGCATTACATTCCAGGATACCCAACATCTCTATACAACTGTATCCAGCATGATGACAATTCACAAACAAACAAAAATTACGTGAGGATGCAGCTGCAAATCGGTGACAAGTGAGTATGATGTGAGTTAATTCTAAGTAATATAATTACATATATAGATAAAACAGTTTCCAAAATTTCAGTTTTCAAGTAGGGACAACACAAACATAAACCATAAGTCACACACAGAACGTTCGGGGAACTTCGATCGGATGGAATCAGCAAAGATGGCCTTAAAGTTTCGTAGCAGTGGCGAATATTGCATTTCTTTGTTACCAGGCCAAAAAGATAATTAAATAAGTACGTAACACATATCCCATCTTATCTTTGTTATTTTGTATATTTAATTTTGTAATTATATTCCATAAATTGTATAATTTAGTTCAAACAGACAATTTGCTGTTTTCCTTTTTATCGCGGTTCCGCCAGATTCTTAACATTTGGCAGGTGCTCAATCGCAAAATTTTAACGTTACAATAGTTTAAACAATATTTCCAAATAACCCAAAGTGACCAATACTGTGTATTGTAGTTTATGTTTTTGTCTAGGTCGCGTAAACAACCTTGCACAACTCGAACCGACGAATTCGTTCTAAATAAGCATTTGCCGATGCATGTAATTGTAGAATAATAACATCCAATAAATAATTTCCACTCACTCCAAATTCAATTGGGTAATAATTTGTGTATCTACAAAAATAGTTGTATTGTTGGCGCAAAACGTCGACAATAAAACTAAAGTGAGTCCAATAATTGAAATTTAAAGTTTACTACTCAAAATACAAACGAAGAATATGGTGAAATATTAGCCTTATAGTCCTATCCGTCTCAAATTTAAACTGCGCTTTAAATTTTGCAGTCATTATAACGCGTGATTCAAAAAATGTTTCATCAAACTTTGCCATAAACGACAAAGCAAGGTATAACAGGTGTATCTTAGCTTAGCTTGTACATTTGTCAATTCTAGCAATTAATTTCAACACATCCAGTTTTCTGCATTTTAGAGTAGATGTACATGAATTTTTCATGGTCACTTTGATGAAAATTTTTGAATCTGGGTTACATGCTGTACTGTGTATGTCAACCAAATATTAGTATAAGAAACCCTTCCAAATCTAAGATTTTCAAATGTGATACCCAAAAGTTGCAACCTTTCAATCAATTTTTGAATTTTTATTGTTTAGAATTTGTCACCCCCTAGTGAGCACGGGAGAAGTTATGATGCAATGATAACCTTTATTCCTTTACAAGATGTTTGTAACATTATCAAACTTATAAGCAATTGATTTGTTTTTGCTCGACCACCATCATCCGGCTTCGTAAGTATTATAATGATTCTACATCTTAAACTGCGAGTTCTATAAATGGCACAGTATAATATAAATTCGGCAATGCATCTCGAGCGGAGTCTTTGAAGTTAGCAATTGCAGCCATTTTACTCGATTTAAAATATTTCTGACTCAGACTAGTCGTAACGTTACAAATATTGACGATTTCGAACCAAGTTTAATTATCTTTTTTAAATAGTCAAATTAATATGTTTTAAAATAGATCGATTCTGAAAATTGCATGTTGTGACGGTATTGGCTGGAAATAATTGATTTATAGACCAGGTATTCCCTACAGTATAGACAGCCGTGTTTTACACTCATCCGGTTGAACATAAAAATTCCAAATTAAGTAATAAGTCTTCGAGCTACTGTTCCTGTGTAAGTACTTTTTACTCTCCTTTGTTTTAATAAAATATTTACTCTCACAGGTTCTATTCAAATATATCGAAATGAGTCTGGTATCACTAACACTGAAATTTCCATCTACTTTGAAACCGCCTTCTGGACAAGGACACCACGCAAGATAAGCCTGTTATCTGGTTCTTTGTGAGCAACCCAGCTGTTATCAACGGAGTCCATTTTGATTTTCCTTTTTCTTCATTGGATAATAAAATATTAGATTTAGATACAGAAACTGTCACATCTGCCGATTAACTGTCGAACACCGAAGACTTCCTAGTTACACTTAATAATTCTTTTATGCATGTCATTCATAAATTTTGTCGCGTTCTATGTATACATTACCGCAGCCATGAGTTTAGCAACGTACCTTTTATGGCGTTGTATAAATACTTTTGTGAACTAGAAAGATCTTTCAAGTACCTGATTAATTTTGTGCGCTTTGAACGTATTTAAATAATCGGCCAGGTCAGTACTCTCCGTAATTGTTGTCAGGTACATTCCGAACAATAGTTGTCACGTGAATCGCTTGCGGGGATTGATCAGTGCTACGATTGTCAAATACGCTAACCTATTTGGGGCGTTTGTACCTAATTTGTATTCGTGTCTTAAATCGCTCTCGTGAATTTATTATTATTTTATAACTATACTTTGCTATTCATTCCCCCGTGATATTATCTATTGTTGTGTCGATGTCTTTCTATGTGTGTTAATTGAACTCTAGTCGCTATAATAGCTATACATATTTCTATTCGCGTACGGTTTGTTTCTGTGTCTACGAGTTCCTGAGTAGCTCTAGATATTTCTTATACGTAATCCTAGGTGGTGCCTTATAAATTATTCGTGCAGTAAAAAGCCTTCATTTCGAACGATTCTCAATCAGCCCGACCACTTCCGACTAAGGAGCTGCCGGCGAATCTAACACTGTTATACATTTTTTTAGTTTGTTTACGATAAATCATAACAATGTGTAGAATTAAATCTTACAATCGATTATTTTGTGGCATAGAAGGCAGATGTATCGTTTCCCTGCGTGTATTAAATGAATTAATAGTCATTTGTTTTTTGTTTCGTAAACCAAGAATCGCTGCTGCATGTTTATGCTGTGCAAATGGTGTGATATTGGAGCTCATTGCGATTATCCGATAATTGATTCACTACAAATACTAACCAAAATTCTCCTTTTAATTTTTCTAATTTTGGAAATTTTCCTGACCACCTAAGTTCATTTTAAATCATTTTTAAACTTCAGTTATTTTTGTAATATATTTTTAATATTTTACTATAAACTACTAGATTGAATCTACTGAACACTAAATTCAATACCAGTAGTCTTTGAGGTAGACACAGAGCTTGCCCACAAAAAGTGAAAAATAGAACTATAGATAGAAAAAAATAGTTCCAATAAAGTTGTAGATAATATAGTTATAACAATTTTCCTTTCATATTACTTTTGTATAATTAAAAACAAAAAATATTGTTAAAAAAACAGCATCAACTTAGGAATAGTGAAAGAAAACTCGGATGAAAATTATACATCAACCGCTGTACATTCTGATTGATAATCATACCCATCAGCTTTAGAACCCCTCCCGGAGAGGTTTCCCTGATAAGATGAGTAAAGAAATAGTTTCAGAACTATCTTCACCTGTAACTGAGCAAATAAAAAAGTATTTATTCAGAACCCGAAAGCATTATATGTAAATTAAATTCTTATAAGCGATAAACAAATCGAGAATTCCAATAAAATAATCAATCAGAAAAACTCGCCGCAGCAATAAGCTCTATGGAAACATCTGAATCTACTTCGCAAGAACTTGAAGATAACCAAGACAAGAAAAAAACAAATCGAAATCGCGCCTATTTACCTTCACAATGCGGATAAATTGAAAATCCATGAAATCATTTCTGATCTCCAGGAAAAGGCCACGAAAGAATTCTCCACAGTAATTCGAAATAAGCAGTTAAAGTTAATCTATCTAGCATGGACGGTTATCGGGTAATGACTAAGCATTATACCGATAATAATTTAAGCTACCACACGTTCAAAAACCCGGAAGTAAAAAATGTATTGGTAATCTCCCACCAAACATCTCTCACGGAAAATAAAATACAATAGGAATTAACAACATTAATGTATCCTGTACAAAAAGTAGCCAGATTCTACAATAAGGATAGATATTCGATCCCACTTTGCGCAGTTGATCTCGAGAGCAACCAAGAGGAAAGGAAATTTTCAATTTAACAAAAAACTGTCCCACTGTGTTGTAGAAGTGGAGCTACGTAACACCAATCCGCAAAGGACCAGCAAACATCAACCGATCTCATAACAATCATAGTCCAAAAAATTGTAGAGCTTTTAATCCCACCTTCGACAAATTAACGCCACTTATACAACGTACTCCCCTTTGTTAACAAATGGGTCTAAAT
Organism: Abscondita cerata; assembly: GCA_030710515.1. NCBI lineage: Eukaryota > Metazoa > Arthropoda > Insecta > Coleoptera > Lampyridae > Abscondita > Abscondita cerata. Next base: position 201,223 of record JALBCR010004110.1, on the reverse strand, counting down.
AGTTCTCCACTAATAAATAATACAACCTTGACGAATTGAAACGTCAATGGCTCAATCTCAACGATCAATATTTATCAAATTCTTAATAAGGCACAATGTTGATATTGCGTGTATCACTAAGACTCACTTTGTTAGTACAGAAAGGTTAGGATTCCGGGATACCGTATATCGGAAAAATAGAAAGCATCAGGGAGTGTAGCAATAATAATTAAAAACTCCAGGCATCAACTCCTTCTCTTAGAAGATCCTACACAACATTGAAGCTGTTGCTATCGAACTCTATATTCAAATAATATCCCTTTAGTATCATTTCTGCCTACAAACCGCCAAACAAACGACTGCTTGAAAGTGAAATCAGTAAACTATTCGATCAAGCAGAGCCCACTTGGTATTGGTGACCTAAACGCAAAAAACACCATCTGGGGATGTGAGCAATAACCGGATGGAGTCAAACTATATAACATAATGGCTGACCACGGCATCAATTTATCTGCTCCGGATGAATATACGTAACCACCCGTATCGACCGGATCACCAACCCGACATCTTAGATGTTATATTGTACAAAAATATATTGACTCCTGCCTACCAATCGAGTACATACCGAACTCGATTCGACCACCTTCCAGTTGTCATTAACTTTCAAAGTATACCTCAAAATATATCCTGCGCCCTGAACTAGCTTGTGGCAAAAACAGATTAGGACATTTTGAGACTACATTCAACAAAACATGGACAGGACAGGACCTCTAAGTTTACCCTCGGACATTGATGATGCTGTTTAAAATTCTCCACGGTCTTACAAGAAAGTATCAAGAATCAACCTCACCTTGGAGACATAGAAAAGTACCAGATAATATGAGAACACCCATCTATATACTAGACCTAATAAAAAGAAGAATTGATATAGAAGGGATGGCAGAGAACCGACTCCCGTACCTCAAAACCTTGTATAGCAATATTGTCACATAGTTAAACACGAATCCAGATAAACTCAGAATCAGAAATACAATTCCTATCTCGAAGAAATACAACCAGGTGACCCCTCAATGGCTGTACAAAAGGATCCTTAGGCAGCCAAACCAAATTTATCAATAGTTTCACGTAACAATAAATACTCACCTGAAGAAGAAAAGGCGGACATACTATCGAAGCACATCTTGAGCAAGTGTTCATCCTAAATAGCAAGTACATGATGAACTCATCGAAAACCAAGTGAAAAGCGCAATTGATAACCTAAATTTACAAGATAATGATGAAATAGTCCCAACCTTTCCTGAATAAATCAAATCCATCTAGCGTAAATCCCCGGCTTGACCTCATCACCAATGACATGCTACAACTTCTTTCAACTAAGGCAATATTGTATTTAATATCAATCTTTAATGCTTGCCTCAGTTACGAAAAGGACACTTCCCTACCTCATGAAAGCCGCGATAATTCTTCTATCTATAGCTAGTAAACCCAACAAAATCCGGATAGTTACAGACCCATTAGTTTCCGCAACCTTGGCCAGCTCGCTGGAAAAAGATAATACTTACCCGATTACAAGATAACCTCCAGCAAAAAAATTATTCCCCTCATCAATTCTGTTTTAGAGCTGTCCTCAACATACATCAACTACTTAGGATAACTGAGGTAATAGAAAAAGGATTTGAGAACAAACAAAATACAGCCGCTGTATTCACCATCGACCTGGAGAGAGCCTTCGATAAAGTTTGGCAGATCTCGACAACAGATCATTCAAGTCAGAGTGAACTCAACCTTATCTAGCTTAAAATCTATAGTGTCAGGAGTCCCGCAGACTAGTATCTTGGGACCCACCCTTTTTAATCTGTATGTTCACGATATGCCAACAGAAATTCCTCTACACTTTGGCCATATTCGCCGATGATACGGCTATAATTGCACAAAGTTTCTGCCCTGAGACTACCCAATTAAGCTAGTTCAAGCTCCACAAATATAATATCTGAATGGTTCACAAAATGAAAATTAAGATCAACTCTGGTAAGTGCCAGCTAAAATGTTTACTTAAACGCGATAGCATATTCCCAAAAATCCAAATAAGAAATGAAATAGGAATGGAATCCTAAGAATCAAGCAGTTAAGTACTTAGGGTACATCTTCACTCTAGAAGCTGAACTGGGGTTGCATGGTATCTGCTGTAACTGCAAAATTCACTAAGAATTAAGTGTTCCAACTATAAATGACTTCATCCAAAAAACAACAGTGAAGTTTTTCCAAAACCCTAGCTCTATGTTCTAGTGCGACCAAGTTCAATCTTGGGAATAAAGCAATCCACACACTTATAGCGTAAATTACCACAGGACTTAATTTAACTGCTAACTCATGATAGAGGTATGTGTTTATCACTAATTCCTCAATACTTCTCTGTTTTTATATGAACTAAATACTTAAGCCAGCTACAATAAATTAAAAAAATCAAAAATTGTCTGAAGAAATATTTATTACCCCATCTTCTTCGAATTATCATCGTTATTCGTAAAAATGAAAAGAGTATGTTGTTGGAAGTGCTGGAATGTGAAACTGATCAAGTTATCTCTTTATTATAAAAACGGTAAAAAATCCTGAAATTTTTTTGAAGAAGAAACGTCCTTCAATTTGCAATCACTGGATCAGTATCAAATCTCATTTTTCCTAGATTTCTTTGACCACCATGAGCTTTCCTGGTTTAATTGAAATTAATTAATTAATTTGTAATTGCTTCGTAATTTTGCACAGTACAGTTTGGGTAGAATTTTTAGAATAACAATCTCAGTGCTTGCCAACACTTAGTTGGCTGTAATAGTGAAGGATCGACTTATACAGCTGCTACCACATCTGTGAACAAAGTTGCCTTATTGCAAATGCATTTTAGGATGTGTTCCGCTAACACGAGACGACACTAGATGTTGCAACACTTATTAGGGCCAGTTAGCAAAAAAATAATCTCGAATCGTCTGCTGTAAGTTCTTTAAACACACAAACACCGAGAAACACTCGACAGTTGTTTCCTCCTTTGAGGACTCTTCAGGAAGTATTGTAAAAATACGTGCTGTTGACTATATTCCCTAATACAGGACACAACATATTCGACTAAAGGTTAGTTTCTAAAACCTCGGTTTAACTCAACCTCGGGATAAAAGCAATCGTTGCCAAGGTTATTCCTTGGATACTGTTGCATTTACGGTTGATTTGAACCGAGGTTTATGCGTGGCCCTTAGTCGAATATGATGCGTGCCACATTAACTGGGCTCTGGTCAGCAGCACCTCGGCCCCCTCTGAAAATCTCAAACAACTGTCGAGTGTTCTCGTGTTTAATACTGAGCTCCCGGCAACATTCCGGGTATTTTGCTAACACTGAATTAGCTATAATAATTGAAGGATCGACTTATGTATAGTTTAAAAATAGATATACTGTCTTTGTGACCATTTATGGTATTTTAACTACTCTAAACTTTACATTGAACCGACCCTCAATAAATCAACGCACAAGGTTGCTCGACCGCTTTCAGGATCGCTTTTAAAACGGTATTAAATAAATTTATTCTTATAAGGGAACAATATCCTAGTACGCAAATATTACAGTCCAGCCAGAAGTGTGCTGACTGCATTGTTAGTTTTAATTTTACAGTGCAAGGTACAGTAATAAAAGGTATAAAAATAGTAAATTTATTTTCAAGCTATAACTGCAGACACATTTGTCGACAAACTTTGCCTTAATGCAAATGCTTTTCGGACGTGTTCCGTTAACACGAGAACGATATAGATGTTGCAACACTTATTGTTAAATGAATAGAATTAGGTTGTAGTTAAAGTATTCATAAAAATTTAATATAAATTTCTCACACAATATGTAGCTACGTATAGGAATAGAAGGCAGTATGTTCAAAAGTTTGAAAAATAGAACAGATGTTCAAGAATTTTTATAATCACAGGAAATGATTAAAAGTTTTATTCTTTTCATTCCATACAAATGTAGTCGTCTGTGGTAGTACGATTGAAGGTTCACAATCGTAAAATTTTTACGCCAACTTCGATGCCGTATTGGCAAAAAACATAACCCGAATATTTTAGCTTCAAAAGTAATAATATTAGGTTTGCAATAAATTGCCCGCAGGAAAATAGACCCTCAAATTTCGAATTTTATACATAAAACAACATTAAAAACACACCTGGTATTCGTGTTTATTCACGTGAACAGAGTGACTAGTTATATTTTTTTTTGAATAGCATGGTTGAATAATGTATTGTCGCACCTACTTTGTCTAGAATTGAAAGCAAAATCTGCTTAGACATTTAGTTAGAACGTCAAAATCAATTTCAACAAATTGATTAAATGAAAAAAAATATGAACAAATAAATAAATTTTAGCTAAAATGGTGAATTTATAACTAATTATCCATGAATATGTTTATAACTTATAATCTACAATCATTTATTTATAACATAAGATTTATGTGTCTGATTGCACCACGTTTATTAACAGTTTCGACCGAAAATTGTTTCAAGATATTCTCAAATCAGAAATAGAAGATAACATATATCAAATTTAGACTAATTTGTATCCACAACCATTTTCCATAATCTCAATGTTTAGGTTATAATATATCTGTTTATAAAATAGCCCACTGTGTTTAAACGACAAACAATCGTTATTTTATAAAATTTTGAGTTTATACAGTGACCGGCAAAGAAGTTTGCAACAAAAGTCCGTCCTAAAAGCAATGTTTTTGTTCTTTACCATCCATTGATAGACTAATAAATAAAAATTACTGGATTGTGAAGTTTATTTGTTGGTTTTATTGTGTTTTATGCAAATCAAACGCAAAAATTGTTTTCTCAATATTTTTGAAAAATCGTTATTTTCTTTGAAAATTTGCACATAGACGTATAATCTAATTCTGAACAACTTTTCTCTTAGGCATTTTCAATATCGTCATCTAACCTCACTTTTTACATATTTAAGGGATATTTTTAATTTGCCGCCATGACAGTAGTCACATGACATTTGTCAAAGTGTTTTTGTTTTGTCATTTGATATACTGAATTCACTTGCCAAAGAAATTTTCGGATAACTCAATTACAAAAATTTTTCCTCATTTGATGCAAACTCTTTGCCGGTCACTGTGAACTAACATGAAAATAGAAAGTGTAAGATATTAATGAGAGAGGACAAGATAATGGCATCCCCGTCATCGAATATGCTAAACGCCGAATGAAGCTATAAAACTACTGAAAAGGAAAAGTAGCGTTAATTAACTACATGATGAAACTCGTTCATAAAGTAAAGTCTTTATTGGCAAAACTTGTTTTAATATGGTCACCGGCCTTGAAAGATGCACAAATTTTGGGATGCAAAACGTCGCCTTAACCAGTAACCAGAATTTCCTTTTGCACATTCATACTTCCAAAACGGTTCCTAGCTACCATAAAAATGCTTGTGGTGCAAATTAGCCAAAAACATCGAAAGAATGTCGATTTTGCTTCTGATTTACAATTTTTGTCGAAATCGTGAAAACATGACGCGTATTCAGGTAAACTAATTGATTATAAACAAATATTGACACAATCAAAAATTGTTTTAGAATAAATTTGTTTTGTTATTCAAAATTACGAACTTGAACAAAACTGTGTCGATTTTGTAATGTTGGCACAGATTTGCGATTTGCACTTGATTTTCAAATCTAACATCAAATGTCAAATGATGTCAAATAAAAGTAAGAATTAACCATCAAAGTTCTAAACCCTTAACGTAATTACCAAATGTCATTGTTGCCAACCCATTACATTTGTATCAATCATAAAAAGTTTCAAGCTAAAGCTCTGATCATATTATCCAGTCAGTTTGATCCAACTAGACTGTCGGGCTATAAATAATGACATCACACTAACGATTTGGCGCTTTTAATCAAATAGGAATTGGACACACTTTTAGTCAATTTTTAACTAGTTCTGTCCTGATTGGTCAATTCAAATTATGTATTTAAAAAAGCGCGAAAAGTGGGAGTAAACTACGTGAAAAGTTTTCGAAAGCGTTTGAATTATATCTATTTTTTCCGTTGAGTTTAAAGCGATTAGAGAATAAATAAAGAAGGCAACAATTAACAAAGTAATAATACAATACAACAACAGTAAAAAATAACAAGAGCGAATGATAATTATAATTAGATAAAATATAAAAGATCACTCAGAAGTGGAACACAGCATATAAGCCAATCAGGTTGATATGACTTCAAACTGACTGATGAAAAATAAAACACTCTCTAAAAATACTATAGTCTGGAAGTAGACGTTACGGTTTTATAATTACGGAAAGTGGACAAAGTTAATAGGATATGTTTTACTCGACATATAAACAAGTAACGCGCACTTTTGTTTTGAAGTCGCCATAATAGAAAGAAGACGCAAGGACGGAGCTACACAGCTATCATGTGACGCGTGGAAAATAACATATGAAAAGGTTAAATTCATCACTGTTAACCTAAAATACATGACAACTGTCTGTTAACCTAAATTACAGACACATATCTTATAAGGCATTTCAATGCGCTGTCAGATATCTGTCAAAGACAGCTTTAAAAATGGCTACTGTAGGATAAACATATACATACGTATAATTACATGGATTTTATCCTGTTGAGTTATAGGATTTTGAATATAGTTTATACGTTTAATTGATTGGTTATGTAGCTACCATAATCGTGACAGTGTTAAGTTTTACAATCCTGTTATTGTAATTTTAAACATAAATTGAGTTAAAATGCTCTTTCACAGATTCTATAACTAACTTAGTCAAAACAACCACTAAAGTACAAAAAAATCAGCAGAAATTACACACATTCAGGTGAAAATAAAGGTTTGTTTGCCCCACAGACGCCATTTTGGCAAAAGCGTTGGAATGCTTTCTAGAAATCTTCCCCTTAGTCTCGTCCTTCAGTGCTCTCTTTCTATTTTCAAGCCATCTTTCGGTATAAAGCAGATATAGCGTTACTCATCTAGGTACTAATACTTGTCTGAGTGTTTTTATACATTCTGCTTGTACCTGCTGTGTGTATGGTAAAACGACACACCAGACAGTTTTTTAATTAAATGTTGTTTTAAGTCAATTAGATCTTAGGTATAAGTGATCTTTTGTTTTGCAGCTTAGTTTTTAGAGAAAGTGTGCCTTCGTGGGCGGAGCTTGTGTAATACAATTTATGCAGCTTAGGCGTTGCACTGTGGCTTCTTCTGTTCATCTGCAGTTTTTGTTTTTGCTACTACTGTTTTATTCTTGTTTTCGTTTTTCGAATGAACAACGTGCGGCTATGAAATTTTACTCGGTGAAAATGCTGATGAAACTGTTTTAATGTTGTCAAAATCTTATAAACATGATGCCATGGCAAAAACGAAATGTGCAAATGGTTGCTTGGTTAAATGGCGACTGGTCATTTGTGAAACATCACAGATTAGTGGGGATCATGTTAGATCTCAGTTAACCAATTTTACTAAAGATTTGATTATGAACAATCCAGAAGAACGACTACGGACCGAAACTGGTGATAAGTCATATTGCTATGGTAACGACCCAGAAACAAAGCAGCAGTCAAGTGAATGGAAGATACCCTGTACAAAAAATGTCAGGTCAAATCAAAATGAAAGTGTTTGTTCCTCCAAGGCAGATTGTCCAAACATGGCCGATCAATCAAACCTTTATTTGGGAAGCTTTTCAGAATCAGCAGTCGTGTGACAAGAGACTGGTTCTTCATTAACGAGTTATGGGTAAAATTGCTCCAATTCCGTTGCCCTATGTACCTTACTCGTCTGATTACCCCCGTGCGATTTTTTCTTATTTACCACACGTATGAAAAGGGACGTGAAAGGACACCGATTTAACAACATTGAAGAAGAGGAAAGGAGCATCGGCCATTTCTAAAGATGACTGGAACAGTGGAGAATATATTAATTGTAACGAAGAATATGTTGATGGGGATGTATTTAAAAATATACCTTTTCAAAAAATAATACAATAAATATTGCTCATTAAAACTCAAAAACACAGAAATTTTAGATGATGTAAAATTTTATAGACAACCCCTTCTATCAAAATTTCAAAACAGTACGTTTAATCATCATTTTGTAGTTCTTTCCGCTTGATTCTAAAACAGTTTTGCTGATTTTGAAAATTACTAACAGATCGTACATGCGCATTTTCAGTGTAAAACGTACGGTCCAATATAATATACTAATACTAACACCGGTGTTTAGGAATGCAGAATTTCGAGTAATGAATTAAAACATAAATGCAGCGTTACTTACCAAATTCGCATTTTAACTTAATACAAATGTCAAATGCGGATTTAGTTCCTTATTACCGGTAACAATTTAGACCAGTCAAACGAATTATTTGTCAACTGAATAGCAAATACAAAAAATGCGAACTTTACTGTTATATAAGACCATCAACACTCTACCATAGAAAATCCTTAAAAATTTTAAAAATAAATTATAGGTTAGAAAGTGACCTGTACCTATTGACAAAAATATTATTGGCAACAGTAATTTGCTCCAGCAGTTTGAGGCACTAAAAATTGAAGATAATTTTTTTGTATTGTTTGATTTTTGGGATTAAGAAGAGGAAAGGGGTATATATGTATGGAGTTGGTTTTTATTTATTTTGTGTAAGAAATCCGATCTTTTGTTTATATACCATAAGGTATCGGTACCGGTAGTAGACACAGTACCGGTAGTGGACACTACTAAAAACTAATAAAATAACCGTATATGAACAAGCGAGATCCAGTCCAAATCAAAGCTGGAGCACAGGACCATCTAGGAAATGTCTTAATAACTTTCATAGCGGTTGGCAGCAATGGTCAACCTTAATCATATGACCGCACTCATAGTTCAGTTTAGTTTCGTGTTCTTTTCTAGCTGTTTTATGAAGGAGGTAAGAAATTATTTTACTAACTTCTGCGAAAAATTATTCTATAATTCATTCTGAAGTGTTTTGCTAGGATGTTGACGTGTATTATTCACATGATTTGCTTTAGAATTTGCATTATCTATTGTTTAAGAGGTTGGATCATATGTCACTACTCAATCAGAAATTGTCATGAATTCAGTTGTGGACATCTGGTGTCCCACTACTACTGCATTAGAGTATCATTTGTAAATTTTCACTTTAACAAAGTTATTATGGCCACAAATTTGTCTCATGTAATTATGATGATCATTCCAACACCAAATCCCAGTAGTGGACACCTAGTTTGCATGTGTCCACTACTAAAGCTTTCCACGTGTCTACTACTGAAATGTTTGATGCTTATTTATTTTCTCTGTTTCTGTGAATGTGATAAAAAGAAATTAAATAAGTACTCAGGTACTAACGTATCTTGGGAAATGGTAAGGATGATGAATTTCATGAAGAAATTTGCAGGAATTCTCACTCCATTTATCTTACAGGGTACAACAATGGCTTCAAGTAACCAAAGCTTTTGGTTGTATAATGAGAACCAATTGAAAAACGCTGCTGCAGATGTCACTACAAACAAAGTGCCACTTTCTACGGCAGCTAAAAAACATTATGTACCAAGGATGAGCTTACGTAAGTTTATTGAAAAAATGGGAATATTGAATTCAAGAAAATGGGTACTCCATCAGTCCTCTTCAAAATGAAGAAGAAATATTAGTACACAATGGATTTCAACAACTGCCACTGCTGGTTTTTCTGTACGATAAGATGACCTTCTTGATAGTGTACAAAAAATTGCTGAAGGATTTGAAAAGAAAGAATGACTTTCTAACAGGCGCCCTGGTCGTACTTGGTTTCAAGCGTTTTGAAGAGGAAACCAAGCATCTCAAAATAATTGCTCAAAACCTAACCCTTAGCAGATCAGCTGTACAGAATACAGTTTGAACAAATTGTTTGCAGAAGTTTATGATTATTTTTAAGGTCCAGGGTTTGAAAAGTAAAGACCAACCCATATATTCAATGCTGATAAAAAGTGAATTTTTAAAGCCAAATAACAATCGTGTATTGGCTAGGAGATAAAACGTTTACCAGCACGTTAATAACAATGAAAAAGAATGTGTGACGTACTGATGAATGCTATTACGGCTGGAATGCTAAGACCACCAATAGTCTTGTTCAAATACTTGAGACGATTTCCACCCACTGTCTAAAATTGGGGGGTTAGATAAATCAGAGTTGAGCTGGAACCAATTTTTATAACTACTTGAAGATGTTCTCTGGTTGGCTGCAGAAAAATCACATTACTTTGCCTTTTTGTTATTGACGAGGCTGGTTCTCATTTAACTTTGCAAACAAGCCAGTACTGCCGTCAAAATGGTATAGTGTTGATAGCCTTCTATACGAATGCAACTCATCTGATCCAACCTTTAGATGTAGCTGTATTCCAGATCAATGAAACATTGGAAAAACAAATTTCCACAGTTGGAGGATTAGACCACATGGAAGTTCCAATTTTATAAAGAAAAATTTCTCAGGTTTATTGAAGAGGTTCTGGACAAGAAAGATAACACCTAAAATAATTCAGAACGGATTCAAGAAATCTGGATTAGTACCCTGAGACAATGTCCTCTAAAACATGGTCAAATCTAAACTCAAGAACACATGCAGTACATGGAGTTGCGAAAACTAATACTGAAAGTGTTTAGGAACACTACTACATTAGGAAGAACAATTGGAACAGCACTAATAAATACTCCTCTTGGTCTGGGGAAAAAGAAGACAGTCCTTATTTCATTTTATGGAAGTCGGCTCAAATATGATCTACTTAGTAGATGATAATATTGTTCCTAACACTGTAGAGCTTCGAACAGACTCTCGTGCTGGCGGCAGCAATAAAGCCAGTGACCAGATTGCCTTCTTTTGGAACAGATTTGCATTTTAACATTTCTGGGACACATCCTGGCTAGTACCTGTTTGGAAGAAATCATTTGTCTCCAGGCTTGGTGAAATGATATGGGTTATGGGATAAAATCATTGACCACTACAGTTTGTTGCACGGAGTAGAAATTGTGCATTACGGACCAAACTGATCTTTGTTGTCTGATTCTGAGCATGACCACGGCACTAATTAAAGTAATTCGATCATTGCCAGTCAAAATGAAAGACATGTAGCAATGGAAAGATATAAAAACTTCAAGAAGAAAGGCTGACGAAGGCATCAAAATGTGATGCACATCGGAACATGTGTTGAAATTATAATAAAGCTGAGTTGAAAAGAAAAATGAGCGAAAAATAACCAGTTGAAAAGTGATGGAATAAGAAGAAAATGCAGGCATTAATGTTCAGGTAAATGAAAATACGGCGATAGAAAAACGAAAAAATAAAATATCCTAGCTCTTGAAGATGAAGAATCATGGATACCATCATCTGACAGTATTGATGAAGACAGTGTAATTCTCGTGATCTGATGATATGGACCCTATGAATGAACAAGAGTGATTGAAGGAAATAGAACGAAGAAGGGAAAGAGTAGGCCCCACTTCAAGTATCATGGAAGCTAAAGTGACAGATGAAACCGAGCAGTTCACTGCTTTACTGCCAGGTGGCATCAAAACTCAGAAACACGAAGTTTTACAGGTCATACAAACTTGGAAGTGATGCAAGGTACGTATCACGTGTAAACAGAACAACTAAATTGACAATGAAGGGGAAAAGTAGATAAACAAGAAAGGTTACTAGTAAGAAATGTCTTCCGAAAAATAATACAAACAACGAGCCAGACGTGAAGAAACCGTTGTGTAGAATCTCTGGGGCTCAGTGAGAGAGAAAGCAGAGAAAAATGCGCTCTGTTGGAAGTGCAAAACAATGATGAAGAAGTTACTAGTGAGAAACTACGACATGTGAGCAAAATACTGGGGAGGAGGAGTGTTGATTACAACCTTATGTCGAAAGGATGGAGGAAAAGAAACTTTGACTGACGATTATGTGATATACAAGGAAGGCTGATAAACAAAAGGAGGCTGTGATGTAAGTACAAAATAATGTAGCTAGAGGTGATACGATACCATGAATAATGAATCTGTGATGAACTATGAAAATACTGATCGTCAAGAAGCAGCTGTGATTCGATGTAGAAGAAAAATATAGAAGACACCGTATTATGAATTTGTGATGAATGCCGAAAACACTGATGGGCGAGAAGTAAATTGTAATAGAAATCTTGATAAAGAAGAAACTGCGAATGATGAAAGGACGTGGAATCCATAAAGAAAAGGACACCTTGTTTTGGCTTATTTCTGGATCAGAAACAAAAATGTAAAGCAGTATGCCTTGTGCGAGAATTTGCTAGCTAATGATGAGCTATCGTATCCTCTTAAGCCAGCTGCCACCGCATGAGAACTATTTTCTCACTGACACAAAAAGATCGGGAGAAGATTAAAGTATTTTGTCATTATGAAGAATTATCGCGTCTTTAATCTTGGAGGTGGGGGCTGTCATGCGTTTCCAGTTCCCAGATCCAGTTGACGTCCCATAGTAACGAGTCAGGAAAATAAGACTGACTTTGATATTAAAACATATTTCTCATTCTTCCCGTCTAGTTTCTAAAACTAGAAGAATGTGTCCACTAGTGACGCAAACAAGTGTACACTGCTAATTGTTTAAAATTTACGAGTGTCACTACTGAAACAAAAACAACGTTTTCCAAATGAAACTTATTTCTTCTTCTAATGCGTTCTTGAGGGTGGGGATTGTGTTGAAGAGTATTCACCACAAAATACCTAATGGAAAAAATCTGGAGTCAAAGCTTGAAAAGTAGACGCAGCAAAAACTACAAATTATTCTTAAAGTGTCCACTACTAGTACCACCTTAATTACAAATAAGAAATAAATGGAATTGATTGATATAAGTTTGGGAACAATACAGAATAAAGAACAATCTAAAATAGCTAACAATTTATTTGTTTAAAAATGAGGGGCTAACTTTATCCACATAACTGGATAGACCAGTTTCACCATGAATTGATAGAAGCGCAAATTAAAATCATTTTAATTTGGTGCATTGAGGTTCCTACAATTACCAAATCTATAGTGTGTACCCTGACGAGATTACATTAGAAGTTTATGGGAAGTAATCGATATTCCCTATACCTATCTCTGGCGTTTTCGAATATTATTCATGTTTTTGAAAAAAAAAATTGTATATGAAATACACTTTTCAAACCAAGGTGACTTCGAGAACTCAAACAAATTAGATACGAGGTGATTCATTGTAGGAAATATTCCTTAGATATAAATTACAACAGTCATCCTATTCATAGTGCTCAAAATTCGTGTACGATGTTTCAAAGAAACATCCAAGAAATTGGTTTGAAATGAAACACCCTATTTTCATTGCATTCCAAAGACAGAGCTTCGATCGTTTTGTGATATTTGCAATAAGTGGAAACTATCAGGGCCGCGATAATGTGACTAATTTAGCAAAACAATATTCTACTATAATTGCCTGATAAAATCGACGCATACGCTGCAATTATTAACTATAAGAATTCTTCTTGATATTGCGAACGTGGGTTTTAATAAACTAAAAATCACTTTCGACTGCCTCAAGTAATTGAAAAAAATTTAACCAGTGTTTCAGCGCAGATCTACCGTCGATTCTAGCCACTAACAAACGTGTAAAGAGGATCGAAAGTGCGCAGCGACATTAAACAGAATGTTCAAAAAATAAATCGCCGCGATAAACGTCTGTTATGGGTACTCGAAGTTAAAAAAAAAGATACTTTGTAGAAAAAAACCCAGGTTTACAAGAAAGAAGAAATAAAATTTCCAACCCAACTTTTGTTTCAAAACTGTTTATATTATGATTGATATTGTTAAAATAATTAGTATCACGTGATAGTCATATCAAATCTCAGTAAGTAGTTATAACATAAAAAAAAATAGGTTAAACAAGAATTGCATAGAAATTAAATTGTAAACGGCTGCTGAGGTTTGAAACAAATACATACTTTATCGTATTTGTAGATGTAGAGTAAAAAAGTGTTAAATTCTATATGAAATTTCACCAAATTTGTAGCAATAGTGTGAGATATGAGAGAATCACATGATAGTAACTGTTTTAACAATATCTTCAAATATCAAATGTACAATAAAAAAACATGGGAAAAGTGGTTGAAAAATTTATTAATCTACTTTATTTGAACAATTGTTTTTCTAAAACCCATTCGATATTCTTCACCTTTGTTAGTATCGGAAGGATGTTGAGTTTGCACAAAACGTTGTCTTTTAATGTAACGTTATTTCCGCCCTCAAATGCTTTTAATGTTTAATTGAACTAAGTACGTTAACAATACATCTATAGGCATGCAATCAACTTCATCCATAACATTCGAATATCTCTAAGTACATCCATATATCCACATTCATCCAAATATATATATACTATAACCAAGCATATCACAAACATTCATGTATATCACGTATATCAAAACGTGAGAAGACCTACAAAAAAACATCCTCAGTGACTACCCCTCGTGAGTTACTCTTTCAATTAGAAATGACCGTAAATTTTAATTTGTTAAACAACTGACGTCAAACTTTTTACTCCCCTGTAAACAGGTATTATTATTGAAATTATGATTTGTGATGATGGATTTTTAGTATCTTCATCATCGGTCCCTAAATGTTTAGGAAGAAATGAACCCAATTGTGAACAGTTCATTAACATTGCGATTAAGGAACGATTGGAGTGAGTTTACTAGGATATTCTGCTAAATCTTCTACAACTTCTGCTAAATCCAGTCTTAAAACTTAAAATTGAACTGTAAGTTTGAAAATATAAAAACATACAAGGTGTTCTGTTGAAAAACAAAGTTGATATAACCAGAAAGCGCTAACAAGAAATCAACATTTTTTCAGATAGAGTTTATGTCGAAAACTTAGTCATGAGAATATTCAGGATTGAATTCCGGACTACTCCCAATAATATTGTTTCGCCTTTGTGATTACGTGGTTGACCAGTCAAATTAAACGTTGACCCGGACATTTTTGAAATAACAAGCTGAAGATTGTCGCAAAAATCCCATTTGGATAAAATCCGCCATCTTGATTTTATTTTGTTTCAAACGCAGCGGTCAAACTATTGGTCCGATTTTTCGTTCTTGATATAATTTGTTTGCTTGAATGTAGTAATCGTCCCAAAAATCGCAGGAAAAATTTTCCCTGAAGGATGCAATTTACTTGAAAAAGAATTTTGAAAAAATTTTGTTATGCATATTTGAAACTGTCTTGAGTCAGCCCGTCATTTTAGGTATCATTCGATGGGTGGTCATATTTAAAAAACAGACAGCCCCCTCCAGGTCCACCCACATGAGTGGGGAAAAGTATTTTTTTTTTATTAGGCGTCGTTCGGCTCAGGGGCATTCCCAAGAAATCTAGCTATCACAACGGTCGGGCACACCCCCGGTGTGTATAAAGAGAGAACACCAGGAGAATTAACTCAAGTATTTTTTGAAAAAATTATGTCATGCATATTTGAAGCCGTTTTGGTCAGCCGTCATTTTAGGTATCACTGGATGGGTGGTCGTATTTAAAACAGGCGCCCCCTCAGGCGACACCCGCATGAGTGGAGAAAAGTGTTTTTATTAGACGTCGTTCGGCTTGAGGGCATGCGAAATCTAGCTATCACAACGAGGTCAGGCACACACGGTGTGTATAAAGGAGAACACCAGGAGAATTAACTCAAGTATTTTTTGAAAAAATGATGTCGTATATTTGAAACCGTTTTGGTCAGCCACGTCATTTTAAGGTATCACTGGATCGGTGGTCGTATTTAAAACAGGCGCCCCCTCGACGACACCCACATGAGTGGAGAAAAGTGTTTTTATTAGACGTCGTTCGGCCAGGGCATGCCCAAAGAATCGCTATCACAGCTGAGGTCAGGCATACCCCCACGGTGTGTATAAAGGAGAACACCAGGAGAATTAACTAAATTATTTTGAAAAATGATGTCATGCATATTTAAACCGTTTTACAGGTGGCCATCATTTAAGGTATCACTGGTTCGGTGGTCGTATTTAAAAAACAGGCGTCCCCTCAGGCGACACCCATGAGTGGAGAAAAGTGTTTTATTGAACGTCGTTCCTTGGGGGCATGCGAAATCTAGCTATCACAACTTGAGGTCAGGCACCACAGTGTGTGAAGAAATTTCCGGGGTAAATCAATAATTATTAATATAGAAGATATGCAGGGTCATTGATAGTCGATGATAGGTTAGACGTTTGTTATGAAATCTGAGTAATCCTGAGAAAATTTGGATAATGCCTTAAACAGACGTTCTATATTTCTAAATATTTTCACTTTTGCGGTGTTGCCGCTTCTACTCAAAAGTAGTAAAAACTTAGTAATTTTTAATAAAACACCCTGTATATTATTCAATTTTTTAGAATCGCAATTTCTTACTGATAATTTTTTCTGAATAGTTCCTATACCTATCTACACCGGTTTTCAGAGATAATAATTATTTTAGGTTATTTATTAATAAGTATTAAGTAGTAAGTGCAATCACAATCTCAAAACTAAACGTCTGTCAAACATCGTAAATAATTGAGCAATTGTTAAATCAAATGGCGTTCCATGGCTAACTAATGCAAATTATCGGAAGACAATGTGATTTTAATAATTATTCCGATTGTTTGGAAAAGTTGACGAGTTAGCTATACCAATATGCTATATCAACTTGAAGATATTTTAATTGCTATATCAGAATTTCAAGTAATATACAGAAGTTCCATTTGAAAAAATAAAGCTTTTATGTATGTCATGTCAAAATCATTAATTTAAACCCCAGTATAGGCAAATAAATTTATTTAGGTAGCTTATTCGACTGCATCAAAATTCCAGCCTTACATGGGTTCAAATAGCAGCTAAATTTAAATTTTGGTGGGATCATATTTTGAAAGAAAATAACCTAAAATAATTATTATCACATTGAATTATGAACAGGTATAGGAACTATTCAAAAAAATTATCGGTAAATTGCGGCCTAACAATTTAATAATATATAGGGTGTTTCATTAAAAAATACTAGTAACCCTGCACGAGTAAGCTGTTTAACACCATAAAATATTTTAGAAAAAAATAGATCGTGTCTGTTAAAACATTAACCGTGCCAGTTACTGATATGCCGTTTCCCATAAACGTCTAACCATTGACTATGATGACCCTGTATGTGTATGCACTTGTTACGAGATAATGTAATTTAATGAACATTTTAATTTGTCAAAGTAAAAATCAGTTTAGGGTTCTATACGATAAATAGGCATGAAAATTCCATTCGGCTCAAAAATGAACAAAATCAGACAATAGTTTGACCATATGTTTGAAACTAAAGTCTGTATACTATTGGCGCGGAGTAATAAATCATAATTGCTTGAAATAATTCTTTATTTTCTTGTGAAAGCGGTACTTCTACGGTTAAGTAAAACCAATAAATTCTAACCAAAATACGATCATTGTGCCGCTCTTGCAGCATATCGACCCATCTAGGGTCTGAGAACAATAGTTTAATCTGTGTAAACACGTTGCCATCAGCCCAGGTACTGACGAAACGAGAATCATAGCCGTAGATGTGGGTATTATACCAAGATACAAAAATAATGGTATATAATACGTAAGTAAAATTTGTAATGTGATCTACTATACAAATAAAATAAATAACATATAAATAATATATGACATAAATATAAAATAAAATAGTAATGCAGATATCGTCAGTACATTTATTACAATTACAATTAATTTGCGGGGACCGATTTTTAGGCATCAAAAAGTAAATTTGGCTCAATTATAAAATTATGTGGTTGTCATGGAAACTTATCAAAATGAATAGATAAAAGTAACAGGCATAAAAATGTTCATTTAAATAACAAGACATTAGTAGGTAAAATAGGTATATTTAAAAATAACTGACAATACTCACTCATGGTTACAATAAATGGTGTTTAGAGAGTAGAACACTGTTTCAGGCACATTACGCTTGGTCATTTAACTTTCTTCCTCGTCTGAAATTTCCATTTCGGAATCAGAATCGCTGTCTTGTGTGTTTACTGATATAATAATTGGCTCCAATGTTATCTCTACTAAATTATCCAGTTGCCAACATTTGTCTTCTTCCTTAACGACATGAGATACACAGTTCTTCCATCTTTCAGGTGTTACTTTGTTTAATGCATTTTCAGAAGTTTTTCACGTCGTCGAGTTTAAAAGTGGTATTGTTACGAGCGACGTCACCTTTTACTTGAGCCCAAACCAACTCTATAGGATTCAGCTCACAATGGTAAGGTGGTAAACGCAGTACTTCAATGCCCCGATTCTTTGCCATTTCGTCAATAACATGACGTATATACTTATTCTTATGAACTTTAACAATATCCAATAATTCTCTTTTCACCATGTCATCCTCAAAAGTTATATTCTTAACAGATAACCAATCTATAATTTCTGCTTTCCTCCAAGCGCTGGTAGGTAAATTTTCGTATCTTCGTGAGTGGTAGCTGGCGTTGTCCATAACTATTATAGATCCTTGGGGTATCAAATCTAGCATCTGCTCAAAATATTCTTCAAACACATTAGCATTCATGTCTTCGTGGTAGTCGCCAGTTTTCTTTGATTCGAATTCTAACAAACCACCATCTACAAAGCCATCTTCATTGCCAATATGAGTAATAATTAACCGTGTTCCTTTCCCAGAAGGCGGTCGAAATCCTGTCGATAGCCCTTCTATAAATCCTTGTCGAGCACTCGTAACGGTATTATCATGCCATGTTTTTACGGTATGTCCTGCATTGATCCAGGTTTCATCCAAATAGAATATACGCCTGCCTTCACGCCTATATTTTCTTATTTCCCGAAGATAATTTCTCCTCCATGTAATAATCTCTTGTTTTTCAATTAAAACGGATCTTCTATTTATCTTCTCCCAAGTAAACTTCAACTTGCGAAGAAGTTTCCACAGTGTTCTACGACTCATTTGGGGTAGATTTTCATCCTCATTTACTGCTAGTAAAATCTTATCGATTGTAGGAATCTCTTTCCGTAAGTAGAACGAGTGAACCTTTCTACGGACAGAATTCCTCATTGCATCATCTAATTCCATCGGGCGCCGACCAGGAGATGGAAGTGGGTGAAGCACTTGTCCCAAATTTTTTCTTTCCCTCACTAGTTTATAAATGGTGGATTTTGATATTCCCGTCATTGCAGAACATAATCCTACAATATCATCGACACTTTTTGCAGGGTGTTGACATCGAACAGCGTCATGCACATTTAAAATTATAATTTTTCATTAGCAGATAACGCACCACTTTTAACACGTTTTGCTGGTGAAAAGTTTTCCATTTCAAAATTATTTGCACTAACACACAAACAAACAAACAAGCCGATTCATTGCTAATAACAAACTAAACATATTTTTCATTTAGAAAGTATACGAAGCCCTTCGGTCAAACAACTAATTATCTGTAATCTTTCGCAGAAATTACAACCCGTCTGCCGTAATGACTGCGCTAACGACCCCACTTTACCTGATGATAGATAATCCAACACACATTTTGACGCTAAAGAATAATTGTTTTAAAATTACTTTATTTAGCTATATCGATTCTTAATTGTAATAATAAGAAACAAACCACATAATAGTAAATAATTTTTTTGAAATATTCCACAGTTTAATAAGATACAAATAGATTCATAACTTTTGTAAAACTCAGTATACGTACCTATATAAAATTAAAATTTAAAATAGACAAATTGAGAAACGACACATTTGTCATTTATCGATTTTAGAGTTTAATTTTATATTCAAATACTGTGTTTACAAAAGTTTTGTATCTATTTATATCTTATTAAACGGTGGAATATTGCTGAATTAAATTATTTACTATGAAAAATAGATTCCACAAAGTAAGGATTGAAACAATAAAAGAAACCACATAATAATTCATATCAAGGTAGATTTTACTATTATAATATATTTACCTACTAAAAATATGATTTTCCAAACGTATCAGGTACCTACGCCACTGCAATACGGGAGATTCGATAATTCTGACAGGTTTATTACTCCGCGCCAATAGTATACTGAGTATACCTTTTCTTTTTCTTTCCTTTTCTTTTTTTCCCTTTTTTTTTTTTCTCTTTTTTTTTTTTTCTCTTTTTTTCTTTTTCTCTTTTTTTTTTCTTTTTTTTTCTTTTTTTTTCTCTTTCTTTTTTTTTCTTTTTTTTTTTTCTTTTTTTCTTCCTTTCTTCTTTTTTTTTTTTTTTTTTTTTTTTTTTTTTCTTTTTTTTTTTCTTTTTTTCTTTCTTTTTTTTTTTTTTTTTTTTTCTTCCTTTTTTTCTTTCTTTTTTCTTTTTTTTCTTTTTTTCCTTTTTTTTTTTTTTTTCTTTTCTCCTTTCCTCTTCCCTATTCTCCTTTTTATCTTTTTCTTTTTTTTCTTTTTTCCTTTCTTTTCTTTTTTTTTTTTTCTCTTCCTTTTTTTTTTTTTTTTTTTTTTTTACTTCTTTTTTTTTTTTTTTTTCCCTTTCCCTTTTCTTTTTTCTTTTTTCTTTTTTTCTCTTTTTTTTTCCTTTTTTTTTTTCTCCTTTTTTTTCAAATTTTTTTCTTTCCAAATATTTTTCTTCTCTTTTTTAATATTTAAATCATTGTGCAACTTTTCTCTAGGAAAACTGCGACAACATTTGACCGATGACGCGAAATATAATGCACCATAAATTTGAAAAAATGTAATTAGATACGTTCGATTAAATTTTAATTACACGTACCCTGTAAAGGAAGCTTAGAATATTCATTTATTTTCGGTTTCCATTTCACTTTCACTTCATCGGTTGTTTACTTACGTATGATGCTGTAATCACACGCGCGCAACGCAACACAAAATCACGTTCAAGTTTTTCTTAGAAGCTAAAATTAGTTATGGTCGAAAACTATGCGAAAAACGTTGTGGGACGGTTATATTCACGACGTACTACTTTTCGACGACTACCGAAGTATTGTGAAATCCAGCCAGAGATTAGAGTCGCTATTATGCGAAACCGTTTGCGAACGAACTTTCATCGTTGTTGCTATATACCGCATAATACAAATGGTTTTTGATTGTGTTGTTTAATTTGAGTCATTTTATACAGCGATTTTTTTCAAATGGTTAGGCGCGGACTTTTCGGTAATTTATTCACGTATGATGATGATATAACGTGGCAGGTTTTGATAACATGAGATTAAAACAATACATGTAAGCTTGGGAATACAAATGTTTATTAACTCAGCGAATGGTAATTTTATTGAATATTCAGATCTAAGAGTACAATTTACATTGTAAAATATTTACAATTTCACATTAAATGCCAGTTTCGTTACAATTGAAAAAATATACAGGGTGTTTTAAAACAATCAAAAGTTATGAATGCACCTGGTAACCTGGAGTCCGCCATTTTGTTTTTCAGTGGCTTTTTTAACATTTCTAAGCACATAGATTTAAATAGTGGTGGGATAACAGCCGACAACAAAACCGATCAATTGTTTTTTAGAAAAAATCGGTTCCGCAGTTTTGTTCTCCAATAACAATTTTAAAATTTTTATATTTTCTAACTAGTTTTTATTTCGCGTTTTTACCATTATTTTATTTCTCGCGGTTTATTATTCCACTAGTATAAGATATCCAGTTGTAACAGGAGAACTGGGACAAAGGAGTACAACCCTAATTGCTTCATTTCTTAATTTACCATCTCTTTCCGCATATAGTCTAAGCATAATTTGTTCCTATTTTCAACCTTTCGAAAATAGATTACATAAAACAGTTAAATATTACGATTATCTTAGTTACAACTGTATTGCAACACGTTAATAGGTCTATAACGATACCAATATCAGTTTCGATATAAAGTCACTGAAGTCTATAACGATACTGTTCCGTTAATTCTCAAATTTATCTGTGGTACCAACTTCGTAACAAATATTTTCAATAGTCAAAGTTTAAACATGGCGTTATCTTTTTAATTTTTTTAGGCTATTGTATTGTATAGAACAACCTGATTGTATTATATTCATGTGTAATGGCGAACGTTACACACTCTATCAAAAAATCAAAATAATACTCTTAATAATTAAATTCTAATTATGCTAATTAAATGCTACATTATCAAATAATAGCTTGTGATCAAGCTGCAACTTCTACAGTCAAAACCAAGAAAGGGAGCGTTATTTTAAAAAAATGTTTACGGAAGAATTGAGAGCTATTAGATGGTAATTAAATGCGTTATTACTGAATTAAGCGCTCGACGTTTTTCATAATTCTCATACTGGAACGTGCACATCTTACTAACAAAAAACATCGAACGGTTATTTCAACATTGTGAACGCCATTAGACATTACTTGTTGGGCAAACAATTTCTAAATTAATTGTTCCTTCATCATTCGTTGCGGTGCAGCTGTAGACACCTACCATCGACTGAGATATCCAGTTGTAACAGGAGAAATGGGAAAAGGTGTCTCAAATTGGTTCTTCCAACTTTGGCAAAGATAGAGCAAAATGGTTTCCACTTGTTGAATGGAATTTTGAGGAAAAATGATTGGTGAAAACCATCTCTTTCTGTGTCTAAAGGGACAGCCTGTTTTAACCTCTCGAAAATGAATGAAGTACATAAAGGGTTAAATTTTAATATAAATATTACAATTAACAGTTAATAATTTAAAATGGGTATGTACTGTATCGTTTCATACATTCACACATGAATTATATTATATTATATTATATTACATTTATACTGATTTTTGGGGCACCATACATAGCACATCACAAGCACAATATTTGTCTTGCCATACGATTAAATAAATAACACATGAAGTAAAACAACCAAATTGGTGTACCATATTCTTGTGTAATGGCGAAGTTAAGAATACCTACACTTTTATCAAGCTTGAATCTCCACATTTTCCAAAATCATCAAAAATATTACACTTCAAATTAGATGTATACACGCTCAATTGTGAAATCAAGCGGTAGATGTTTTACTAAAACATGTGGCAATTCCTACTTGAATCAATCAAATAGAAACATTGACTTTGGAAGACCAAATGCATGTGAACTAATGGGTAAATTAAGTACTAATTAAGTAATAATGTCCAAATAAAATACTATACGATGCTTTGGTAAATCTCAAACTGAAATCATTTACCTTTTATATTACCAACAAAACATGTAGATAACAATTTGTTAATACAGTATTTAATTAGCACCTAGTGGCTCTTAATTCTTGGACAAACAATTTTAAAAATTAATGGTTTCTTCATTCTTAGTTGTTAAGCAATTGCAGCTATGTACACCTGTACTAGTATTAATCATGAAATCAGTAGAGATCAGTTGCAGAGAACAGGGACAAGGTGCACAAGTTGGTTCACTTCTTAAGATATATTCGACGTTGTATGAAAAAAATTGATTGGTAAAAACCAAAATTTATCATCCCTTTCTGACTATAATCGTAATTTGGAAGAACCGATTGCGCTTGAAGTAATAACTAATTAGATGCTAGTGGTGGCTACTGTCATAAATTATATACAATCCTTTTTTGGACAAACTTGTGTTCAAGCTGCAACCTCTATACTCAAAAACAAAAAAACGTTAATTTGGAAAATTCCTTACTGAAGAATTAAATGTCCCGTACCAAATTAAGCGTTCGCTATTTTTGATAAATCTCATACTGGAATCGCCCACAAAACATCGAGCGCTTAATTCGTCAAAACGGCAATTAAATTGCAACTAATTCTTGCACAAACAATTTTCCGATGCGACGTTGCGGTTGCAGCTTGATCTAAACATACCAAAAAATCATTAAGCGCTTAATTCGACAATAGAATATTTAATTAGTCTTTAATTTTGAGTAAATTTTTGTCCAAATTAATAGTTCATTCGTAATTTTTCGCGTGGGTTAGTTTGATAATTTCAATGCGCATCTGGTGGCCATGACCTGTGCAAACACTTTTTCAAAATAATGTTTCCCTCTTAGTTCCTAAATGTGACAATTTCCTTCATCTTATGCGAAACCGCCACGCGTTTTTTAGCAAGAAAACATCGAGCCTAATTTGACAATAGGGCATTTAATTCACCTGTAATTCTTGAGTAAATTTTTCCAAATTAATAGTTAGTTTATAGTTAGGTTAAATTTTGATCATTTTAATACGGCATTTCATTAGCCCTTAATCCTCGCATAAACAATTTTCCAAAATAATGTTTCCTTCTTAGTTTTTAAGCGTGGCGGTGTCCTTTATCTTAAGCTGACACTGTCACACACGTTTAACAAGAAATAATTGAGCGCTTAATTCGACAATAAGGCGTTTAATTAACATCTAATTTAGTCTTTAATTCTTGGGACGCAATTTTTTTTAAGTACGTTTTCTTCTTGGTTCTTGGGTATGGCGGTTGCAGCAGTTACAAATAGAACCACCATTTGTTTTCAAAAAATATTGTGCATTTTATTTGAGAATAGGCTGCCTTAACTATAACTAGTTAGCTATTAATTCAACACAAATCGTTTCCAAATTAATGTTTCCTTCTTAGATTTCTAGGCGTGGCGGTTGCAGCTTTTATCTTAACCAAGATAACATCGTTAACTTATAGTAAGACATTTAATTAGCCCTTAAATTTTGCCGACACAATTTTCCAAAGTACGCTTTGTTTGGTGTGGCGGTTGTAGCTTGACCACATGTTTCTCCAGAAAAAAATATGCATTTTTATTTGACAATATACTATTAAGTAGCATCTAATTAACTTTTCATTCAAGCATAATAGGTCAATAAATCAACATTTAATTCGAGAAATGTGAGACCTTAATAATTTAATTTGCCGTCTGGTAGTCCCATTGCACAAAAAAACTTGACTAAACAATTATCCAAATTAATGGTTCGTTCTTAGTTCACAATTGTGCACTTAATTCGACAGTAAGGCATTTAATTAGCATCTAATCAATCCTTAATTCTTGTATAAACAATTTTTTCAAAATCATGCTTTTTCTTGGTTGTTTAGATTGTGGCAGTTTGCAGCTTGATCACAAGCTAAAAGAAGCCGGCACATGGTCACTATAAAACATTGTGCATTTTATTTGACAATGGGCCGCGTAAGTATCTAAGAGCGTTTAATTCGACAATAGGGCATTTCATTAGTCGTTAATTATGGTGTACGCAATTTTTCAAAATGAAGTTTTCTTCTTGGTTCTTGGGGTGACGGTTAGTAACTTCAGCAAAAACACTGTGCATCTTGTTGACAATAGGTTGCTTAAAGTAGCAGCATCTAATTAGTTTATAACTCCAAGTCAATCGGTTTTCTAAAATAATGACTCGTTCTAAGTTTTTACTTCATCTCAAGCTAGAACCGCTACACATTTTACCAGCAAAATCAACGCTTAATCCGACAAAACGGCATTAATTAGCATCTAATTAGTCTTTAATTTTCAGTTTTTAGCATAACTTGATCTACTTCGAACCACCTCATGGTTTCTCCAAAAATATACTGCATTTTATTTTACAATAAGTAGCATCTAGTAGCTTTAATTCAAGTGCAATCCAGTTTTCAAAATAATGTGTCCTTCTTAGTTTTAAGCCTGGCGGTTGCAGCCGCGTTTTATATACGGCATTTAATTAGCATCTTGTATATAATTTCTTGAAAAATTATGCTTTCTTCTTGGTTTATGGTTGTGGCGGTTACAGCGATCTAAGCTAGAACTTTACAACGTTCACTAAAAAATTTATCAACAAAACATCGAGCGTTTAATTCGTCAGTTCTGCATTTAATTTGCATCTAGTAGTCATAATTGTTGTTTTCAAATTAATGGTTTCTTCTTAGTTTATTACGCTTTGAAAACATCGGGGTTAAAAACAGTAGCTCTTAATTCTTTCATAAACAATTTTCAAATGTGGTTTCCTTCTTAGTGCCTAAGCAGGCGATTACAGCTGAAACTGCCACATTTTGCAAAAAACATCGAGAACTTAATTCGACAGTAGGGCATTTAATTAGCATCTACTTGAGTCAATAAATCTTACACAATTTTGAAAATTACGCTCTGTTCTTGGTTTTGTATCGCGGTTGCAGCTTGATGACAAGGTAGAATCACCATATGTTTCTCTATAGATAAACATTGTGCATTTATTTGACAATAAACTGCTTAATTAGCTCTTAATTGAAATGCAATCGGTTTTCTAAAATAATATTTTCTCATTATTCTGGCATGGCGGTTGCAGCTTCATATCATGCTGGAACAGCGACATGTTTTATCAAGGAAGCATAGAAGACTTAATTGACAATAGGGCATTTAATTAGCATTTAATTAGTCCATTGCTTTTGCGTACACAATTTTTCGAAAGTACGTTCTTTGGTTTCAGCTTGATCACAAAAGCTAAAATCGCCACAGATTCTCCAAAAAAATATGGTAAATTTTATTTGACTGCTTAATCAGCATCTAATTAGCTCTTAATTCAGTGCAATTAGTTTTCAAAATAATGTTTTTCTTAATTTGTAGGGTGGCAGATACAACTTCATCTCAGCTGGGAGACCGCCGCGCGTTTTACCAGAAAACATCGAATTCTTAATTTGACAATAGAGCACATATAAACTAACCTTAATTATGAAGTGTAATAATTTTTGATTTTTGCAAAGTGGCAGTTTCCAGCTTGATGGAGTAAAGAAGTAATAGAGTGCTCAAAATTTGTAGAATCCAGACCTAAAATAAAATGTTAGGGTTAAATAAGACGGACCACCCTGTACATCCACCGAATTAAAATGTGATGTAAATATCTTTTGCCGATGTAATGGACCGCCCTGTAGATTATTGCACATGTCTTTGTCAATACAATCACATCACAATACAGCTACTAAATTATAATGTATTGTATAATTATACGAATAATAATAAGAATCATATTAATAATCATGAGAACCGTACGTTCGGACAATGTCTTGATTCTGGTACTTGTGTATTATTTCAATAACCGCAGTAATTATTTTGTTTTCGAAAAAAAACTTGGTCTGCTCTATATTTGTTAACTATCGTAAACTATTGTTTTATACAATATACACGAAGGGATTCCAAAACCTGTTTATTTTCTTATTCAAAGAGGTTTAGCCCTATTGGTCCTAATTATTGATAGAATTTTTAAAGCGGAAAGAACCTCCCAAAACGAAGGGGCCTAAAACTAGTATAGTTTCATTTCAGCTTTGATTTATAAAGAGCAACTTTGTTTACTAATTTTAGTTTAATTTTAAAATCTAGGGACCTATGACTTATTCAAAGAAATAAAACACAAAAGTATCGCCTACTGTGATTCTCATTTTAAATAACACAGGTGGCTCTTAAAAAATAAAAAGTAGGTCCTAACCTAAATCAACCCATATAAAACTAGTAACTTGTGTAAAATTACCTGCAGAAATCTTCAAATTAATGAAAATTAAAGAGTAACCGATTACAATAAGGAAAGACAGAAAATTTAAATTTTCGGAAATTAATTTTCTCAGAAATTTTAGTGTGTTAGCTTTACTTAAATCGGTTTTACTAGTAAAATTTTACTGCATTGATGTTGGTAGCATTCGACTTTGTCGACTATATAAAAAAAAACCATAACCTTTAAATTTTCGTTAATAATGTTATTACAAAAATGTTGTAATTGTTTTAAACGTCCCCATTTGTTACCATTTTGGATATCTCACATTTACACAATGTTTTGTTTTTTTGGTGTCTGACAATTAACTTTTTAGTTCCAAAATATTTAGGTTGGGCCTTATCTTACATGTAGAAACAGTCGCTGTGAAATGAGGTGGAGCGTTACCAAAATCACTCACTTAAAAATTTTCTTAGGCGTCGACCTAAGCCAATTTTGTGATTTTATTTTTAAAACGGGTTAACATGACCAACTTCAGGGAAATAGTATGAAAACCTTGAAGCACATTCCCGCGGTTTCGATACTACTCAGCTTTTAAATAAAACATGCATAGTAATTTTAAAACCAATTGCGTTAATTGTGTAGCGGTACAGTCTAGCAAGCGAAAGGTTGTGTATAGTGTACATTCAACAGACAAAATATATACACTGCTGTATGTTCATTATGCTGTGGAATCAAGCTCACAATCATGTCCCTAACAAAGAAGTTAGGCATCTGGTTTTTCAGAATAGGATTAACAAATTACACTATCTAATCGTTCTATTATTTTTACTTATTATTATCTCGATTGGCTCTTGGACAAAAATTCATTGATAGCGTCAAAGTCATTACAATGAACTGTCATTTTTATACATGAATTAAATCCAGAGAATTGCTTTTACAAGCCTCAAAGCTAAAGTGTTTGCCTACGCAGTATTCAATTAAATAAACATAAAACAGTGTGTTTGCAATTTAGATAAAGGAAATGACTTATAGATTTAACCGATAAGTTCGGATTGTACGTATTACACAATAAAACTACCTACTATTTTTAGACCTAGATTATAGAATGATTTTTCTTATTAGTATATGTTATCATTGTCTATGTATATCATATTTATATAATGGTTTATTACGCCAGGTTGATGTTATCGTGTTATCATAACACATTGCTCCATGTTACTATGGTTACCAAATAGCAAAAATCGAATTTTATATATAAATTTAGATTTTATTTTAATAGTGTATGACTTATTAGAAAAATAAGCCGAAGGCTTAATGGCGGTACATCGCGAATTTTTTAGGTTATATTATACATCGGATTGTAGATGCAATCCTTCGACGGGAGACAGGGGAAAATAAAACTCTTTCAACTGCTAGTTACTTCGCGACGTTTCGGAAACGTTCCATTTGATAAACATAAACGGTGAGTGTTTCCTTCTTCCAGGCCGGTTGATAACATTCCAGTGAAAGTGGTCGAAAAATAAAATGATGACAAATTGTCGTGTCGTCGTTACTCAAAATACTATATAAATAAATAAATAATGAGGACAAACGAGATGTAGAATAATTACACCACGATTCTACATTCGTTTGTCCTCCTATTCCCCATTAACTGTAGCTTTTAAGCTAATGACGATTAAGTCGACGGTATTGTCAAATGTTTGACACCTGAGCCACTTTCGCTGGAATGTCAACCGCCTGGCTACCACGTTATGTTTAATAAATGAACGTTTCAACGCATCGCAACAAGTTAAGTTAACCTGTCTCTAGAAAGATGCGATCTACAATCATCAGAAGTATCAGGAGAATTCCCATTTTTCATTATACATCACATTTAAATGAAGAGTTACACGACGAGCCACGCGTTATTTTGCTGTACTTTTGTGTACACTGAAAAAATAATTAAATCGGCAATTCAATTGCACGGCCAGCCTAGCCCAGTTTTTATTTAAAACACTTGTTGGATACATACTTGAAAAGTGAAATTAATCACACTGTAGATAGACGATTTAATAATTTCTCATTTCGCAGAAGTTATTTTTTTGAGGGAGATAAAGTTTCTCATAAGCTTTGCATACATTTAATTAATGCGACATTTTTACGTGCTAATGGTACAACGAACCTCTTTGGTGTGCTTCTACGACAAGGTTCAATGTAATTAAAATGAAACAAAATTTTTACAACGCGTTCTGAGCCAATAAGTGTTAAGCACCTTTCAAGATGGATGCGTCCTCAGTTAAAATGATTGAAATAGTGAGCGATATAACAGAACAATGGAAAATATCTTTTGCGTGATATATTCTTATGTTGAAAAAAAGACAACGTAACAAATTACTTCCATGGGAGAATTTACCCAATCTGTCACTGATGGGTTTTTGTGAGGGTTAAGGTATACTATATTGTCCATACGCATTCTTTGAAGCATCCCATTTGATGGATATTTCTTTGCATTTAACAAACAGTTAGGTCTTCTTTAAAACCAGCACAACTTTGTGAAGAAAACATCCACTATTATTTGAAGTTTTTCAAATCTTCGGCGTATGTTGTATAATCACAATAGTAAATAGTGGAAAAAGAAAATGCCAAAATTAGGAATTGTATTCCATAAAGCTCTTTTTGCGTTTTGTACAAACCCCAATATACAGTGTGTCCCCGATTGTTTTTCGTCGTCTATTGAAAAAGAGAGAAAAAGAAATATGCAAGGGTGAATTTTGAGGCTTCTGGGGATCAGCCCTGCTTGATTGGAACTTAATTTGTGACATGTAATTTTAGTTTTCAAAAAATCAAGAAACCACCTAGAAATTTTAAAATACGCTTTTTGCCCCAACATTAAGTGCTGTTTGGTAACGAGATAAGCATACATGTTTATGAAGAAACGTTTTTAGAATCAATCATGTGCAAAATTGATGAATCGAGTGTTTCTTTCGTTGCGTGTATGCTGAAATACTTGGCTTGTTATCGACTTGACAGTGTTAAGCATTTAAAGTTATCGCTTTTTGATAACGATAACGCGCCGACATTCACTGTCGTTACACGTTAACTTTGTTGGCATTTCTTAGATTTGCCCGTTTATTGTGCTGCTTTCACGGCAAAAATTTCCGAGAACTACGTTCACACAAAAATCGAAATATCGTTATCGTGGAGATTTTCCATTTTAATATAAAAAAAATAATTAATTTTTCTGATTTCATTGATGTGCAACAATTTGGGTAAGGTTAAAAATATGTGTAAGCGAGGCCGTGAAAACAAATTGA
Source organism: Abscondita cerata (assembly GCA_030710515.1). NCBI lineage: Eukaryota > Metazoa > Arthropoda > Insecta > Coleoptera > Lampyridae > Abscondita > Abscondita cerata. The sequence continues at coordinate 170,555 of JALBCR010004110.1, read as the reverse complement.
TTATGTTGTCATGACTTTCAAACTGAACAAAAAATTCTGAGTTAAGCCAAAGGAGCGACACTAAATAAAACATAAATTTAGGACAGTATTAAGAAAAAATTAAGTCGTTGATGTGGCAGAGTCCAGAAACATCGAATTTGATGGTGGAGAAATTAAAAACAATTTTTGTAAAGAAGAAATTTCGCTTACTATAGAAGACGGACACTGTATCTCGTACAGGAGTCCTATAACCCACAATAATATTCGCTTGAATCCTGAGACACCTTTCGTGAAGTTGAAAAGTAATATTAAATATTTTGCTTCCACATAATTAAAATATGATAAAGTATATAAATATATTGTCTAATACGCAATTAATTCTTATCTTCGATTCGTGTCGTATTCTCAATTAGCATTAGAATTTTCTACGACAATCATAAAAGTGAACAATTTTTACTATCAGTGTTTATTATTAGGAAGTACTGTGGAAACAATGAAAACTTATAACAATATCAAATTTGTTACGGTAACGTAACAATAGTGATGATTCATTAATACAATATAGAGTCAAAGAAAAAATTAGTATAGGTATGCTAATACTAAAACAAATTAATTTGGGAAATGAACTTAAAACATCATGCGGACTTTTTCATTGGAGGAAGCACAATTTTTGGAGAAAATTTAAATTTTGATAGATAATGTAGTTTCAATTTCGAATAAAGTTCTTAATAAAAAGCATGATGCGGACTTTACTCTTTAGGAGATGCTCAAAGTGGAATCAATTTTGGATTTTTTTTGGAAAAAAATTAAATTTGATCCAAGTCAAGCCAAAGTCAAAATTTAAATAAAGTCTTAATAATAATACATTAAATTGGGTATATTATAGGACCATTGTTTTGATCTCTTCTTATCTTGAGCGAAGCACAGAATTGATGCTAAGTCAAATTTCAAATTAAGTCATATACAGGGTTATTTACGGTATACAGACACGGAGATATTACAGCCAAACTATTCAATGAACTAGAAAAATATGTATTTGGGATGGATAAAGACCTATTGGAGGGAATATTTTTAAACTATTTTCAGAAATATACAGGTGTTCCAAAATACACAGAACGTATCAAAGTTGTGTTTTTTCTTATATAATGTCCTGTATATTATTACATTTTTTTAGTTTCTACAGACAAAATAAGTGAGGATTTTATGAAGGTTTTACCTTACTTAAACCTAAAGGTTTTTTGAGATACAGTATTTTGTATTTTTATGAAAAAGTTGTTACAATTTTCCGATTCATATCTCACCAACTATTCTCTGACTTTAAACTAAATTCGCACTGTAGAACTTGTGTAAAATCCACTATCATATACAGGATGTGTACAAAAATAAGACAATTAATGACATGTTTTGAACCGTAATAACTTTGCTTATTTAAATGAAACACCCTGTATTTTTTATCAACAACAAAGAATTTAAATGTAATTACCTATCAAATAATACTATAATTGTCCTATAGCTAAATGTTCAGGTTGTCATGAAAATTTTAATATTTATCAAAGTAAGCTATACAACTTTGACAGGTGAATATTATGTATTTAGTAAGAGAATGTTGATTGACGGGCAAATTTTAATACATGAATTTAATAATGCTAGACTCCGCGTGCATGTTGGTTTGATCCCATTATTCTAATAATATTGCCAAACCTATGGCGGACGAAGACCCCTTGACCCCGCCCCTGTACAAAAATTTTTCCGGTTTTTGGATTTTCCCGTTGGTTTGAAGCAAGACCCATCGGCATGCCAAATTTCAAGTCTCTACGACGTCTGGAAGTACCCGTTTAATTTCGGAGACAGACGCGAAAAATAGGCGCTTTATTTTAAGCAAATGTTTTTTGTATTTCACCAGTATGTTTTACAATATTCTAAACAGCTTAGGAATTGATTCCTGGAGCAGATAATTTATTAGAAGGGATATTATTGTGAAGTCAATTTGTACGTTTATTATATTCTTGTAAACTCTATACACATTTATTTCTCTCAAAATTAAATACAGTTGATACCAAATGTACACAATGCAAATCTTCTCCTTCTTACAAATATATAATGTTAACCTGTCGGGTTGTATCAGTCTTACTTGATAAATATTAAAATTTTTCATGACAACCTGAACATTTAGCTATAGGACATTATAGTATTGTTTCATAGGTAATTTACATTTTACACATTTGTTGTTGATATAAAAATACAGGGGTGTTCCATTTAAAATAAGCAAGTTATTGCGGTTCAAAATATGTCATTAATTAAACTTATTTTGTACAACATCCTGTTATGATGACCGACATTTCAACAAAGTTCTACATAAAATCTGATCAACTGCATAGACTCCAGTGCGAATTTAGTTTGGGAAAAAAGATATTAGTTATGAATCGGTAAATTGTGACGACTTTTTCAAAAAATACAAAATATCTCAAAAACCTTTAGATTTAATTAAGGTAAACCTCTATAAAATCCATTCTTATTTCGAACGTAGAAACTGAAAATGTGATTAATATACTGGGCATTCTATAAGAGAAAACACAACTTTGTTACGTTCTGTGTATTTTAGACACCTGTATATTTCGAAAGTAATTTTAAAATATTCCTCCCATGGGTCTCTATCAATCCCAGATATATTTTCCCAATTTTATTAAATAGTTTGGCTGTAATATTCCGTGTCGTATACCGTGAATAACCCTGTATGTGTTGCAGACTTTACTCTTTGGCAGAACCTCAAAAACCAACCTACTTTTAAAATTTTTGGGGAAAAAATTTAGGAATTTAACAGATAATATAGGTATATCACGTGATTAGTATTTTTTTCATCAATTTTCATTTTGATCAAAGCACAAATTGATGACAAAGTCAAAGTGTAAATAGTATTCTTAGTAAAAAATACATAATGCGGACTTTCCAAAAAGCAACCAAGTTTTGGATTTTTTTAAAAACATAAATGTAACAGATAATGTAGGTAGGTATATGACGTGCCGAAAAAGCAACCAACTTTTTGATTATTATTTTGGGAAAAAGTTTAGAAATATGACAGATAATGTAAGTGTATTACGTGACTACTGTTTTTGTCAATTTTCGTGTTTATCAAAACCCAAATTGATGCTAAACCCAAATTTGCAATAAAGTTCCTAATTTAAAAAATTATGATGCGGACTATACTCTTTGGCAGAACCCCACCACCAACCAGCATTTGGATTGTTTTGGGAAAAAATTTAGAATTTGACAGATACTATTCACATAAGTACTATTTTTTTAGATCAAAGCACAAATTATAGCCAAGTCAAATTTCAAATAATATTCTTAATGAAAAATACATGATGCAGACTTTCTCTGTTTGAGAAGCCCAAAAAGCAAATCAAGTTTTTTGATTTTTTTTGAAAAATAATAATTAAATGTAACAATAGTCACGTAATATACATATAATGTAGGTATTATATGTAAATTTTAAAATTTTTCAAAAAAAATCCAAAATTTGGTTGTTTTCTGAGCTTCTCCCAAAGGGTAAAGTCCGCGTCATGTTTTTTTTTAAACTTTATTTGAAATTTGGCTTGGTGCATTAATTGTACTTTGTTCATGATGATAATTGATCAAAAACGTAATAAACCTTGATCAAAAAAAAAATAATTTGTTGGTTTTGGCCTTCTGCCAAAGAGTAATGTCCCATTACGATTTTTTATTAAAAACTGCATTCACTTGAATTATCTGTCAAATTTTTTATTTAAAAAAAAATCCTTAATTTGATTGTTTTTGGGCTTTCTAAGAAGAGTAAGTCAGGATCTTCTTTTTTTATTAAGCACTTTATTTGAAATTTGACTTTGGCATTAATCTGTCCTTCGTTCATGATGATAATTGACCAAAAATAGTGGTCACGTAATATACATACAATATACGTACAAATTTAATAAAAAAAACATGATGCGGACATTACTCTTTGAGTGAACGCCAAAACCAACAAATTTTTGGATTTTTTTGAAGAAAATTAAAAATTTGTACGTATATTACGTGACTATTGTTTTTTGTTCAATTATCATCATAAACGAAGTACAAATTAATGCCAAAATAAAATTTCAAATAAAGTGCTTAATAAAAAAGAAGATGAAGACTTTATTCTTCAGGAGAAGCTCAAAAACCAACCAAATTTTGTTTTTTTTTTTCGAAAAAAAAGTTTAAAAATTTATCAGATATTAACTTAGGTACCTATACTTCTAGTGTCTACTGTTTTTTTTGATATATTTCATCTTCATCAAAGCACAAATTGATGTCAAAGTCAAACTTAAAATAAAATTTTAACAAAAAACAAGAAATGGATTTTACTCTTTGAGAGAAGGCCAAAACCAACCAATTTTTTAATTTTTGTGGAAAAAATTAAAAATATGGCAAATAATGTAGTTAAGGTGGTTACTTTTTTTTTTAATTTTGAATAAAGTTCTTAATAAAAAGAAAAACATGATGCAGACTTTACTCTTTGGTAGACGCTTAAAATTGAACCAAATTTTAGATTTTTTTGGAAAAAATTAAAATTTGATCCAAGTCAAGCCAAAGTCAAAATTTAAATAAAGTCTTAATAATGAAACATGATGCAGACTTGGAAAAAAATTTAAAATTTGTACAGGTAGTACAACTAGGTAGGTATATTATGGGACTATTGTTTTTTGATTTTTTTATCTTGAGCGAAGTACAAATTGTTGCTAAAGTTAAATTTTAAGTTAAGTTCTTAATAAAAAAAACATCATTCGCGTTTTAATCTTCGGGAAAAGCAACCAACTTTTGTATTAAAAAAAATTTAATTTGTGAAACTTTGTAATATTCAAGGTCAAGTGCACCTTTTTCCTTATAATCAAATATTTGAACTTGTTGAAATCTATTATTTATTCGATTGCTACTAATACCAGAGAATCAGCTTAAAATTAAAACATCTTAAAAATTACATCTACGGGTAGATTCACTTAACTATTGAGACATAGGTTAGGATGGGGTTAATAAAATATTACTGTGAAAAAATAATTGGCATGTTAATTTTAATTTTTGTTACTAATTTCACTGTAAATTTAACAATTCTAATCAAAATCTGACGAGAGGCATAACTTTAGACCAAGAACATTCATTTTGCTGTAAAAAGGGTAGAAATGATATTTACGTCATATTCTCTAATCAAAATCATTAATAAACCTTGTCAAAAAAAGTTATCAGTCGATTTCATCGTTACAGTGAAATTAATAGCAAAAGAAAAAAAATTAATTTAACGCCCTGTACTTTTCCAAGCAATATTATTTTGGCTTAAATAACCCGCCCTTAGCCTATTTCCCAATAGTTATGAATCACCTTAGATGCAATTTTACAGGATTGTTTGAATTTAAGCTGATTCTTGTATCTTATAATCGAATAAAGTTAATGATTTCAACAAGCTCTAAATATTTTATTCTAAGGGAAAAAGGTGCACTGATGCTGACCTCACAAGTTTTGTCAAATCAAAATTTTTTTCAAATCCAAGGATTGATTGATGTTTTGTGCTTCTTCGAAAATCATGCGTATCATGTTTTCTTTATTAAGAACTTCATAAAATTTGACATCAATTTATTGCTTCGTTCAAAGTGATCAAAAAACAGTAGTCCCATAATATACCTAGTCATTATCTGTACAAATTTTAATTTTATTGAAAAAACTCTTAAAGTGATTGCTTTTGAGCGTCTTCTAAAGTGTAAAGACCCATCATGTTTTTTATTAAGACTTTATTTAAATTTTACTTTGGCTTAGCAGAGCAAATTTTAATTTTTTCCAAAAAAAAAATAAAAAATTTGGTTTAATTTTAACTGTCTCCCAAAAATAAAGTCATCATGTTTTCTTTTAAGCCGAACTTTTCTCAAAATTCAAAAGAAGTAACCACCTTAACTACATTATCTGTCAAATTTTAAATTTTCTCCAAAAAAATCCAAAAATTGGTTGGTTTTGGCCTTCTCTCAAAGAGTAAAGTCCGTTTCTTGATTTTTTATTAAGAATTTTATTTTAAATTTGACTTAGACATCAATTTGTGCTTTGATGAAGAAGTAAATATATTAAAAAACAGTACTCACAGTATGGGTACCTATCTGATAATTTTAAACTTTTCCGGAAAAAAAAAAAAACAAATTTGGTTGGTTTTCGAGCTTCTCCTGAAGAATAAAGTCTGCATCTTCTTTTTTTATTAAGCACTTTATTTGGAATTTTATTTTGGCATTAATTTGTACTTCGTTCATGATGATAATTGAACAAAAAACAATAGTCACGTAATATACATACAAATTTTTAATTTTCTTGAAAAAAATCCAAAATTTGGTAGGTTTTGGCGTTCACTCAAGAGTAATGTCCGCATGATGTTTGTTTTATTAAATTTGTCTACGTATGTGTATGTATATTACGTGACTATTATTTTTGGCCAATTATCATCATGAACGAAGGACAGTGTGCAAAAATCAAGGCTTCAAATGAAGTCATTCAATAAAAAAGAAGATGCCGACTTCTCTTTAGGAAAACTCAAAAAACCAACCAAATTAAGGATTTTTGGAAAAGTTTAAAAAAATTTACATATAATATCTATATTATATGTATTTATGTCGTGACTATTGCTTTTTATCAATTTTCATATAGATCGAGCACAGATTGGTTCGAATTTCGGCAATATACCTACATTATCTGTTTAATTATTTTCAAAATAATCAAAAATTGATTGCTTTTGGGCTTCTCAAACAGAAAGTCTGCATCATGTATTTTTCATTAAGAATATTATTTGTTGACTTTGGCTTTAATTTGTGCTTTGATCAAAAAAAAATAGTACTCATACCTACATTATCTGTCAAATTCTAAATTTTTGCCCAAAAAAATCTAAATGCTGGTTGGTGGTGGGGTTCTGCCAAAGAGTATAGTCCGCATCATAATTTTTAAATTAGGAACTTTATTGCAAATTTGGGTTTGGCATCAATTTGTGTTTGGATAAACACGAAAATTGACAAAAACAGTAGTCACGTAATACACTTACATTATCTGTCATATTCTAAACTTTTTCCCAAAATAATCCAAAAGTTGGTTGCTTTTCGGCGTCAAATACCTACCTACATTGTCTGTTACATTTATGTTTATAAAAAATCCAAAACTTGGTTGCTTTTAGGAGAATTCCGCATTATGTATTTTTTTACTAAGATTACTATTTATAATTTGATTTTGTCATCCAATTTGTCAAGATGAAAATTGATGAAAAATACAATCACGTGATATACTTATACTATCTGGAAAAAATTTAAAAGTTTGTTGGTTTTGGGTTCTGCCAAAGAGTAAAGTTCACCAACATATATAAGGACTTTATTTGAAATTTGAATTTGGCATCAATTTGGTTGATCAACATGAGAATTTATCTAGAAACAATAACCACGTAATATACCTACTTAATCTATGTCATATTCTAAATTTTTCCCAAAAAAATCAAAAAGTTGGTTCTTTGTCGGCATAATATTACCTACATTATCTGTTAAATTATTTTTAAATCCGTGTAACAACTTGGTAGCTACGTAACCTACCTACATTATTTGAAAAATTTTAAGTTTTCTCCATAAAAATTCAAAAGTTGATTACTTTGATCAAGATGAATATTGATCCAAAAAGCAATTCAGTAATATTCCGACATTACCTGTCAAAGCTTTAAATTTTTCCAGGAAAATCCTAAAGTTGATTGCTTTTGGACTTCTTCCTAAGAGTAAAGTCCACATCGTATTTTTATTAAGAACTTTGTTCGAAATTTGGACTTTGGCATCAATTTTGCTTTGATCAAAATGATAACTGACCAAAATCAGAAGGTCAAGTAATATACCTACATTACCCATCAACAGATTTAAAATTTTTCCATGCAAATCAAAAAGTTGGTTGTTTTTCGAGCTACTCTCTAATAGTAAAGTCAGAAATATGTTTTTTTTTTCTATTAAGAACTTTATTTGAAATTTGACTTTGGCATAAATTTTGCTATAATCAAGACGAATCAAATTTTAAAATTTACATATAATACCTACATTATATGTATGTATATTACAAGACTACTGTTTTTGATCAATTTTCATATAGATCGAAGCACAATTAATCGCAAAGACAAATTTCCAAATAAAGCTATAAGTAAAAAAGTATGACGAAGGACTTTACTATTTGGGAGTAACTGAAAAAGCAACCTAACTTTTGGATTTTTTGGAAAAACAATTTAAAAAGTTTGACAGATCATGTAGGTATATTAATCGACTACTATTTTTAATCAATTTTTCATGTTGATCAAAACATAAATTGATGCCAAAGTCATATTTCAAATAAAGTTCTTAATTAAAAGACTCATGGTGCGAACTTGACTCTTTAGTAGAACCCCAAAAACAAACCAACTTTTGAATTTTTTTGGTAAAAATTTAAAATTTGAAAGCATGTGACTAGTTTTTATTGACGTTAATTGAAGCACAAATTGATACGAAAGTCAAATTACAAATTTAGTTCTTAAAAAAAAATTTCGTGAACTTTACTCTTGGGAGAAGCCAAAAGCAAGCAACTTTTTGATTATTTTTTTTAAATTAATATTTGACAAGTTAATGTAGTGTTTTTTTTAATCAATTTTCATCTTGATAGAAGCACAAATTAAAGCCACAGTCAATATTTAAATAAAGTCTTAATAAAAATACATGATGCCGATTTACTCTTGGGAGAAGCCCAAAAAGCAACTAATTTTTGGATTGTTATGAAAGAAATTAAAAATTTGACAGATAAAGTAGGTATACTACGTGACTACTGTTTTTTTGATCAATTTTGATCTTGATCGAAGCACAAATTAAAGCCATAGTCAAAATTTAAATAAAAACTTGACGAGAGACTTTACTCTTAGGGAGAAGTCCAAAAAGCAACCAATTGGTTAAGTTGTTTTGGAAGAAATCAAAAAATTTTTCCAGATAATCTTAGGTACACTACGTGTCTACAGTTTTTCTGATCAATTTTCATCTTGATTAAAGCACAAATTTATGCCAACGTCAAATTTCAAATAAAGTTCATAATAGAAAAAACATACTTCTGGTTTTACTCTTAGAGAGAAGCTCAAAAAACAACCAACTTTCCGATTGCATGGAAAAAAATTTAAAGTTTGATAGATAATGTAGTATATTACTTGACTACTGGGATTTTTTGTCAATTATCATTTTGATCAAAGCAAACATTGACGCTAAGGTCAAATTTCAAATAAAGTTCTTAATAAAAAATACGCGATGTCGACTTTACTCTTAGGGAGTAATTCAAAAAGCAATCAACTTTTGGATTTTTATGGAAAAAATTTAAAGTTTGACAGGTAATGTCCGTATATTACGTGGTGCTTTTGGATCAATATTCATCTTGATCAAAGTAATCAACTTTTGAATTTTATGGAGAAAACTTAAAAATTTTCAAGTAATGTAGGTATATTACGTAGCTAATTTAGTACATGGATTTAAAAAAAATTTAATTTAACAGATAATGTAGGTAATATTAAGTGCCGACAAAGCAACTAATTTTGAATTTTTTGGAAAAAAATTTAGAATATGACAGATTAAGTAGGTATATTACGTGGCTACTTTTTTTGATCAATTTTCATGTTTATCAAAGGATAAATTGATGCCAAAATCAAATTTCAAATAAAGTCCTTATACAGGGTTATTCAAGGTATACGACACGGAATATTACAGCCAAACTATTCAATAAAATTGGAAATATATATCTGGGATGGGTAGAGACCTATCGGAGGAATATTTTAAAATTATTTTCAGAAATATACAGGTGTCCCAAATACACAGATGTATCAAAGTTGTATTTTCTTATAGAATGTCCTGTATATTATTATATTTTCAGTTTCTACGATCAAAATAAGAGAGGATTTTATAGAGGTTTACTTTACTTGAACCTAAAGGTTTTTGAGATTCGAGTATTTTATGAAAAAATCGTTACAATTTTGCCGATTCATATCTCAGCTACTATTCTCTTTCTCTACACTAAATTTGCACTGAAGTCTATCAATTGATCAGATTTTACGTAGAATTTGTGAAAAATCCATTATCATATACATGATGTGTACAAATGTAAAATGTAATTACCTATCAAACAATACTATAGTATCCTACAGCTAAATGTTCAGGTTGTCATGAAAATGCAAATTTTAATAATGAAGACTGATTTGTAACAATTTAATATTTATCAAATGGCTATAAACTTTGACAGGTGAATATTATGTATTTGTAAAAGCCCGTTGATTGACTGGAAAATTTTAATTCATGAATTTAAAAATGCTTGCTAGACTCTGCGTGCATGGGTTGATCCCATTATTCTCTGAATAATGTTAAACCTATAGCGGACGGAGACCCCTTGGCTCCGCCGCTGTATGGAAATTTTGGGTTTTTGGATTTTTCCCGTTGGTTTAAAGGCAAAACCGAATTTCAAGTCTCTACGACGTCTGGAAGTACCCGTATAATTTCGGAGACGTACATGAAAAAATATAGGCTTTATTTTTTAAGCAAATGTTTTTTGTATTTTACCAGTATATTTTACAATTGTAAACAGTTTAGAAATTGATCCGTGGAGCAAATAATTTAACTTTAAATTTTTTGAGAAATTTGACAGGTAATATAGGTATATCACGTGATTAGTATTTTTTGATCAATTTTCATCTGATGACAAAGTCAAATTGTAAATAGTATTCTTAGTAAAAAATACATAATGCGGACTTTCTAAAAAACAACCAAGTTTTGGATTTTTTTGGGAAAGATAATAACAAAAAATATGACAGATAAATGTGTGTATTACGTGACTACTGTTTGTGTCGAATTTTCGTGTTGATCAAAACACAAATTGATGCCAAACTCAAATTGCAATAAAGTTCCTAATTAAACAAAATAATGAGTACGGACTACTCTTCGGCAAAACCCCATCACCAACCAGTATTTGGATTTTTGGGAAAAATTTAATTTGACAGATAATGATAATGATGCGGACTTTCTCTGCAGGAGAAGCCCAAAAGTAATCAGTTTTGATTTTTGAAAAATAATTAAATGTAACAGATAAATGTATATAATAAGGTATATTACGTAACTATAGTTTTTTTGATCAATTATCATTTTGATCAAAGCACAAATGATGTCAAAGTAAAATATCAAATAATAAAAAACATCATGCAGATTTTTTTCTTTGGAAGAAACCAAAAAGCAACCGTCATTTGATTTTTTGGAGTAAATTGAAAATACCTGACAGATAATGGTAGGTAAGTATATTACGTTACTACTGGTTTTTTTAAATCAATGTCCATTTTGATCCAAGCAGAAATTAATTCCAAGTGGAATTTCAAATAAGGCTCTTAATGTGAAAAACATAATGCTGAATTTATTCTGTGGGGAGAAGTTCAAAAGAAACCAATCTTTTAGATTTTTTTATAAATTAAAAATTTGACTACGTGTCTTTTGTTTTTGATCAATTTTCATCTTGGATCAGAAAGCACAAATTGATACCTCGAAGTCAAACCACATAAAATTTTTAAAAAAATAAACATGTACCCGACATTACTCTTGGGAGAAGCCCAAAGAGCATTGGTTGTAAAAAGCAGGTGCATAGGTATTCAAGCAAAAGTTTTCCAAAGAAATGTGTTTTTTGATCCTTCAGAAACACAATCGATTTACAGGGTACTCACTCTTTAAGCTCTACTAGAGCACACATGAGTATTTGATTATACCAAGCGATTATTAATTTATATTTTTGAATGTTTTTGACTTTATTAAACCTTAAAATCTGTACGCATATTTAACTTTACACTTATACTCTTATCTGAACAGTATTCCATGCTCGTGATCATTAAACTTGTGTAGTTAATTGTGAAAAACTATCTTTGACTGATACCCTCTGAAACTGGATGACCTGAACATATGCAGGTCAAAAATATTCATCCACATTTGCTTTGATTAAAATTAATTAGGAAATTTACTTACGCATGGTCTACTTGAGATGTGAAGTAGCTACGGTTAGATAGTGCTCGAAGATGCACTTATCCTCCGTAACATTCTTGGCAATACACACTGTACTAAAGACGATTGAGTATCCTATTACGGTTACATATATGAAACTTGTTGTAATTATCGCTATAATTGATAAGATTTTGGTAGTATATACTACAATTATGTTCTTAAGTTGTCGATAAATTAAAATGTTCCGAAACATTGTGTAATGTTGCAAAAGTACGTGTAAGTTTTTGAGTGCGTGTTTTTTATTTGCGTTTTTGAAAAAATCGGTATTGATTTCTTGAGCGTGCTGACCTTAATAAAAAAAGTTGGAAAACATTTCACGAAGCGATTTAATTAGCAAGTTAAAATTCAGTTATTCAATTATAATGAATTTAAATGTAAATTATATTTTAAAATTAAGATATTAGTAAGAGCACTTACAGAATATATATTCTGACAATCCATATATTGTTACATTTTTGCACGACCAAAAATTTAGATAAATATATACCTACTAGGTGACACAGAAATAAGAACACAAGTAATGATTTTGGTGTAGATGTTTATTTGGGACAAAATTAGCAAATGACCACACATACGGTGGGTATGGACTTCTGGTCATACTGGGCAAAAAGGAAACTATTTTAAATAAAATAGTGAGAGGGCAAAAAAAAAGAGGGATTCAAAGGATACAAAAACGAGACTCAGTGTAAAAGTACTATTAGAATTATGGGTATTATGGACAATTTTACGGAAATTTGGAGGAAAGAGGAAAGGTGAGTTAACTTTCTCAGGAGGGGAAGGGAGGATCCGTTATATGTGTGTATTTATGGAGGAAAGATAGACTCGGACCACTTGACAATATAAGTAAGATTGAAAGAGTGGAAAGAAATTACAAAATGGGGAGAAATAAAAATATTGATGTAAGAAACTGATTAAAGAAGAAGGCAAGCATCAGGAGAGGTGGAAGAGGAGTTAAGGAGTAATATAGAAAATGGAGAAGGGAACGAAAAGAAAAGTTTTTATAATAGGAAAAAAGAAATATGGTGTAAAAGCCGATTGGTGGAATGGGGAATGTGAGAGATGAAAAAAAGAAATGAGAAAAAGAAGAATCAAATGGAGAAAGGAATAAATCTAGAAAAATATAAAAAGATAAGGGCAGAATTTAAAAAAGGAGGTGAGAAGAGAAAAATAGAACATAGAGAAAGAAATGGACAAAAATAGGCAATCCATATGATAAATACGCTATAAGAAAACACATAGTAATATACAAAGATGAAGAAAAAGAAAGAAGAAGTTTTAAGAAAATCAAAGATAGGAAAAGCAGCAGGCATGGATGGAATACAGGGAGAGCAGTGAAAATACACAGGAGACAGAATAAGTGATTGAATCAGGAAACTAATGGAAAGGATATGGCAAGGGGAAGGGTTTCCAGAGAGCTTGAAGAAAGCAATATTGTGCCCAATATACAAAGGCGGAAGTAAGCAGGATGTGAAAAATTACAGGGGAGTAAGCGTAACGAATGTGAATTACAAAATATATTGCGAAATAATAAGAACAAGATAGGAAAAAGAGGAAGTGAAAGAAACTATACCAGACAAGTTTTTAAAAGGTAAAATCATTTACATAGTAAAAGGAGTTTGTTAAAGGAAGTAGGGAATGGAGGAGGAAAAGTATACATTATATTTATAGATATAAAAGAATAGTATGGAGAGATGATGAGAAGCAATAAGCGATAAGTGAAGACGGAATATAAGGGGGAGTAGAAGAGATAAACAAAGAAGCAAAATGCAGAATAAAAGTCAGGAGGAAGTTAGGGAGGTGTTTTGGACGGAGAAAGGGCTGAAACGAGGATGTCTGTATAAAAAGACCTAGAGTAGAGCTGCGTAAAAATCAAGTGAGGAAAATAAAAAATTTGAAAAACAAAGCTAATAAACACTAAGCTTATGCAGATGATATAATGATCTTCACAATGATAGAGGAAGAGATGCAGAAATAATAAATACGACTAGAGATGTTTGAAGAAAGAAGTCAGTAAATGTAGGAAAAACAAAACTAATGATATTTAAGAATAAAAAATGAAAAGGACAAAGTTGCGGGGAGGAGAGACAAAATATATATACCTAGGATACGCCATAAGGTACGATGTAGGACAATCATCAGATAAGGGTTTAAGACTAAAAGAAGTAAGTTAAATACTAGGGTAGGTATGGGGTCAGGAGAATGTATTTTTAAGAAAGATATGGTTGTTTGAGAGAGTAGCCAAAAACTGTAATGATGTACAAGGATGAGATAGGCTAGAAAGGATGCCTGATAATTATTGAGATGGACGCTAGATTTGGAGGAAGAGGAAGAAACCCATAGATACTTTGTGAGGAAGAAATGAAACTGGAGAAAACAAAACTAGGAGCAGGAAATAGAACGATAAGATTTGAAGAAATAATTGAGAATAGGAAAGATAACGGTAAATTGTGTATGAATAGAAAGAAATTAAATTCCCGAAAAAAATTAATGCAGAGAGCAAAAACAAAAACTATTATAAAAGGTAGGTTATAAGAAAAGTAAGAAGGTTAGAAGAGAAGGATGAATATGGGATACATGGATATAATAGTGGAAGATAATACAAGAAAAAATAATGACCAACTAGAGTTTAAGACTAGGTACCTACTGAAAGAAAACGAAATAAATACTGGATGAAGAAAAGATTATATGAAATGTGTGGAAATGATTGGAAATATTAAACATCTAAATGAAGATTGTGTGTAATTAAGAGGAGGGAATAAGAAGAAAGGTTTACTAGGAGACAAGGGGATGGTATAAAGTGAATGAAAAGAGATAGACAAGAGAAGAAGGTGGTTAGAGGAAAGGAAAGGAAGAATGATGACAGTGGAGAAAATTATCATTGTGAACTACACTGTAAGTTTTATTTAGTTTCTTTTATTAAATTTTTATTGAAGAATAAAACAGTGCCGGACACTGATTATTCACATATTAAACTACAAAGATCAAAGCTATTGTGAAAAAAAGTTAGAGAGAAATTACACAAGATAATCATCGAGAAAATTGAGAGATAACCGACGAAATGTTAGATAAATTCCAGACAGAAAAAAGAAGAAGCAATTCATACACATGAAAAGGAAAATCAAATACTGGAAAAAAATAAAGAAGATTTATTAAATATATGGCGCAACGAAGTGATGATGAGAATATAGAAAACTGACAAAAAATAAACAAAATTTTCAAGGACTAGGAAAAAAGGGATAACAAAAATAAGACGACAGATATAAAAAATGGATAATAAGTGAGACTAACTAAAGACATACAGAAACAAAAAAAAAATTAGGGAATTATTAGAGAACCAAAAAGAAAAAAGATTATAAGGCAACCATTAGATACAATAAACCCACAATAAATGGAACATTATACACAGTAAGAGTCTAGTAAATTAGAAAAGGGAGAGCGAAAAAGAGAAGAATCAGAACACATCCAATTTCACAAAATAAAGATAAAACAAGAAAGATCTGCAACAAGAATTACAAAAATAACAGAACAAGCAAACATGGATAACAAAAATATAAAACAAGCAGAAACAAATACTATTATGTGCAGTAAACGACACATTACAGAAATTAAAATAAAAACGAATAGAAATAATTTAGAACTAAGATGTCTTTTTTGTAACTCGGTTCTACAATTTCTACAAAAATCAATTATCTTTATAACTACACTAACCTCTAACTTGTACTCCTTCTTTCCTCCCCCTTTCTCTTTTAATCCTATTATTCTTTCCTTCCTTTTATCTACCTCCTCCATCATCTCCTCCTTCCCTCCCCCTTTTTAATATCTTCCCTCATTCCTTCCCTCTTCCTTCTTTCTCCCACATTCTCTCGACTTAAGTGGTCCAAGTTTTCCCATCATTTCCCACATCCTGCACTTTCTTCTAACATCCTCCAACCAGTACCTATTTTTCGCCTCCTTATTCCCACATCTAAATCTCGCTACTATTGCTACTATTCTTTCTTCTTCAAACCCCACCCTCCCCTTCAAACACCTCAGTATCTTTCATTCACCAGGATTTTTATTATATTTTCTCCTCTAATTTTCCTCTCCTTTCTTGTGAATATCTCTGTCCTTTCCACAAAATTCCTCTCTTGTTTTTTATTCCTCTCTCTCTCTTTCCTTTCCACTTCCTCCTTTACCAAATTCCGCTTTCGTAATACAGCTTACTGTCCTCCCTGTCCGTACCTTATCTTTCTATCTCTTACTTTCCTCCACACTTTTTCACAATCTCCTTTTCCTCTTTTCTCCGCTTTCTTCCTTATTTTTAATTGCTATTCTCCCTGTGTGTATTCTTAATTTTTCATCTTATTTCCTCCTGAACTATATACCGCGGCGTCTCTCTTTCCAACCTAAACTTTCCAAATATCCTTTACATTCTTCAACCTTTTCCATTCTCCATCCCCACTTCTGCCCCCGTATATCATTACACTCCCTATTAGGCTCTTAAATGATTACCACCTCTTTATTTCGTTGTTTCAAACGCCTTCTCCCCAATCCCCACCCTTGCCATATTATTCTCCTTCTTTTCCTTTCTTCTTTACATGTGCCTCCTCCTTATTGTTGTACCTCATCCTGGCCTAAATATCTCACCTCATTTACTTCTTCTACCACCTCTTTCCTCACTTTCATTCCTATTTTCCTCTCCCCTCTTCTCTTTTGAAAAACTAACATTATTGTTTTTCCACATTGCTTTCATTTTCTTTCCTTCTATGAATTTCTTCACTGTCCCCATCATCTCCCACCATTTCCTCCTTGTTTCATACTCACCACATTGTCACGTACGCCAAAGCCATACTTTTACCTTCCCGATCACTGCCCCCTGCCTACCCTTCAATCTCTCATCTAAGTCTCCTATTGAAAATAGCCTTGGGCTAAGTGGACACCCTTGTTTTAATCTCTTGCTGTCCAAAACCCCTCCTCGAATTCTCCCCAATGGCACACTACACTTTGTCTCCCCATATACTTCTTCTATAGCCCTCCACCACATCCTCTCGTACCTTTGTTTTTCCTCATTACTTCCCCTGAAAGCTTCCTCTGTTCACATTGTCAAAAGCAGCTTTAATGTCTAAAAATAAATAATAAACTTTCCCACTTTTCTTTTCAGATTACCTATTCACTATAATCCTGAAGGACAGAGTATGGTGGATAGGTATTCTGAAAGGTGGAGAGAGACGTATTGTTTTGAGCATTAAAAGCCGCAACAATGTGGGCTGCATGAGCGAGAGGAAAATGGAGTACGAGACTAATGACGACAAGAAATATGAGGAGACAGACAATGATGCCGATGAGGAAAGAGGAGTTTGAACTGGCTGAAAGATGAAAATTCAGCCCAGAAGCTATTTTGAACATTGAGTGACTGGCGAGGCAAAGCAGCGTGCCGATGTGATGATAGTAACATGGGGAGAAAGCTGAAGGCTGATGAGGGACAGTGGCGAGACCATGGAAAGAGAAAGAAAATGGCAAATGAAAAACTGGCAATGTTGGTTTTCAGAAGAGAGGAAGGGAAAAAACCAGGAATGGCGGAGGAAAGGAAAATGAGGTGAAGATATTTGGAAACTATGGGAGTGAACCTGGCTAATAAGGAGAACTGCCTCTAAAGAAGTGAAAGGAAAGAAGAATATGAGGAGTGAACGTTGAAAGTAACGAGTAAAGAGGTGACAATCATTAAGAGCTTTAATAAGGAATGTGACTATACCCCGAGAGACAGAGTGGATGAAAGAATGGAAAAGGTTGAGAAGAAATGTAAAAAAGCGTATTGAAAGTTTAGGGTTGGAAAGAGACGCCGCTGGCTATATGGACAGGAGGAAATAAAGATGAAAGAATTGAGGTACACACAGGAAGAATAACAGGTAAAAAAACAAGAAGGCTATGAAAAGAAGAGAAAGAGAAGATTGAAAGATAATGGAGAAGTAAGGAAAATAGAAAGGCAGGCTGCAGACAGAGAGACGATAGCTATGTGAAAGTACAAGAGAAGTGGAAAGGAAAGAAAAGAGAAAGTAAAAACAGAGAGGAGCGTGGAAAAGAACGAAGATATTCAGAAGCAGAGAGGAAGGAAAATTAGAGGAAAATATAATAAAAAACTCTGAGGTGAATACCGGTGAGGAAGAGCTAGGGCGAAGAAGAAGAATAGTAACAATAAGTAACGGATTTAGTGTGAAGACAAGGAAGGCGAAAAATAGGCCCGCGGTTACGGAGATGACAAGTGCGAGATGTGATGAGAAGCTGATGGGAAAACACTGGACGCAGTCGAGAGTAATGAGGAGTGAGAAGAGAGGAAAGAGCGAGTGTAAAAAGGGAAGAAGGAGATAATTGAAGGAAAACGATAAAAAACGGCGAAAACAGAATTGAAAGGGGAGGAAAGGAAACCCTGGTGAAAGGTGAGTGTGAATTACCTAAAGATAATTGATTTTAACCGCAGGCGTTAAAAATTGTCTGAATGCTAAGTAAGCTTCTTATTCATTTTATTTATTTACTGTAATGTATCATTTACTATTATTAATAATGGGCTATTTTATATTTTTGTTATCATATTTTACTACATTCTTTATTATTCTGTTGCAAAATCTCTTTCGTTTATACATTACATGAAGAATTTGAATGTGAATACATTTAATGTAGCTTTAAATATCTACACAATGCCGAACTCTTTGTGCTGTTCCATTTGTATTAGTTGTGTATCTATGTTTGCCTATCCCTGATTTATATAATAACTCTGAACCACGACTCTGTATCGTCTTTGGACCATCACTTATTATCCATTTGATCTTCTGGTCATAATGTCAGGACATTCTCATCATCATAGGCAAACTTTTCTTCTTTGGCTTTTCCACTGCAAATAATATTTACTGTCTGAGCCCATCTAGCAACTAGTCAGTTATCTCTCAGTACAAACCGATCCCTCTTGTAACTATACTCTATTTCACAACTCTTTTGTCTTTAACAATTTAATAATAAATAATCAGTAAACATTTTGACTAAGAACTGTAAAACTTAAATAAATAAAACACAGTGTGATTTACAATGATGAGCTACTTCCACTGTCATCGTCTTCGCCGCGCTGTCTGTGCTATTTTAAACTATATCTTGTGCTACAGTAAACTTTATGTTCTTATTCCTCCTCTGCTTAATTACACACAATCTTCATTTAGATGTTTAACTATTTACAATCATTCACATTCTATAATCTTTCTTTGTTTTACAAATCAGTATTCATTTCATTTTCTTTCATTAGTACTGAATCTAAACACAGCTATCGTCTTACTCTTGTATTTTTAAACCCATGTCCGTAGCATCCCACTTCATCAGCCTATCTTCTTGGCAACCCTGTAACTATACTATAACACCCACCTTTATAACAGTTTTTGTTTCTTGTTGCTCCATGTTATTTTCGGTATTCATCACACAATACCACTATCTTCTATTATCAGTATTCTTCAAATCTTATCGTTCATTTCACTATCTATTTGTTTTCTCAATTTCATTCTTCCTCTACATGAAGTTTCTCTGTTTCTCAGAATAGATAAATCTCAACAGTATCGGAAATATCACTTTCTACAGCACAAATCTGTCGCTTAGCTGCAGATTTTACTACTGCTCAGGCTAACCATATCTTTCTTAAAAACTAACCCCACTACACAATGTTTAACACTTTAGTCTTAAACCGCACATCTGTGGTGGCTCATGGCCATCTAGAGAAGTATGCATATATTTGTCTCTCCCCTATTTTAGAAAGCATCATTAGCTGTTTTCTTTGCGCCTCGGCACTTTCTTCAAGCATCTGTAGTCTGTTGTCTCCTGAAGACCTAAACCCATATCATCTGCATAAGCAGTGTTTAACCAACTTTATTTTCATTTGCCTCTCCTTGATTGCAACTTCCTCTGGAATCTTTATCTACGAAAGACATTTCCTTATCTACCTTATTTTTATTCTGCATTTTCTTTAACATGTAACTCTACTCTGCTATATTCGATATTTCACTATCATTATTATATAAATCATCTCCCCATATATTCTTTTATATCTGCTCAAATATAATGTATACTTTCTCATAGTATCACACTATGTAAAATCTTACACCTTTTTAAGAGCACGATATGATATATTCTAACCTGACATTTCTTGTATGTCAAAGCTGCATTCACAACACTCCCCATTTTTCACGTCACTCACCTTTATATATTGAGCTGTATTAGCAACAACCAATATACGAAACCCTCACTATATGTCAGCTCAAGGTTGCAGGTTCGATCGCGTTCCATTAGCCATGACATTTCACTTTTAACTGCCATGTTCCCTCCATGCCTGCTACTTTCTATCTTTGTTTTCTTAAACTTCTTCTTTCTTCATCTTATATTACTGTAATGTTTTCTTATAGCTGGCGACTATCATGTAGACTATTTTATTTACCTATACTATGTTCTATTTTCTGCAAATTCTGCCACTTATCTTTTATATTTTCTAATTTATTTCGCTGCTCTGTTTGATTCTTTCTCATTTCTTTCTCTGCATTTATTCCACCAATAAACTTTTACCATATTTTCCTATTATAAAACTTTTCTTTTCATACCTTGCTCCTCTCTGGAAGTAACAACTGACCTTCTTTGCTCGTTTCTTACATCCAATATTTTGACTTCTTTCCCATTTTGTATTTCTTTCACTCTTTCAATCTTACTTGCTGTTGTCAGATGATCCCGAGTACTGCTCATGGCTTGCACATATAACAGTCCTCCCTCCCTCCTGAAACTCTCCTAAGCAAATGCTCCGCTAATGCCGCAATTGTAGTACCCACGCGGCTCACGACCATCGCTGAATCCCTCTTTGTTCTCTCGCAATACCTGGCTAAAATATGGTCCTTTGCCAGTATGACCAGAAGTCATACCCCACTGCGCTATGTGTGATCATTTATGAGCAAATAATCTACGCAAAATCGTACTTAATGTTCTTAAATACTAGCAGGCTATTTATCTAGATTTTGATGGAGTCTAGCAGGATTGTCAAGAAGGCTATATATTCTGTAAGTGTTCTTACTAATAACTCTTAATTTTGAGAATATGAGCCCATCTAAATTCATTATAGTGAATAACTGGAGGCAACTTGCTGGTCGCTCGTGAAATGTTTTTCAACTTTTTGTGGGTCGGCACCTCTTTTTCAAAAACACAAATAAGCTGCACTAAACTTTTACGCATGCTGCAACGTGGAGTTCCCTTTATTTATCAGAAACGCTGTATAGTGCTGCATTAAAATCTTATCGAGTAACAACGTTCAGCCACAACGATGCTATATGTAACCTGTAAGACCTTTCATCGTCTTTTAGTACGGTGATAACCTTGTTACGGAGGCTAAGCAAATCTTCGGCGCTCAACGTAGCTCGCATCTCAAGCAGGCCATGCGAAGGCTACAGTATTGCAATCGTAGGTGTGGATGGTATTTTGACACTGCATACAATCAGATTTCAGAGGCCATCAGTCAGGTAGTTTTTCACAATTAACTACACAGAGACTGTGATCACGGTATGAATACTGTTCAGGCAAATATAAGTAATGGATAATATGCGTACAGGTAGCTGTAAAGTCAAGCATTCAAATAAATTAATAATGCTTGAGCCTAATCAAACCTCCATGTGACAACCAAGTATTTAAATGTGTTTGAAGAGTCAAAAACGGAAAGCACCTGCTTTACAACTCAATGCTGCGAAGCTATACAAGTAATGTGCCATCTAAAGGAAATTTATGTGGTTTGACATCGGTAGCTCGTCAGATAGTGATCGAAGCAAAAGACACAAAACCAGTCAGTGCTGATTTTATGAAAATCTGGAGTGATTTCAACGACTTCTCCACGATGAGCCGGCATTATGTTACAACATGACTGAATTCCAGGCTAACTACTGCCCAGATCAGTGATTTAAAAACCGGCAGTAACATCAATATGCTACCTACGTATCTGTCGAATTTCAATTTACTCAAAAAAATCAGAAATGACAGACGGGTTTTCTTCAAAGAAAAAATCTGCATGTTTAGTATTGTCTTTTACACCTGACATCAGTATGCGTCAAATGATAATTGATCAAAAAATACTGGTGTAATATACTACTGTGCTGCATTATCTTGATACATTACAAAAAAATCAAAACTTATTACTTTGAGCTTCTCCCAAAGTCACATCATCTATGATTTCACAAAAAAATCAAATACTGGTTGACAAATGAGAATTTTATAGTCACATCATGCAGCAGAATTTAGTTTGTATCAATTGTTTTGATCAACACGAAAAATAAGCTGGTCATGTAATCATATTTTGTGTATCTTTCCCAAAAAATCAAAGGCAGATTTGTTTAAAGTCTCATTTTACTAAGAGCCTATTTACAATTTGACTTTGTCGAATGAAGTGATCAAAAAATACCACGTAGATATATTACCTGTCAAATTTCTCAAAAAATTAAAGACCAGAAGTATTGCTCACAATAACTGTTACAATGACCAAAAAATATACTGATAAGCCTCACAAAACATTGCTTAAAGCAAAACACACTGTTGTACATCTCGAATTATACGGGTACTCGTCGTAGAAAAACGAAATTCGGTTTTGCCCTACCAACGAGAAAGCTCAGCAAGAATTTCCGGCCAGCACTTTGAGCCCTTCAGGTACTGGCATTATTCGAGAGAATATGGTTGCAGAACTCTAACATTTTCGTAATTAAAAAAGAGGCCACTCAGTCAATCAACAGGCTTCTTACAAATACATAATATTCACCTGTCAAAGACATAACATGACAAATATTAAGAGCAATACAAATCGATCTTCGTAAATAAAGCCCTTCTAATTATTAGCTATGAAATACTATAGTATTGTTTGATAAATAGCTACATTTTATTGTACATCATGTATATGATGTGAATTTTAAATTCTACGTAAATGATC
Organism: Abscondita cerata; assembly: GCA_030710515.1. NCBI lineage: Eukaryota > Metazoa > Arthropoda > Insecta > Coleoptera > Lampyridae > Abscondita > Abscondita cerata. The sequence goes on along the minus strand of JALBCR010004110.1, from coordinate 147,554 downwards.
AATCGATGAGCTTCAGTCTGAAGGCAACCAATGAAGAAAAATAGTAACTGAAAAGATATAGTCATTACACAAAATACTCGGAGATTCGAAATAGTAAACATACATAAATATATATTATTTTGATCGTAGCTGAAGGCTGAGGGGCATTCTATGAAAACGCAACACGTGCTGTGTATTTTTGGACACCCTGTATATTTCGAGAAAATAACACCTTCTCGAATAAATACCTCTACCCACATCCCGAATATATATTTCAGTACTATTGAATAGTTTGACTGTAATATTCCGTGTCGTATACCAATTTCCCTGTATAGAACATTTGAAAATTTGACTTTGGCATCGGTATCGCTTTGATGATCAAAAAGCAACCGCATAATATACCTGTATCTGTCATATTCTAATTTTCCCAAAAAATTCCGAAAATACTGTCGGCATAATATTACCTACATTATCTGTTAAGTAATACTAAATCCATGTAACAACAGTAACTGCATGTCTCTTTGTGCAAAGGCCTGGTTACCTACCCATAAGTTCATGATCAGATATATTGATCCAAAAGCATTCACGTAATGGCATTACAATCAAGGGTGTGCTTTTTAGTACTCCTAAGAAATCAAGTCGACTTGTCACTGACGGCCTATTAAGAACTTTTATTTGAGAAATTTGACATATCGACTGCTTTGATCAAATGACTAGTGCAAAACTCGGTAATCCAATAATATACCATTATCTATCAGGCTTTAGGTATTTCCATACAAGTTGTTGTTTGCACAACTGCTCTCAAACCAGAAACATGTTTTTCTATTATAGACTTTATTTGGTGACGTTGGCATAAATGACTCCTTTATCAGATGAGAGTGATCGAACAGCAGACATGAAGTGTACTAGAGTATACGAAAGAACACGATTTCTTCAAAACAATCAAAAATTGATTTGCTTTTGGACTTCTCCCCAGGCGCAAGAATCTGCTCAAATGGACCTGACCCAGAACACGACTATGGCCTGAGCGATGGCGATCCATAAAAAACGACAAGTCGTACCTGCTTTGTCTCCGGAGTTACAATTTCATAACTATTTCTCCAAGTAAATCGGCATCATCTATTTTTATTAGACTTTATTTAAACCCGACTGTACTTCAGATGAGTGTAAAAAAACACTACGTCAGCTTTTTGTCAAATATTATTTAAAAAATAATCAAGGATTACTGTCTAGTAAAGTTCACAATTACAGAACTTTAAGTGGTATTTCAATCCAACGTCAATAAGCAGTCTGCTCTTTCAGAGCCACAAATTTTGCCAAAAAAAATTCAAAAGTTGGTTTGTTTTTGAATTCTCTAAGGGGATTCACCTGTAATGCTAGAACATTTGGCTGTGACTTTGGCATCAGCCATGTTTTGATCAACTGTGAAAATTGATTAAAACAATAGTCGATAACCTATACCTACATGATCTGTCAAACTTTTAAATTGTTTTCCAAAATCAAAAGTTGGTTGCTTTTCAGTTACTCCCAAATGTAAAGTCTCGTCATGCTTTTTACTTATAACTTTATTTGAAATTTGTCTTTGCGATTAATTATGCTCGATCTATATGAAAATTGATCAAGCAATAGTCGTAATATCTGCCATATAATCTTAGGTATTATATCAGACTAAAATTTGATTCTTATGCCAAAGATCAATTTCAAATAAAGCTAGCAATAGAAAAAATATTTCTGACTTTACGTGTCAGCTCGAAAAACAACCAACACGATTTGCATGAGCCAAATCTGATGAGGCCGTGACTACTGATCCTAGGATTATCATTTTGATCAAGCAAAAAATTGTGCCAGGGAGTCAAATTTCGAATGAAGATTAACAATAAAAAATACGTGATGAACACTCTTAGGAAAGAAGTCCAAAAAGCAATCAGCTTTGAAGATTTCATGAAAAAATTGAGACTGATAGGCTAATGTCAAGATAACCACTAATTGCTTTGAATCGCTCTGACTCAAAGTAATCAGCTTTTAATTTTATGGAAAACTTTAAAATTTTTCAAATAATCGCGCTGTCTTACTGGTGTTACAGACACAAGCTGAGCTGGCACAGGCCTAATGTCAGGCAATATTAAGTGCCGACTGCGTCAACTTTGGATTTTGGAAAAAAACCCAGAATATGACCAGGTGGTATACGTGTATTTTTAGATAAATTTTCATGTTGATCAAACTACAAATTGATAAATTCAAATTTCAAATAAAGTCCTTATATATGTTGCGAACTGCTCTTTGTAGAGCAAAAAACCAACAAACTTTTAAATTTTTCCAGATAGTATAAGTATATCACGTAGATTAGTATTTTTCTAATCAATTTTCATCTTGACAAATTGATGACAAATCAAATTATAAATAGTAATCTTAGTAAAAAAATACATAATGCGGAATTTCCCCAAAAGCAACCAGTTTTGGATTTTTATAAACATAAATGTAACAGACAATGTAGGTAGGTATTTGACGTGCCGAAAAAAAGCAGCCAACTTTTGGATTATTTTGGAAAAAGTTTAGAATATGACAGATAATGTAAGTGTATTACGTGACTACTGTTTTGTCAATTTTCGTGTTTATCAAACACAAATTGATGCCAAACCCAAATTTGCAATAAAGTTCCTAATTTAAAAAATTATGATGCGGACTATACTCTTTGTGGCAGAACCCCACCACCAACCAGCATTTAGATTTTTGGGCAAAAATTTAGGTGACAGATAATGTAGGTATGAATTACTATTTTTTTGATCAAAGCACAAATTAAGCCAAAAGTCAAATTTCAAATAATATTCTTAATGAAAAATACATGATGCAGACTTTCTCTGTTTGAGAAGCCAAAAGCAATCAATTTTTGATATTTTGAAAAAATAATTAAATGTAACAGATAATGTAGGTATATTGCCGAAATTTCAACCAATCTGTGCTTCGATCTATGAAAATTGATAAAAAGCAATAGTCACGTAATATACATATAATATAGATATTATATGTAAATTTTAAACTTTTCAAAATCCTTAATTTGGTTGGTTTTGAGCTTTTCCTAAAGGTAAAGTCAGCATCTTCTTTTTATTGAACACTTCATTTGAAATTTGACTTTGGCATTAGTGTCCTTCGTTCATGATAATTGGCCAAAAATAATAGTCACGTAATATACATACAATATACGTAAATTTAATAAAACATCATGCGGACATTACTCTTTGCAGTGAACACTTAAAACCTGCAAATTTTGGATTTTTCAGAAAATTAAAAAAATTTGTATGTATCATTACGTGACTATTGTTTTTTTGTTCAATTATCATCATGAACGAAGTACAAATTAATGCCAAATAAAAATTCCAAATAAAGTGCTTAATAAAAAAAGAAGATGCAGACTTTATTCTTCGGGAGCTCGAAAACCAACCAAATTTTGTTTCCGAAAAGTTTAAAATTTATCAGATAAACTATGCTAAATGAGTATATTTGTATATTACTTCTTCATCAAGCCTGTTAATGTCTAAATCAAGCCAAAAATAAAATTCTTAATAAAAAATCAGAAACGGACTTTACTCTTTGAGAAGGCCAAAACCAGCCAATTTTGGGTTTTGGAGAAAATTTAAAATTTGACAGATAATGTAGTTAAAGTGGTTACTTCTTTTTGAATTTTGAGAAAAGTTCTTATTAAAAGAAAAACATGATGACTTTACTTTTTTGGGAGACAATTAAAAATTAAACCAAATTTTTATTTTTTTTTTGGAAAAATTAAAATTTGCTCTAAGATAAGCCAAAGTAAAAATTTAAATAAAAAGTCTGTAAAAAAACATGATGCAGTCTTTACACTTTAAGACGCTCAAAAGCAATCCTTTAGAGTTTTTCGAATAAAATTAAAATTTGTACAGATAATACGACTGAGTATATTATGGGACTACTGTTTTTTGATCACTTTTCATCTTGGCGAAGCACAAATTGATGCTAAGTCAAATTTTAAGTGAAGTTCTTAATAAAAAACATGATACGCATGATTTTCGGAAGAAGCACAAACATCAATCAACTTTTGGATTTAAAAATTTTAATTTGACAAAACTTGTAAGGGTCCAAGGTCAAATTGCACCTTTTTCATAGAATAAAATATTTGTACTTGTTGAAATCATTATTTATTTCGATTATACATTACCAAGAATCAGCAAATTAAAACATCCTTAAAATTGCATCTAGGGGTGATTCATAACTATTGGGAAATAGGCTAAGGGCGGGTTATTTAAGCCAAAATAATATTGCTGTGGAAAAAGATACAGGGCGTTAAATTAATTTTTTTTCTTTTTGTTATTAATTTCACTGTATGATGAAATCGACTGATAACTTTTTTTGACAAGGTTTATTAATGATTTTGATTAGAGAATATGACGTAAATATCATTTCTACACTGTTTACGCAAAATAATGTTCTTGGTCTAAGTATGCCTCTCTGCCGATTTTGATTAAATTGTTAAATTTACAGTGAAGTTAGTAACAAAAATTAAAGTAACATACCCAGTATTTTTCCACAGTAATATTTTATTAACCCCACATCCTTACTCTATGTCTCAATAGTTGAATCACCCGTAGATGTAATTTTTAAGATGTTTTAATTTCAGCTGATTCTTGGTAATGTATAATCAGATAAATAATAGTTTCCAACAAGTTCAAATATTTGATTATAAGGAAAAGGTCACTTGACCTTGAATATTACAAGTTTCACAAATTAAATTTTTTTTTAATACAAATTGGTTGCTTTTCCCGAAAATTAAAACACTTGAATGATGTTTTTTATTAAGAACTTAACTTAAAAATTTTAACTAGCAACAATTTGTGCTTCGCTCAGATAAAAAAAAATCAAAAAACAATAGTCCCATAATATACCTACCTAGTTGTACTACCTGTACAAATTTTAAATTTTTCCAAAAGTCTGCATCATGTTTCATTATTAAGACTTTATTTAAATTTTGACTTTGGCTTGACTTGGATCAAATTTTAATTTTTTCCAAAAAAAATCTAAAATTTGGTTCAATTTTACTAAGCATCTACCAAGAAAAGTCTGCATCATGTTTTCTTTTATTAAGAACTTTATTCAAAATTAAAAAAAGTAACCACCTTAACTACATTATTTGCCATATTTTAATTTTTTCCAAAAATTAAAAAGTGAGTTGGTTGCAACCTTCTCTCAAAGTAAAATCCATTTCTTGTTTTTGTTAAGAATTTTATTTTAAGTTTGACTTTGACATCAATTTGTGCTTTGATGAGATGAAAATATATCAAAAAACAGTAGACACGAAAGTATAAAGTACCTACAATATCTGATAAATTTTAAACTTTTCGAAAAAGCAAAATTTGGTTGGTTTTGAGCTACTCACAAGAAGAATAAAGTCTTCATCTTCTTTTTTATTAAGCACTATTTGAAATTTTATTTTAGCATTAATTTGTACTTCGTTATGATGATATTGAACAAAAACAATAGTCACGTAATATACGTACAAATTTTTAATTTTCTTCAAAAATCCAAAAATTTGTTGGTTTGGCGTTCACTCAAGGTAATCCGCATCATGTTTTTTATTAAATTTGTGCATTATATTGGCCATGTATATTACGTGACCACTATTTTTAGTCAATTATCATCATAGACGGGGACAGATTAATGCCAAAGTCCAAATTTCAAATAAAGTGCTTAATAAAAAAGATCTGACTTTATGGAAAGCAAAAATAAATCAGATCAAGGACTTTTTTAAATAAAAATTTGACGAATAATTCAAGTGAATGCAGTTTTAATAAAATCGTAATGGGGACATTACTCTTTGGCAGAAGAGCCAAAACCAACAAATTATTTTTTTGATCAAGGTTTATTACGTTTTTTGATCAATTATCATCATGAACAAAATACAAATTAATGCAAGCCAAATTTCAAATGAGTTTAAAAAAACATGAGCACGGACTTTACCCTTTGGGACTCGAAAACAACCAAATTTTGGTTTGAAAATTTTAAAGAGCCCCTAATACCATTATATGTATATTACGACTAATGTTGTTGAGTATTTTTCAAAAAATCAAAAACTGTTTGCTGAGCCTCAGCGAAGAAAGCATCATCGACTCATTAAATATTATTTGAAGAACTGACTTTGGCATAACGTCTAAAAATAGTACTTATGAGAATAGTATCTGTCAAATTCTAGAGGCCTCCCAGCTATCAAATATGATTGAAGTGAGATTCTGCCAAGAAATCACTGGCCTGAGAACTTTGGCCAAGCTGAGTTTAGCATCAATTTAATTTTATTATTAAAGTCACATCTACTTCGTATCTGTCATATTCTAAACTTTTTCCCAAAAAATATCCAAGGATGGACTATCAAGCATCCTCTCTACCTACATTATGCATTATGTTTTAAAATCCAAAAACTGATTTTGAAAGTCCACGTATGTAACACACTAAGAGCTACTATTTAATTGACTTTGTCTCAAATCAATTTGTGCGATCAAATGAAATTGATGAAAAACACTAATCATATTATATCTGTTAAGTCTAAATTTTTCCCAAAAAAGCAAAGCGTCAGATTGAACTGAAGATTCTGCTAAAAGTCTACAACACACTCTAGGAATATTCACGATACGACACGGAATATTACAGCCAAACTATTTAATAAAATTGGGAAAATATATCTGAGATTGATAAGACTATAGAATATTTTAAAATTACTTTCTAAATATACAGGTGTCTAAAATACACAGAACGTATCAAAGTTGTGTTTTTTCTTATAGAATGCCCAGTATATTAATACATTTTCAGTTTCTACGTTCAAAATAAGAATGGATTTTATAGAGGTTTGTAATTAAATCTAAAAGTTTTGAGATATTTTTTGTATTTTTTGAAAAGTCGTCACAATTTTACCGATTCATAACTAATATCTTTTTCCAAACTAAATTCGCACTGGAGTCTAGATTGATCAGATTTTATGTAGAACTTGTGTAACATCAATATCATATACAGGATGTGTACAAAATAAGTTTAATTAATGACATATTTACGAACCGCAATAACCTTATTTTAAATGGAACACCCTGTATTTTATATCAACAACAAATGTAAATGTGATACCTGTAAACAATACTATAATGTCCTATAGCTAAATGTTCAGGTTGTCATGAAAAAATTTTAATATTTATCAAGTAAGCTATACAACTTTGACAGGTTAACATTATATATTTGTAGAAGGAGAAGGTGCATTAATGTTGCATTTCATCAACTGTATTTAATTTGAGAGAAATAAATGTGTATAGAGTTTACAGAATATAATAAACGTGCAAATTGACTTCTAATAATCCCTTCTAATAAATTATCTGCTCCAGGAATCAATTCCTAAGCTGTTTAGAATATTGTAAAACATACTGGTGAAATACAAAAAACATTTGCTTAAAATAAAGAAAGCGCCTATTTTTCATGTCTGTCTCGAAATTAAACGGGTACTTCCAGACGTCGTAGAGACTTGAAATTTAGCATGCCGATGGGTCTTGCCTTCAAACCAACAGGAAAAATCCAAAACCGAAAATTTTTGTACAGGGCAGGGTCAAAGGGGTCTTCGTCCGCCATAGGTTTAACATTATTTAGAATAATGGGATCAACCAACATGCACTTGAGTCTAGCATTATTAAATTCATGTATTAAATTTGCTTATCAATCAACGTGATTCTTACAAATACATAATATTCACCTGTCAAAGTTGTATAGCTTACTTGATAAATATTAAAATTTTCATGACAACCTGAACATTTAGCTATAGGACACTATAGTATTATTTGATAGGTAATTACATTTTAAATTTTGTTGTTGATAAAAAAATACAGGGTGTTTCATTTAAAATAAGCAAAGTTATTACGGTTCCAAAAACATGTCATTAATTAATCTTATTTTGTACATCCTGTATATGATAGTGGATTTACAAGTTCTACAGTGCAATTTAGTTTAAAGTCAGTAGTTGGTGAGATATGAATCGGAAAATTGTAACAACTTTTCATAAAATACAAAAAATACTCATCTCAAAAACCTTTAGGTTTAAATGGAGTAAACCTCTATAAAATCCTCACTTATTTTGTTCGTAGAAACTAAAAATGTAATAATATACAGGACATTATATAAGAAAAAACACAACTTTGATACGTTCTGTGTATTTGGAACACCTGTATATTTCGAAAATAGTTTAAAAATATTCCTCCAATAGGTCTTTATCCATCCCAAATGCATATTTTTTCTAGTTCATTGAATAGTTTGGCTGTAATATTCATGTCGTATACCGTAAATAACCCATGTATAAGGACTTAATTTGAAATTTGACTTTAGCATCAGTTTGTGCTTCGCTCAAGATAAGAAGAATCAAAAAACAATGGTCCCATAATATGCCTACCTAGTCGTATTATTATTAAGACTTTATTTAAATTTTGACTTTGGCTTGACTTGAGTCAAATTTTAATTTTTCCAAAAAATCAAAAATTGATTCACTTTGAGCATCTCCTAAAGTAAAGTCCGCACATCATGCTTTTCTTTTAAGAACTTTATTCGAAATTCGAAAAACTACATTATCTATCAAAATTTAAATTTTCTCCAAAAAATTCAAAGGCTTCCTCCAATGAAAAGTCCGCATGATGTTTTAAGTTCATTTCCCAAATTAATTTGTTTTAGTATTAGCATGCCTATACTAATTTTTTCTTTGACCTCTATATTGTATTAATGAATCAACAATTATTGTTACGTTACCGTAACAAATTTGATATTGTTATGTTTTCATTGTTTCCACAGTACTTCTAATAATAAACACTGATAGTAAAAATTGTTCACTTTTATGATTGTCGTAGAAAAATTTAATGCTAATTGAGAATACGACACGAATCGAAGATAGAATTAATTGCGTATTAGACAATATATTTATATACTTTTATCATATTTTAATTATGTGGAAGCAAAAAATATTTAATATTTACTTTTTCAACACGAAAGGTGTCTCAGATTCAAGTGAATACATGTGGTTATAGGACTCCGTATGAGATACAGTGTCCGTCTTATATATGAAATTTTTACAAAATTGTTTTAATTTCTCCACCATCAAATTCGATGTTTTCGACTCTGGCCATCAACGACTTAATTTTTTCTAATACGGTCCTAAATTTATGTTTTATTTATGTCGCCTTTTGGCTTAACTCAAGTACATTTCAGTTTGAAGTCATGACATAATCAATTTGTTTTCACGACCTGCTTAATAATTTTAAATTTACCTAAAATTATTGCACATCAATGAAAATCAGAAAAATTAATTATTTTTTTATATTAAAATCGAAAATCTTCACGATAACGATATTTCGATTTTTAGGAACATAATAGTTCTTCGGAAATTTTTAATGTGGAGCAACACAATAAACGTACAAACTAAATGCCAACAGTTAACTGTAACGACAGTGAATGTTTTTATGTGCGTTATCGTTATCAAGCGATAACTTTAAATGTAACACTCATGTCGATAACAAGCCAAATATTTTCAGCATACACGCACGAAGAACACCTGATCATCAGCTGCACATGATTGATTCTAAAACGTTTCTTCATAACATTTGTGCTATCACCAGTACCAAACAGCACTTTAATGTTGTGCAAGTATTTAAAATTTCAAGGAGTTTCATGATTTTGAAACTAAAGTATGTCACAAAATTAGTTTCCAATCAGAGCAATCTAACGCATATTTCTTTCTTTTTCTCAATGAACGACGAAAGTACAATCGAAGGAACACTATATTGAGATTTGCCTACTTCATATACATTCCCAGAGTTTGGCTTATTTTCTTTCCTGTACTATGCAATGACCCTTGTATTGCCGAAGGTAAAATTTCAGATAATAGTGAATGTTTTCTTCTACGAAGACGACCAACAATGCAAGAAGACCTAACTGCTGTTAAATAACAAAAATATCCATCTAAATCTGATAGCTCAGAAGACATGAACTGTATAACTAACACAAAAAACGATAATTGCTGTGAAGCGTTGTCTTTTCACGCAAACCATATCACGCAAACAACACACCATTGTTCTGTTATATCGCTACTGGCAATCATTTTAGCTATGCGAAAAGGTAGCAACGTGGCTCAGAGGCTTGCGATGGCAAAATTTTGTTTCATTTATTACATTGAACACTGTCATAGAAAGCACACCAAGAAATTCGTCCAAAACCAGCACGAAATGTGCGTAGTGGCATGCTGGCTTCAGCTCCTCAACAACTTGCGAAATAAAGTATTAAATCGTCTCTGTCTACAGTGGTGAGCTACTTTTCAGTAATAACCAGCTCAAGCAAGTGTTTAAATAAAACTGAGCTATTTTTCGGTATTTTACAAAAGCCACAACAAAATAACGCGATGACGTGCTCTTCATTTGCAATAAAATGGGAATTCTCTGATATTGATGATTGTAGATCGCAATCCTTCTGATAGGAGACAGGAAAATAAAACTCTTTCAACTTCTAGTTACTTCGCGACGTTTCGGAAACGTTCCATTTATTAAACATAAACGGTGAATTGTTTCCTTCTTCAGGCAGTTGATAACATTCCAGTGAAAGTGGTCCTAAAAAAAATAAAATGATGACAAATTGTATTAATCATCATTACTTAAAATCTATAAATAAATAAATATGAGGACAAACGAATGTAGAATGTGGTGTAATTATTCTACATTCGTTTGTCCTATCATATTGTATTTATATAATTTAAAAGTAATGACATTAATTTATCATCATTTATTTTCAGAACCTGTTATCAACCGCCTGGCGAAAAACACCACCGTTATGTTTAATAAATGGAACGTTTCAAAAAAAACTGTCGCAATAGGATTGGCTGTCTCTGCGATCTACAATCGTGATGTATAATATAACCTAAAAAAATACATGTAATAAATGCTACTACTCAGCTTATTTTCTAATAAGTCATACACTATTAAATAAAATCTAAATTATATATAAAGTGGATTACTGCTATTTGGCAACCATATGGCGCATAATGTGTTATGATCTTTACAACACGTAATACATTATATATATGATATACATGAACATGATAACATATACTAATAAGAAAAATCATTCTGCTGGAGTCTAAATAATAATTAGTTTTATTATTGTATTGTACAACCAAGGCTTATCGGTGAAATCTATAAGTCATTTCTTTATCTAGAGACCCGCAGCACACTGACTATATGTTTATTTGGTACGTTGAATACAGCTTTGTGAATCAATTCTGCAGATTTAGTATGTATAGAAAATGACAGTTCGTGCATGAGACAGTAATTTTGATCAGAGCTGTCGGGTAATGTAAAATAATGAACATTAGGTAGATAACCAGCCTGACGCGAAATCAGGCCTTTGTGAGATATAGATTGACTTGATTCCACAGCATAATGAGTACGGCAGTGTATATTTTGGTCTGCTGAATAAAACATATGCAAACGTTTACCTTTAGAGACACCTTACACAGTAACACACAGTGTTTAAAACATACTATACAATTTTTATTTTTTGAATATCGAGAGCAAGCGTCAGCTATTCTGGAAGTGGCTCATGTTAACCGTTTTAAACAAGCAATAAATTGCTTGGAATCGGCAGAAAATTTTATGTGACTGCATTCACGGCACGACTGCTCGCCCTGCGAAAATACCAGCCTAATATTTGAACTAAAGAAGTTAGTGTGACACCAAAAACGACATTGTGTAAATGAGATATTCAAAATGATGACAAATGGGGGGACGTTTAAAAAACTAATTACACGACTGTAATACGCTATTAACGAAAATTTAAGGTATAGTTTTGAGATTGACAGTTGAGCTCTTTAACACTCAATACAGTAAATTTTACTAATAAACCGATTTAAATGAACACACTAAGAAGACGAGAAAACCAATTTCCGAAATTATTGTAATCGGTACTGCGCAATTTTCGTGGTGAAGACAAACCAGGTAGCTACCTGAGTTACTGGTTTTATAGGGGATGGCACAGGATTGAGACCTACTTTGGTTTTTGCCTGTGTTATTTAAATGAGTCACAGTAGGCGATACTTTGTGTTTACAGCTGGCACCAGATAAGTCATGGGTCCCTAAACACAAATAAACTAAAAGAATGGTAAAACAAAGATTGCTCTTTATAATCAGTTCGAATAAACGAGTTGCAGCTTTTCGTGCTATGAAACAATAGTTTACGACAGTTAAGCAAAATATAGAGCGAGACCAGATTTTTCGAAAACAAAATGATTGTACGCAAGTGTCTGAGAATCGGAGCATTGTCGGAAGCGGCACATTTACCATGAGGTAACAACTATATGATTCTTATTATTGACTAAACTAGCAATTATACAATACGTATATTTAGTAATTGTATTGTGATGTGATATATTGACTTTAAAGGTACATGTGTGCAGCCAAGAGGCGATCGTATCGCAGCGCCCACACATCACGACCGGTGAACAGGAAGTGGTCCCGTGCTTAAACCTAATACTATTTTAGGTCTGGATTCTACAGAGCCCCGGCTTGCAACACACACCTCCATCAGCACAAACACCACTTTGCAAATCAAAAATGACCATGCACTGTTCTGCTGTGCTCTGGCTGTCTTAAGGGAGTCGTGTTTACTATTCAAACATAGTGACAATCTCAGCGAATGAGGATATCTGCCACCTGAAATCAGAAAAAGCATTATTTTGAAGGCAGAGCCCACGCGAATCAAACCAGACCAAATGCTGATGCTGATCAAATAAAATTTACCATATTTTGGAGAATCTTTAATGACGACACAGCTTGTGAATCAGGCGAGCCAGAACATGATTTTCGAAGGTGGCTGCGCAAAGCAACGGACTGAGTAAGCGGAGTGCTGTGTGATTAGAGATCTTCTATCTTTCTTGATAACTGTTCAGCATGCCGCCATGCTGAAACAATGAAAATATTATTTTAGAAACCGACCGCGGCAATTAGCAGTTTATTGTCAAGTAAAGCAATGTTTATCTGAAAAGCATATGGTATTCTGCAATGTCAACACAACACGGCTACAAACCAAAAAGAACAGGAAAATGACACAAAGTGTGTAAGCAGAACTATTGACTAAAGTAGATATGAATAAGCTACTGTCGGTAAGTTCTCGTGTTTTGACGAATATTATTGGCAGTTCGGCTGTAATCACCAGCAGAAACCGTGAGCTGAAAAATTGTTTATGAAAAATTAAGAACAATCGTTTACAGCTTGTGTTTAAAGCATAATAAGCAAGAAGAAAACCATTAATTTGAAAACAGCACATTAGGAACTGGTGGAAATGTATTGAGTGCGCTGCTCGATGTTTGTTGATGAGGCACAGTGAACGACAGCATCACAACAACCGATAGCTGCACCACAACCGCCAAATGTAACATAATTTTCAGAAATTGTAATACAGAATGCTGAGTAAATACCTCATATACGCGAAGCTACCCAACCACCGAGCCGCTAGAAAAGGAACACATTATTTTGAAAAACTGGTACGCAGTAAAGCTGAGCTGCTTTGCCAGCAGAATAAAAATGCAGCACATATTTTGGGGGCGTTTTCGATTAACAGACGATTTTGTTTGGTAAGTAATGTGGCGAGGGTAGTAAAACTTAGAACGAATAAATGACACAGAATGCTGTAAGCAACCTATTGTCAAATAAGATGCACGGTATTTTTGTTGAAGCTAACCGTCACCCCAAGAACGAAAAAACTTTCATTTGAAAAAATTGCGTACCTCTATAATCCAACATTAATGGCTAATCGAATTAAGCGCTCTTAAATACATTGTCAAATAAAATACTGTATTTGGAGACCATGTGCCGGCTTTAGCTATTGATCAGCTTCTGACCGCCACTTAACAACGAAAAGAAAGCAGTTTTGAAAAATTGAGCATACAGAGTGAGGGTGATTAGTGTAATTAAATGCGCTTGCTGGTGAGAATGCACAGTGAAGACAGAGCAGGCTTAGTGAGCTGAATGGTGTTCAGTCGAAGTTTTGCTGGGGATTACAGGTAAGCGGTAAGTGCCTGACAAATGACGATTTATTAGCCTATTATGCGAGATGAGTTGAGTAGATAACACTTAACAGTATATTGTGGAAATGCATATTTCTGGAGAAAACTCTACACACCAAGCAAAAGCAGTAATTTTGAAAAATTGTGTCGTAGAGGTAATGTCTTTACTTATACAGAACCACGGGTAAAACTAAAGCACAACCACTGCCTAGAATCTAAGAAAGAGCATTGGAGAAAAACGACATGTAATTAATAACTAACTAGTTGCTAATTAAGCAGCTATTCTCAAATAAATACACAATATTTTGGATACAACTATAATATCAACTTTTAACCGCCACCAAGAGGAACAGAAAAACGTGGAAGACTACTTGCGTCCCAAGGTAAAGACTTTAATTGATGTTGATAAGTATCGGCGCTGTCAGCTCTTTGCACTATGCAATGACGTGTCAAGCTATAAGAGACACCATAAAACTATTTGAAAGAATGACCCATACTTGTAATAATATGCGTATTATGATCAAACTTATTTATAAACTAACTATTAATTTGAGTATTACTCAGAAACTACGAATGAATAAACCTGACCAATCCGAAACAAATGTTTCTTTGCTAAAAAACCTGACATTTCAAATAGATGAAGTATGCATTTGAAACTAAGAAGGCAATGACCTGGAAAAGTATTTATACAAGTAAGAGGCAGGTGAATGCACGTGAAATATCAGCTAACACACATAGCTACAGTGTTGTTAATTTGTGAAGTCTACTCCAGAGTAGACTAATTAAATATTCTATTGTCAGGTAAAAGCATATGTTTAGATCGAAGCTGCACAGCTTGCAACGTTCAAAACTGGAAGTATTTTGTGCAGAGCCAATTGCCCAATTTAATTACCGTTGCGTACAGTGCGCTCGATGTTTTAATGAGCATTCCAGTATAATAAAAAAGTAACGAACGCTTAATTTATTGTGGGACGTTTTAATTCTTTCGTGAAATTTTCCAAGTGCGTTTTGTTTTTGAAATGAAATTTACATGGCTACAATTTGTCCAGAGTAATATATTTATGTGACAATGCCACTTCAGCGCAATATCATTGCCTCTGACCCTATAATCGAAAGAGAGATGATAAGTACGGTTTGTCGAGGCAGCGTCGATACTCAGAAATGAACAGCACCATGCACCCTTGTCCTGACTATCTTGCAACTGGATGCTCTCTACTGTTTCATGTTAACTACTAGCCAATAGGTGTACGCCAGCTACACAGTATAACAGAATGAAAAGAAAACCAATGTTTAAAGCCATTTCTTAGAAACAAGAGCTAGTGGAATAACAATTATCACCGTATTAACTAAGTAAGCGATCTACATGTTTTGTTGGCCAATATGTGTGTCATTCGGTTTGAACACCAAAAGAAAGCATCGTATGTATTTTACGATGACAATGGCACTGCAGTAGCATCTAGTATACCATTAGATTCAGATATTCTCCAAAATATGTTTCTATTGTTGATCTCAAATGAAAACACTGCATGTTACAGTAAAAAAAACATCTACCATGATTCACAATTAGTAACATCTATTTGAAAGTGTGAAAGCCGCGATATTTGTGTGAAGACTAAGCGATATAAAAGTGTGAGCATTCTTAACTTCGCCATTACACAGAATATGGTGATTGTTTTACCTTTCGTAATGTTATTTATTTAATCGTATGGCATTTCAAATATTGTATTGTGATAGGTGTTGTATGGTGCCCAAATCGATATAAATGTGATATAATATAATATAATATGATATTGATAACGGCGATACATACATACCCAATTTGCATGACCATTAACAGTATTTAAAGGTAACCTTTATATGCTTCATTCATTTTCAAGAGGATAAGAACAAATACAGGCAGAAAATAGTTTTCTGTCATTTCTCAAGAATTCCATTGTCCTATCCGCGAAAATATTTTAATATCTTTAGAGGTGGTACCAATTTGGGCACCTTTCCCATTTCTTGTTTACAACTGGATATCTCAGTCGATAGCGCCTTTACAGCCTGGCGAAAACGAGGCTGAATAATTTGAAAGTATTTGCCCAATAGCCAATAATGCAATAGAGTGCGCAATGTTGAATAACTGCGACTGTAGATGTGTGACGTTCCAGCCATGGCGAGCCCATGGCGTCGGCGCCAACCAGTAATAGCTGCAAATGCAATCTGATGGTTCTCCAGTGCTCCGTAAACTTGGCCCACTATAACTGATTGACTTCGAGATTGCAGCGATGCAGCGCAATGTAGCGACCCAACCAGCATGTGATTAGAATTTGAGTAGAGTATTGACACGGTACGATAGAGGAACAACGTTCGCCATTACACATGAGCTACAATCAATTGTTCTACTCTGTCACAATAACCTAAGAGTAGAGCAACACCATGTTTGCGCTTGACATTTGTGTATTTGTTACAGGTGTACCCACAATGAAACCCAACGAAACGTATCGTATAAGCACTAAGTAACTTATATCGGGCTGTGTGCGTATGGAGTATGAACTAACCAACGTATTTGCACGGTACAGCACTAGACTGTCATGTATTGCTGTTTTATACCAATTCGTACACAGAAAGGTTGAAAAACTCAAGAAGCAAACCCATGCTACTATGCGAAGAGAATGACGAAACCAAGAAAATGAAAACAGGCCAAACTTTGCCCTTTGTCCCGGTTTACTTCCTATTTTTAACTGTATCTTACTGAATGAATAACAAGCCGCGAAAATAAATACCCGTACTGCGAATAAAAACTTTGGTCAAAAAATATAAATTTAAAAATCGTTGAACCGGTGAAACCGACCACTGCAAAACAATTGATCCTCCCCCACTATTTAAATGTGATAACTTAGAAAATGACTGGCAGCAAAATGAGACCCTGCAATTTTCTGTAACACAACGATTATTTTAAACTTTACCCTGTATAATATTTCAGTAACAGACTGGCATTTAATAATGAGAAATTGTAAATATTTGCAATGTAAGTGGCAATTTTAGATCTGAATATTAATAAAATTACCATTCGCGAGACCAACTGTACACACATTCCCAACAGTATACGATATAATCATGTTATCAAAAACACTGCCACCGTACCTGTAAATAAATCGAAAATACGTGAGCCTCAAGTACCGAAAGTCCGCAGCAACTGACTTGAAAATAAGCTGCTATCACTCAAAATAAACTAACACAATCAAACCATTGTATTATGCATATAGCAACAACCTTTCGCTAATTCGCAACGATTTCGCATAAACTCTATTCTATTGTTCTGTATACTTCGGTAGTCATCTCGAAAAAGGTACGTCCGTGTTTAACAGGCCTGGCGATTTTCACATGATTTTCGACCATAACACGGTGTTCTGGCGAACGACTGTTTGCTGGTTGCGTTGCGCGCGATATGAAGCAAACGGCCGATGGTGAAAGTGGTAAACCAGCCGCTGCGGTATTCTAAGCTTCACGAGAAACGCGTATTCAGAGCTGTCGTATCCTGACTACACTTCCGAAATTTATGAAATTGCGTATAATCGTCAGTACCGCAAAATATTGTTTAATATGTTAAACAATGCGTTGCCAAACCCATTTCGAACGTAATATTTTTCTTTGTAATAATTTTTGAGGTGTGCTTAAATGTGACTTAATTTAATATGAGAAGGACGTACTTCACGCTTTAAACAATTATTACGAAATCGTAATACGCAATATTATACCATAAAATCACTCAAAGCAATCTGTAATGGATCCCGTCGGCCTGTAGATCCCGTTTATCTTCGATGATTTTCCGTGCTTTCTTGTGCTGGGTAAAAATTTGACAGTATATGTGGCACTGAACAAATCTGCATAATTTTTCAGTAACTAATACAACTACGATTCTTAGTGGGCTTGTGTTTTTAATCAGAGCTACATCTTACACCAACGGACTCGTCCATTTAGTCACTAATTTTGGTGACTAGCAAAAAAGCAAAATATTTGCGTGTTTATGTAAATAGCTTGACAATAACCCAAATACTGGAAATTTGCTTTTCTGAGAAATCCGTTACAAGTGCAACTGCTTATACTCCAGTATGCTGAATGTCAGAAGTATCGGGCTCCGCTGACCACAGTGACGGAAACCTGATAAACTGGAAAAATCTCACGAGCAGGCAAGTATTATAATAGTAAATCTTAGCTATGAGTATTATGTGATTTCACTATTTCAATCCTTACACTAACAAGGCCTCTGGCTTACACCTCAGTAAATCAGCAATATTCCCACCGTTTAATAAGATATAAATAGATACAAAACTTTGTAAAACACAGTATTTGAATATAAATTAAACTCTAAAATCAGATAAATGACATGTCGTTTCTAACGTCTGTTGTACAAGGCCACAATTTTATATAGGTACGTATACTGAGTTTTACAAAGTCATGGTCTGTTTATCTTCAAAGCCAGCCCCTGCTGTAATATTGTTCTTATATCGATATAACAAATAAAAATAATTTTAAAACAATTGTATCGTCAAAAATGTGTGTTGAACATCTATCATCAGGTAAGTGAAATCAGTTGTTTTTCAAAAGAGCTCGTATCCTTTCTAAATAATATGTTTAATTTGTTGTGTAATGAATAAACTGCTATTTGTTTGTGTCAGACAGTACTGTATTACGAAATGAAAACTTTTCACCAGCAAACTGTGGGCCAAGATCTCTGCAATGAAAAATTATAATTTTAAGTGACACTGATAACACCAAGCAGGATTATGATTACTGCAGTATTTTGAAACTATCAAATCACCATTTACAGTGAGGAAAGAAAAAATTTGGGACAGAGTGCTTTCGCCCGCTGCATGCGCAGTCGTGGGAGAAAAAGATTTGAAAGATTCTACAATCGATAGATGAGAGGATAAAATCTACCCCAAATGAGAATCTTGAAGGCTATTGAAAGCACTCTTCGCAGAGACCAGCGGGAAAGTAAATAGAAGATCCATTTTTAATTGAAAACGAAGATGGAGAAGAAGTGATGAAAATATAGGCGTGAAAGCTGAGCATTATTGGTTGGATGAAACCTGGATCAATGCAGGTAGTAAATGAAAACATGGCATGATACCAAGTACAGAATTTATAGAGGGCTATCGACGAGGATTTCGACCTTCTGGAAAACCCGCTTTCATATTGACTGGCGTAATGATTTTGTAGGAATTCAGAATCAAGCGACTACGGTATATTAATATTATTTGAGAAGAATATTTTGAGCGAATGCTGGGCTGATACTAACGCATCGCCAGTAGTTGTAGCCAGCTCACGAAGATACGAGAACTACCAGCGCTGGAAGAAAATAGGTGATTTCTGTTGAAACTTTGAGGGCTGACATGAAAGGAGATTGTGGATATTGGTAAAGTTCGCAGAATAGTACATGTACGTCTTGTTGACCGACGAGAAATGGCAGAAGGTCGGGGTGAAAATGCTGCGTTTACCCCAGAAGAACCAGGCTCTAGGTTTGAACTCAGAAACAAGGCGTCGCGCAATACGCTTTAAACTCGACATGAAAAAACTGGCGCATTAGCTGAAAATGCAACACACCTGAAAAATGGAAGAACTGTATCTCATGTGGGTAAATGTTGGCAACTGGTAATTTAGTAGAATAACCCAAATGAACATGCCTGTTACTACCTATTCATTTTGAAAAACCATGACAACCATATAAGTTTGCGAGTGAGCCAAATTTTCGATAACCTAAATCGGTCCCCTAAGTGAGTGCTATTGCTGACGATATCTGCATTACTATTTTATTTATATATTTATGTAATATATTATTTATATATTCTTTACTTTTATTTGTATGCTAGATCGCATTACATATATACGTATTTGTATGCTCAAATATAATACCCATCTCGGCACATGATTGCTCGTTTCGTCGGTACTGCAGGCTGATAACAACGTGTTTGTTGAATGGTCGATATGCTGGAAGCAGCAACCATTGGTTTTTGCGCAAATACCGCTTTCACGGCAAGAAGGTATTTCAACAATTAAGTATTACTCACGCCAGCGAACTTTTAGTGTAGATAAAACACGTCGTATATCACGCAGCCGTATAGCCCATGTGATGCATTTCACTTATAATATGTGTAGAACTATATTAGCTAATGACTCGTGAGTACAACACGGCAACGCAGTTTTAAATTAAGCCAGAAAAGGCACGACCATGGCCAACTAAGAAATTCCCTTCGTTGTAATTTGGAGCAATTGTGGGCAGTCCAGATACACAGCCCTACAGGCCATTTGAAGCAACAGTCTGAGTGTAGCAGTATTGATGATGATGTCTAGCAAATCCCAAAAGTCGAAAATGCTCGCTTGGTAATCACTGTCTTCAGAAAGGCTCACCGCAACGATTTTGTCTTTGTTTCAAACATAACGGTAAACTATTAGCTCCCGATTTGTTCGTGCCGAATCTATGCCTATTTGTAAATATAGAGAACTCGTGATTTTACTTTGACAAGTAAATGTTCATTAAGTACGATATCTCGTAACAAGTGCATACAATATACAGGGTCATTCATAGTCAGTGGTTGAGCGTTTATGGGAAGCGATATCGGCTATTATCTAATTTGCTACTGCAGCAGACACGATCTATTTTCCTAAATATTTTCATTTGGCGGTGTTGCCCGCTTCTACTCAAAGTAGTAACAACTTAGTAATTTTAATGAAACCTATATATTATTAAATTGTTAGGGTCCTAATATACTGATAATTTTTTGAATAGTTCCCTATACCTATCTACACCGGTTTCGTGATAATAATTATTTTAAGGATTGTTTTCTTTCAAATATGATCCACCAAGCTTAAATTGCTGCTATTATTATGTAAAACACAGAACTGATGCAGTTAAATAACTACTAAATAAATTTATTTTATCTTCAGGGGTTTAAATCATTTTGACATGACACTTATAAAAACTTTATTTCAAATGAACTATGCCAAATTCTGATAATTGACAAACTGTCTTCAGAAGTTGATACTGTTGCTCAACTAACTCGTCCTTTCAAGCAGTCGGAATATTCGGCCAAAAATCGCATTATCTCGATAATTTGCATTATTAACCGTAATTTTCATTAACTCAATTATTACGATGTTTGTTGACGTCGAAGATTTTAATTGTGTTAACAATTACTACTTAATACTGACCAATAAATAACACAAAATAGTGACATCTCGAAAACGAAATGTAGTGACATGAGGAACTATTCGGAAAAGATTATCGATAAATGCGATTCTAAGGCCGAATAATATACGGGGTAATTTAAAAATTATGAGACTACTACTTTGGTAAACATTTGGCTCTGAAAATATTTAGAGGAAATATAGAACGTGATCTGGTAAAGCATTATCCCATTTTTCGGAGTACTCGAATTTTCCGTAAATAAACATATCATCATTTATCATCAACCTGTAGTAATAACTACTATATTGTGGTATTGATTTGTTCTCACCAGTGTTGCTGTTCTGCTTTGCAAAATGAAATTGTGACCTCGAGATTGTGATAACTTGGAGCTAACTGGGCATGCCGAGCGCCAGGCGACTTGTGCAAAAAAACGCACTGCTCCGCTCATATGGGCAAATGCGCGAAGAAAGAGCGTTTCTGACACAATACGTTTCACTGTATTGATAACAAAATAACGGGTAAAACTTTGATTTTCAAATATGCATGACATCATTTTTCAAAATAGCTCCTGAGGTATTCCTTTGCCACACCGTGAGGCGTAACTGGAGCTGGGCATGCGACGAAACGTCTATAAAACACTCTACTCCCGCTCATGTGGTGTCTTACGAGACGCCTGTTACAAATAGACCACCCCGATGACCTGCTGAAGCATCCTTCAAACTGCGGGGATAATTCTCCTGATGATCTCGCTTTGCTGCGAGACCTCGGGGTGTGATAACTATTTCTTTGGCCCAGCAGGCTGACGCAATCAAAAACGCTTTCTCCGCTCATGTGGTGATACTTACAGAAGAACGCCTGTTTTAAATGCAGCCGCACATCAGTGACTGCACGGCACGACCCAGGCTGTTTCAAATATGCGTAGCATATTTTCAAGGCATGCGCGGTTAATTGCCTGATGATTGCTGCAACACACGCAGTGAGTGTGACTCAGTTGTGATAACTAATTTGTTGGGGCTCTTGAGAACTTCAGGCTGTCTATCAAAACACTTTCCCCATGTGGAGTGAGACTGGAGAGGCAAATCTATTTTAATATGACCAATATTACCTTAAAATGACTTTGAGCGGCTAATTTCAAGCATACATAACAGAGGCTTTTCAAAAAATTCTTTCAATAAATTACGCTCCTTCAGGAAAATTTTAAGTCAAAGACGATACCCATTCAGAGCAAACCTCAGGGAAAAATCGGACAGTGGGCGACCGCTATGTTTAAAACAAAAAATCAAAAGATGGCGAATTTTGTCCAAATGAAGGCGACAGTCTTCAGCTGTTAGCATGTCGAGGTCAGCTGTTTGGCTGGCTGGTCGCCATGTGAGCAAGGCAGAAAAACAACCCGACAGGAGTGATCCGAGTTCATCTGGGCCATTGCTCGCCGACTGAACACGACATAACCATCACGAAAATGTTGTTCACTGACCTTGTTTTCAATAGAGAACACCTTGTATGTTTGCTATTTTCAACTTACGATTCAGTACAAGTTTTAAGGCTTGATACGACTAGCAGTTAATTTGTGCAGAATCTAGTAAACTCGCCAGTCATTCTATTTGCAATGTGTTAATGAGCTGTTCACAGTGAGTTCATTCTTCCAGGAATTCGGGTGATGGCTACTAAAAAATCCATCATCACACAAATCACCGAGCTATGTATACCTGTTTACAGGAGTAAGGTTTGACGTCAACAGAGGTAAAATACACAGTCGTGCTCACGAGGCGGCTCACTGAGAATAGGTCTCGTTTTGATACGTGAACACCATGAATGTTTGTGGACCATCTTGAGCCCACTCAATATATATGACTGGATGAATGTGGCCATCATGGATACCTAAGGTGAATGATTGTCAGCACGTCTGGAAATAAATGTATTGTTGGTCGTGTGCTTCATTTGAGCAGCGATAAGGTACAAACGTTTGTGCAAACTCCAACATCCTTCCCGTACTAACAAGGCGGCCAGAAGAATATCGAATGAGTGTTCAGAAATAAAAGATTATAGACACAATAAATTTTCCAACCGCTTTCCCATAAGTTTGTGCTATGATGATATTTTGAGCTATTGGCAAAACGGTTGCTATCATGTGATTCTCATATCTCAATAATGTGCTACAACGGTATTTCATATAAGTACGCACACTACATCTTACAAGAAATACGATGAAATATGCGACGGTTTCCAGCTGAAACAGCGGCCGTTGGTAATTCTATGCAGTGTGTTGCTGTACATGTTGCCAACTACACTGAGCTGTATGACTATGCGTGATATAGTATTTAACATTATCAATCGTAGCTATAAGCAGTTTTGAGCGAACGACATTTGCGCAACAACAAGTAACACAGGTTTTTACAAGTAATGTTTTAACTTTTCTGTATTGACCAGTTGACATAATCGAGCGATTTGTTATTTTGAGCTGTTCATTTGTGTCGCGCGCACTTTCGTCTCTTTTACACGTTTTGGTAGCTGTGAAAGATGCTGCGCGAAACACTGGTTAAGCACCTCGAACGAGGCGGTCAGCGCTTTGGCCAAACCCGCGTTTGCAGCTGCTGCGACTCAGGGTGGTCATACTCGCTTATGGTTAGCAATTTGCGGCGTATGCGTCATTGTCGGGACCGACCCTGTAAGTGTGGGCCACTGCTAAATTGGTACGTATCGCCGATAGTTTTTCCACTTCTGTGCAAGTATCACAAAAACGTCGAAGACTATATGCAGAATAAGAATGAGCTAATTTCTTGACATTTCTTTGAAAACAGCACACAGAACACGAGCACTATGTTTGTTAGTACTATCTGGGGCTATTTCTACAATCACCTCGTATCTAACTGTTTGTTCTCGAGGAATACGTGTATTTCATATGACATTTTTCAAAAAACATGGGCGTGTTCGAAAACGCCAGGAATAGGTATGAAGAGCCTATCCGGATACTTCCCCATACAGTAACTGATAAAATTTTCTTTAATTTGGTATTGTAAGGAACCTCAATGCGCAAATTAAATGATTTTTATTTTGCGCTTCTGATGCTGTCGGCCGCGTAGCCCTCATTTTAAGGTAAACTCAGAACAGGCCGGATTGATACACAATTGACTAACGACCTGTGTTTATTCCCAAACTTATATCCAATCAGTCCGACATTTGCTGAGCAGGTATTTTAACAGTGGACTTTAGAAATAATTTGTGATTTTTGCTAGATCTGCTTTGACTCCAGATTTCCATTAGTATTTTGTGGTGATCGACGATTGAAAAGCAGTTTCATTGAAAAACGTTGTTTTGTTTCGAAGGTGAACTAGGCTAAAACAGTGAGTAACACGCTGTTTGCGTCACTAGTGACTTTATTCTTCAGTTTTAGAAAACTGACGGAAAAATAGGTTTTATGTCAAAAGTCGTCTTGACTCGTCCCACCGTAGGACGTCAGCTTGAGAGAACTGGAAAACGCACATTATTCCAATTGGTAGAGATGCGATGTTTGGCACCATGTATTACAAATGCCGTCTTCTCCGATCTTTGCGTCAGTGAAGCGGATTTAACAAATGCGGTGTGGCTGGAAAGGGATGCGACCATCGTGCTAGTGGCTGAGGAACAGGCATACTGCTTTACATTTTTGTTTCTGATCGAAATAAGCAAACTGGGTGTCCTTTCTTATGGATTCCACGTCCTTTCATCATTACGGACTCTAACTACATCGGTACTATTACCTTGCCCATCATCAGCACTGGCATTATGCAAATTCATAATACATGTTAATAACTCTACTCTTCACATCAGCAGCTGCTAACCAGCGACATATTTTCATGATTCATCTGAGCTAGTATTCGTAGTAATAAATACCTCGAGCGCAACTCATTACATTACTTACACATCGGCAACTGCTCATAATCGTCACTTTCGGACATATGTTATGTCAGCATGCTCCCTCTCCCTCGCTATTTTTATGCATGTGTCAGTTTACATCACTAGTAGCACTGGCTAAATCACACTTCCAACAGAGCATATTTTATGCTGCCTTCACTGAGCTGAAACTACACAACGGTTTCTTCTTATTTGTATTATTTTTCAGTACTTCTTACGGCAACCTTTTCTTGTTTGCTCTACTTTTTTCCTATTTAATTTGTTTTGTTCTGTTTTACAGTGATGACCTTACTTCAGACACATGACACTTCTGCTTTCTGTTTGGTACACGTGCCACCTTAATAACAAAGCAGTAATTATGACTCACTTTGCTACTAACCCTTCATTCTATTTCTTCAATCACTTTGTTCTCGCAGTCACTGTCATCACTGTGATCACCCAGACTTTGGAACTGTGCTACTGTCAGTGTGTATCAGCAATTCTTCATCTTTGCGAAAAGCTAGAACATTTCTTATTCTTTCTGCACTGCTATTCGCCGCATTCCCACAGCTGTTTACTGAGCTAACTTTAGGCCCTGTGAGTTCATCGTTGCTCGCTGGCGCAACACACAGTATTTTCGCTCTGCCTAACTGCAGCTCCAACACACGGCTGTTTAACATTTTATACTCACCTGTCTGGTGGCACTGTTGTGCTACTTTGAAAGTTTTCTTTGTGACTCACAGGCCAGCACAAGCTTTGAACTGACAATGAATTTAATGATTTTGAGCTGGCATGGTATGTTTATGTCGGGAACAGCAACGAATCGAGTTTTAATTGGTAATGTAACACGCAGCAGCAACCTGTAGTAATCACCATTCATTCGGCGGCTTATCGGCTGTCGGAGACAAACTGTTCTTCAAACAGTACTTAACAGATGTCTCTGAAAATGTTCAGCAGCACCTGATCACTGGCTGTGAACTATGCAACACGAGTCTGTTCAGCTCTGTGTTAGGAGCACAATATTATGTCACTAGAGCGAGCCGACTTCCTGCCGTGAATAAGGACTTGTCTTTTCGAACCAGAGAAGCATTGCTGAAGTGTTCAATTGCTTTCTAATAGTGTTCCAACACTTTCGTATTATTTTTCAACTCCATGTACTACATGATTCTTGTTGGAAATTTGACACCATGTTTAGAAAAGACTTGTAGATCTCGAAATATAATATCCAGGCTGTGAATCCGTTCTGAGTATTTTAGGTATTATCTTCTTGTCAGAAACCTCTTTCAGTAAACCCGAAATTTTTAACATAAACGGAACTTCCAGCAATGATTACCTCAACTTCAACAAACTGTTTTCAATAGCATGATGCGGGCCTGCAGCTACATCTAAGGGTTGGATCAGGCTGAAGTGCGACTAACAAAACTATCAACACTATACCGTCACTAACTGTTCGCAAAGTTAAATGAAAGAACTGTGCTCCGTCAGTAAAGGCAGAAGTATGTGTTTTCTGCAATAACTCCAGAAGAACACCTTCAAGTAGTTATAAAAATTGAGACAGTCTTCAACCTCTGACGCTCCCAACCCCTGGCCCAGGAGACGTAGTGAAATGTGTATTTGAACAAGACGTGCCAGTAATGTAGCATTCAACCCCGCATTTCATCAGCTACTGTCTCGTACTTATTAACGACAGCTGGTAAGCGACATCTCTAGCCCAGCTTGGTATTGGCTGGCAAAAAATTCACTTTATCGGCATTAGTTTGGGTGCTTTTAATATTTTCCAAGCCCTGGACTGCAAAACATCATAAACTCTTACCTTTTGTTCAAACTTATTATTCTGCTTACAGCTGATCTATTTAAGAGAAATTGGGATACAGATAGATCTTGTTTCTAACCCAATCTAGAGCTTTGTGAGAAAGTCATTAACTAACTCAAATCCTTCATGTTTATCTTTGTCATGTAACAGTGGCAGTGAAAATCCATTAATACTAATGTTCTTCTTCATTTTGAAAGAGGACTGATAATTATTTTCTTAATTCATATTCCATTTTTCAGCTCTTACGTAGCTCATCCTTTGTACATATGTTGCAGCTTTGCCGTGAAAATGGCACTTTTATTTGGTATTTACAGCAGCGACAGTTCATGTAACCAAAAGCACGATTTACCTGCAGTAAATAGTGAATTCCTGCTAAATTCTTCATGCCATCATCACTACCATTCACAGGCACGATGAAACACCTGATACTTATTTATTTCTTTTGGCTGAAAATAACATCCAAACATTTCGGTAGCAAGGCACATGATGAACACATGCAGGCCAATCGCAGAACTGATGTTGATCATATTACGAGACAGAATTTGTGGCCATAGTGAGACTGCTACTTAATGCAGTAGTAATGGACCAATATCCACAACTGAACCATGACGAGCAGTAGTGTATGATCGCAACACTCTTCAAACAGCAGATAATGCATTAAAGCAAATCTGTGAATAATACACGTCAGCAGCATCTGGCGCTTCAGAGCGAACCGCAAGAATAATTTTTCGCGAAACAATGGCTTTCATACCTCCTTCATAAAACAGCTGAAAAAGAACACGAAAATACTGAAGTGCTGTCGCCTGAAGGTTGACCGTATTGCACCAACCATAATGGCGCATTTCTAGATGTCTATTAACACCAGCACAGGGCTGGACTGGATCTGCTGTTCCTCTGGTATTTATTAGTTTTTAGTAAGAAAATGATCACTACCGGCTATAATCACACTACCACCTTATATACATAAACAAAATTCATTCTTACACAAATAAATAAAAAACAACTCCATACATATAATTCCACCTATCACCTAATCTAAAATCAAGTAATACAAAAAAAGTATCTTTCCCAATTGCCTCTAACAGAAGTACACTATTTATATATGTCAGCAAATGCAATTTGCCTACAACTATATAATTTTATTTTTAAAGGCTACAGAGTAACTATACTAACATTAAAAGTGCATTTTTATTTGCCTATTCAGTGACGACTGAATAAGTGACCCACGCAGAACTAAATCGCATTTGACATTTGTATTAAGTTAAAATGAAGGTGAATAACTTTGTTTATGTTGCAATTCACATTTCGAGCCCGTTCTACGCTACCGGTGTTGTAGTGATATGACGGACCTTGCGTTTACGCTAATGCTACGATGTTAATGTTTCAAATCGCTGAAACTGTTTTAAACTTAGAAACTACAAAATGATGATTAAAACAATACTGTTTGAAATTTGAGATAGGGGATGTCTAAAGTGTCATCTAAGAGCCTCGTGTTTTGGATGCAGCTGAGCACATTTATGTATTGACACGAAAGGCTATATTTTAAATGCATCCCCATCAACATGACTAGCTCGTTACAGTGTACTCCACTGTTCAGTAAATGTTGCAAATGGCTGGTAGCTCCTTCACCTCAATGTTGTTAAATCGGTGTCCTTCACGTCCTTTCGCCCGTGGCAAATAGAAAATGCGATGTCGAACGAGCAGGCGTAAGAGGCAACGAGAGAACGAGCAATTTTTACCGCAACTCATTAATGAAAGAACCGGTCTCTTTAATACACGATATAGCTTCAAATAAAAGGTTTTGATTGATCGGCCATGTTTGAACAATCTAGGTAGAAACACTCATTTTGTGACCTGACGACCCTCAGCTTGCGAAGTATCTTTCATTCGCGACTCTGCTGCAGGTCGTCACCATAGCAACCTGACTTTCTTTCCAGTTTCAGCATTCTGGTAGTAAAGATTCGCTTAACATGATACACTGTCTGTGATGTTTCACAAATGACAGTGCATTCGTAAGCAAACCGACTGCACACTTTCCGTTGCATGTTATAGCGTTTGACAACATTAAAGCAGTTCAAGCAGCATTTTCGCAGCCGTTGTTCATTCGAAAAAACGAAAACAGAAACAAAACGCTGCAGATGAACGAAAGAAGCCGATGCAACGCTAAGCTTCCGCAAACGAAATAAACCTGCAAAACTGAAGTTGCAGCTGGAATCGCACTTAAGATCTATTAATTACAAGCAACGACCAGGTAAAACTGTGCAGTGTGTCATTTTACACACAGCTCCTGCAGAGTATAAAACAATCCACCTAGATGATAACATATGTCACTTTATGATGAAAGCCAGTATAGAAAGGAAGCACTGAGGACAATTTAGGAAGATTTAGAAAGCATTCAACGCTTTTTGCCAAATGTCTGCTCGACCGAATGTGTGTATTCTGTTGATTGTACAAGTGGTGTTTGTATAAGTTGAATTATAAGAATATCTGTGAAAGAAGCTAACTCAGGCAAGAATACAATAACTGAGGATGTAAAACTTAACACTGTACGTATAACAGCCTACAACTTCTTTCAATTAAACGTGTAAACTATTCCAAATCACATAACTCAATGATAAAACCATGTAATATACGGCAATGTATATGTTTATCCTACAGTAACCATTTTAAGGTCTTTGACACAGATATCTGACAGCGCATTAATGCTGCTTATAGATATGTGATCTGCTGTTAGGTTAAGCTCTGTTTGGTTGTCATGTGACTACAGGTTGGCAGTGATGGTGCTGCTTTTCATATGTTATTTTCCGTCACATGACGCTGCAATATCACCTATAACTCTGTATGGCAGGCAAAGTGCGTTACTATGTTGACAAGCATATCTATTAACTTGTCACTTTCCCTGAGTGCCGCAGCGTCTACTCAGACTATAGTATTCACAGAGGAAGTGTTTTGTCATCAGTCGGTTTGGTCATGGTGGCCTGTTGACTTTTATGGCGTGATTCTTTCTGTATTTTATCTAGTATAATTATCTGCTCTACTGTTGTTGTGTGTATTATTGCTGGAGTAATTGACCTTTCTGGCTATTCTCTAATCGCAAACCAACAGCAAGAGTTATAATTCCAAACGCTTTCGAAAAACTTTTTTTCGTAGTTTTACTCCCGCTGCCGCTGCTTTAAACATATTTAGTGACCAATCAGTTGAAACTGAATTAAAAAATTGACTAAAAGCCACCTATTGATAAAGCGCCAAATCGTGTGATGTCTGCCCGACAATCTGAGCGAATCAAGCATTAATAATATGATGCTTTGAAGCTTTTTATGATGACTACAAATATGGAGTTAACCTTTAATGACATTGTATTACGTTAAGGAGATACAGAATATTCTTACTTTTGACGACATCATTTGACATTTGATATATTGGGTTGAAAATCAGTCACTGGAAATCGCCACAAAAATCGACACGGAGTTTGTTCAAAGTTCAAATTTTGATAACAAACAAATTTATTCTAAAATATTTTTGAATGTCCTTCTTTATTTTATAATCAGGTAACACGAATACGCGATAAATATTTTCACATTCGTAAAAAAAGAGTGTAAATCGAAAGCAAAATCGGCATTCTTCGTGTTTTATTTAATTTCGCACATGCACATAACCGAAAGGGCTGGTGAAAGTATGATAAGAAATTCTGGGTATAACAAAACGTTTTACATCCCAGAAACTGACAAATCTTCAAGCGTGTTTCCATATTAAACACGAAGTTTTGCTGGCAAATTAACACTTTATGAACGAGGACGCAAATAAGTAGCAGACAGTAACACTCACATAGCACCATTCGGCGTTGCTATGATAGGCGAAAGAGGATACCATTATCTTACTCTGCCATTAACTGTCTTGCACTTTCTGTTTTACTCTACAGCGGCAAAGTTTGCATCAAATGAGAAAAATTTGACAAAGTTGTCGAAATTTCTTTTGTGAAGGCACTGTCAGCTGACAAACAACACTGACAAATATGTGACGCCGCTGTGCATATCCCTGAGGTTAGGCTGACAGATGTTGAAAAATGCCTAAAAAACAAAAAAGTTGTTCAGCCAGGTATACGTCTGTGACAGGCACTGAAAATAACATTTTCAAACGTATTATTTTGCGTTTTGACAAAACACAATAAAACAACAAATAGGCACTGCAATCAGTAGTACGACGGCCAGTATCAATGGACGACCGAAGCAAAAAGCATTGTTTGGGCGAACACTGTTGCAACTGCGATATCGCTGCCAAGCTTCAAGAATAAAAATAGCACGATTGTCTGTCGACTGGCACACAGTAGGCTATTTTATAAACGAATATATTATAACACAAACGTGAATTATGGAAAATGTTGCGAGGCTGATATATAAGATTATCTTCGACCTACCATTGAAATATGCGAAACGAGCCTAGAATCAAATGTTAAGCGTGGTCTCACATAAATCTTATATTTATAAATAAATGTTGTGAGATAAGTGCCATATATGCATGAATGATGTATAAACTATTTGTTCATATTTTTTTCATTTAATCAATTTGTTGAAAGTGACTTATTGATTTAACAAATGATCTACAGGTATTGAACAGAGTGCGACCCACATGATGCCATGCTATTCAAAAAATATAACTGGTCCTTCTGTTCACGTGAATAGGCTCACCAGGTGTCAATTTTTAATGACATTTTATAATATGAGCCTTCGAGGGCTGAGTCTGCGGGCATTAATGCAGCTTATTATTATTACTGGGTAAAATATTCAGGTTATGTTTTTGTACGGCATCGAACGGCGTAAGCCACGTTGTGAACCTTCAATCATTACCCTGAACGACATTTGTATGGAATGAAAAGGGCTTTGTCATTCCTGTGAGCCTAAAATTCTGAACATATCTGTTCTGTAAGCACGGTATACTAGCATTCTATGCGGCAACATATTGATGTGAATTTACTATTAAATTCTTTATGGTCGCAACACAACCTAATTCTATGGGCTAACAATGAGTGACACTGACTTGTATCTATTATCTTTATTAACGGAACACGTCAGCGCGACAAGGCGAGACTGTCTCTCTTGAAATAAGTACTGATACCTTTTACGCCTGTAAACCAAAACCAACAATGCGATCGCTTGCTACCAACGGACTGTGTTTTGCATACTTTAAGTATTGTTCGCTTATAGGAAATAAATTTATTTAATATACCGTTTAACGGACCTGAAAGCAGGTCGAGTAAATATAACGTTGATTGTGAGGTCGGTTTCAGCAAATTTGATAAGTTAATACCATAAATGATGCAAAACAGTATATCTATTTTAAACTACTCATAAATCATCAATTATTATAACCAACTAAGTTAACAAAAAAACAATCTCGAATCGTCTGCTGTAAGTTCAAAAACACACAAACACAAAAACACTCGACAGTTGTTTCCTCCTTTGAGGACTCTTCAGGAGTATTGTAAAAATGCGTGCTGTTATTTATATTCGCTACTGCAGGACATCATATTCGACTAGGAGCCAGTTCACAAGCCTCGGTTCAAAATCAGCCGTAGGTATGCAATAGTATCAGGAACAGCAGCGTGGGCTGAGTTGGTTAAACCGGGATGCAAGCAACCCTTAGTCGAAGCTGTGTGTGTCCTACGACCAAGGCTCAACAGCACGCATTTTAGCTCTGAAGAGTCCCAAGGAAGGCTTCAACTGTCGAGTCTTTCTCGTGACTATGTGTTCAATGAGCTGCTGAAACATTCAGATTATGGCTGGCAATAGCGCAACATCACAGCAATCAAGTGCCGCACATCTAAATGCATTTGCAATAAGTGCTGAACCACGATGTGGTAACGGTGAGTCGATCATTCAGTATTACGGCAACTAAGTGTTGGCAGGCAATTCAGACTGACCGACTAAAGTACCCAAACTGTACTGTGCAAAGTACGAAACGATACAAGCCAATTGGTAATTTCAGGTAAAAACCCAGGAAAACCATGGTGGTCAAAATGCAGGAAAAATGATTTGATACTGATCGGTATTGCAGTGGCTCTTCTTTCAAAAAAGATTTCGGTGCTCGTTACATAATAAAGAGATAACTTGATCGGTTTCACACTTCAACAACATACTCTTTCTTTCATTTTTACGAATAACGATGATAATTCGAGAAGATGGGTAATAATGTTTCTTCGAACAGACACGTTTTTAATTTGTGTAGCTGGCTATGTTAGTTCGTAAAAGCGAAGTATTGAGGTAGTGACCTTTTATGCACTGTCATGGTCAGCAGGTCTCGCAATGAGCAGCAGGTGTGTCAGATGCTATTAAGATTGAAGACTGATGCTTGCTAAGCTGCTCGAGCTAATTTTGGAAAAACTTCACTGTTATTTTG
Organism: Abscondita cerata; assembly: GCA_030710515.1. Lineage (NCBI taxonomy): Eukaryota > Metazoa > Arthropoda > Insecta > Coleoptera > Lampyridae > Abscondita > Abscondita cerata. The sequence continues at coordinate 114,242 of JALBCR010004110.1, read as the reverse complement.
AATGAGAAGTCATTTATAATTGGAACATAGTGTGGTGGAAGTGTTGCGCAGGTATGCAACCCCAGTTCAGCTTTAAGAGTGAAGATATTGCTCTAAGTACTGGCTGCTTGATTCTGGGATTCCATTCTGGCATTTCTGACTGAATTTTTGGGCTATGCTATCGCGTTTAAATAGCAAGCATTTTAACAGCACTACCAGAGGATTGATCTTCTATTTTGTGACCATTCAGGCAGACTGTGCAGTCTCCCAGCTGCTTTGTGCAGTGCAACCGTAAATCGCGTATAACAGTGTGAGAACTTTCCTGTTAGACATATCGTGAACATGCAGATAAGGGTGAATCTAGATACTGGTCTGCGGAAACTCCCGGCCTGCTGGGTGCAAGCTGGGCTGGAACGAGTTCCTGACACACAGGTGATCTGTTGATACAGCTTTGTCAGGCTCCGATAGTACCGGCAGCTGTGTTTGGTCAAATCGCCACCTGGCCCACACTCAGTTATCTAAGTAGTGTGTGTGAGACAGCTCTAAAGCTGGGGTGATGAGAGTGTGCTGCTGGAGGAGTGCTGTCCAGCTGTCTTTCAAAAGCTTGGCCAGAGTTGAGAAAATGTAGATGTAGCTATCCCGGACCTTTGGGCGGGTTTACCAGATAGGAAGAACATGCAGTTTTCCAGCCAATTGAGAGAGGTGATCCAATAAATCAGGCGTGGAGGTGATATTAAGCTGTATTGCCTTAGTTGAGACAACTGGCATGTCGTGACCGATGAGTCAAAAGCTTCGAAGGGCCCTTTAGGATAGTTTGTTCGAGAAGGTGAGACCTTCGCGTATCTTCTTAAATTTGGGTTATCAGTGCGCTTTCACTGGTTTTCGATGAGTTCATCATGTGCTACTGAGATGAACACTTGTAGATGTGTTGATATGTCGCCTTTCTTTCTTCAGGTGATGTTGTGACCGTGAAAACTCTTGAGATATGATTTTGATTTACTAAACAGTGGCCAGCCCCTGAAGGGTCACTGGACTATATTTCTTCGAGATAGTATATTTCTGAATTCTGAGACTATGAGGTCGTGTTTGTATGTGACAACTGTGGTTATACAGTTTTTGAGCTGGAAGTCGGGATAAGCCCTTCTATGTCAGTCTTCTTTTGGCCAGGTCTAATGCTCTGGTACTCTATAGTGAGTTGTTCTTGTATGCACTGTAGGTAAATGAGGCTAAAACAACATCATCATGTCCGAACAACTTTCTCCCGTATTTGATTGAATATTGTCTCAAAAATGTCTGGTATTTTTGCCCTAGCTGTCTAGAGCACGGAAGGCCTCATTACAGTATACTGAGTGACAGCTGGAAAGGCCGGAGAATCGAGTTCATGATTGACAAAGGAAGTCAATATATTTTGTACAATGCAGCATCTAGATGTCCGGGATTGTGTCAGATCATTGAAGTGATCTGCATGTCGGGCAATGATGCCGTGATCGTATTATGTTATATGATTTGACTTTCCATCCGGGATTGAAGACCATCCCGGGTGTGTTTTGCGTTTGGAAATGCCAATAACAAGGCAGGCTCTTATGGTTTACTGATTTCACTTGAAGCGGTCGTTGTTGGCGATTTGTAGGCGAAATGATGGTAAAGGGATATTGTACAGACCGATAGCAACACCGTATTGTGTGAATCTTTGCAAGGAAGAGTTGATGCCCTGAGATTTCTTTTAGTGTGCCCGCACGATGCTGCTCTGTTTTCCGGTATGCCCGGCAATGTTAGCCCACTGCAGCTGCTGGCAAAGTAGGAGACGTGATACACAGCTATCAACGACCAGTGCTGCAATAGGAATTTGATAAATGTGATCGTTGAGCTCAGGCTGTATTATTATTGAGTGAGCTAACCCATTTGTGAGTGTGACAGCGCAGTGGCGTTAGTGTCGAAGTGTGGTGCTCTATGATATGAAGATCGGTTGATCGCGATCCCACTGCGGGATTGTGTTACGTAGCTCCCGCTCTGGCACGGTGGGACGAGAATTTCCTTTCCCTGCCGGACATTTTAATCAACTGCGCAGAAACGGATCGTATGTCGCGGCTGCACGGCAGAATACGTAATGTGATGAATTCTATTATATTATTTTCCGTGAGCCTGCAGGGAAGACCCGCAATACGTCCCCCGCCAGTGACAACTTTGCGTATCGGTATGTGCGTCACCCGATAACCGTCCATGCCGGAATAGACCAACTTAACTGCTGGCCTCAGTACCAATGAGTGCTTTTTCGTGGCCTCTTTGAGATCGAAATATTTCGTAGTTTTTCAATTTATCCACATTGTGAATCAATGGCTGGAACTATTTGTTTTTCTTTTGTCTTGGTTATCTTCAGATTTCTTGCGAAGGCTTTCATAAATTTGTACTGCGGCAACTCTGATGATTATTTTATTGAATTCTCGACCTCGCTTTATAAGGCGCAGTACATTATGCTAGAGGTTCGAGCAAATATTTTTATTTCGTTCGATTACAGGTAATAGTTCTGTTTATTTCTTTTACTCATCTTATCGGGGAACCCCTCCCGGAGGAGGACTGACGGTAATTATGAGTATCAGCTCGGGAAGCTGTACGGCAGAACGTGCCATCCCGGTACCTTCTTAAGTTGATGCTGTTTTGTAATATATTTTTGTTTTTAATACAAAAAGTAATATGAAAAGGAGAAAAATGATATAAGCTGCTATTATCTACAGCTTTATTAGACTGTGCACATCTATCAGTTCTATTTTTCACCATGAACGAAACTCTTGTGTCTACCTCAAGAACTACTGTGACCAATTAGTGGTGTGGGTCAATTTAAGAAGTTTACTCAATCAAATATTAAAAATATATTACAAAAGTAACGAGATTTAAAATATTAGTGAGCAGAGTGATCAGAAAACTTCAAGAATAGAAAATTAAAGGAAGAATTTTTGTAGTGAATCAATTATCGGATAGTCATGACTGATAATATCATAACACCATTTGCACAGCGCCAACAAACGGCCGGCAGCGATTCTTACGCGAGCAAGGCAAATGACTGGTAATTCATTGCAGAGCTGATATTAGTGCGCAACTGCATGCTGCAAATAATCGATTGTAATTACAATTCTTACACATTGGTATGTTTATATCAAACAAACTAAAAAAATGTATGCTGATGCTGAAAACAACTCCCTGTTGATCGAAGTGATGGAAACTGACGAAAATCGTTCAGCTGAAAACTTCTTCACGAGCCTGAAACTATAAGGCACCACCTAGGGTACGTATAGAAATATCTGAAACCGCAGAACTCATGAACACAGAAAGCAAACACACGCAAATAAAATATAACATGTAACCAACGACTAGAAATTCAATTAACACATGAAAACACATCGACACAACAACAGATAATATCATTTAGGAGCATGAATAACAAAATGACCATAAAATAATAATATTCACGAAGAGCATTAGCGTACAGGCGCTTTACAGGCACAAACACCCCAAATAGGTGCGTGTCGGCCAGCTGATCAGCTCACAAGCCGGCCAGATGTTTGACTGGCGCTAACGTGTTAAACGTTCAAGCATAGTAATCAGGCCCGCAGATAACTACAATTCACAAAAAATATTTATACAACATAGCCAAAATGCGTTGCTAACTCATGGCTGCAGCAGAACGCGACAGCGAATGACATGCATCAAAGAACCCATTGGTGTAACTTAGGAATAACCGATCGACGAAGATGTGTTCTGTAATCTGCGCTGTTGCGACCCGTCAGTGAAGAAAAGGGAAGGCAAATGAACCGTTGACGGCTGGCACGAATAACCGCAAAAAGGTAACGAGCATCTTGCGTGACGTCCTTTGAATTTCAAAACAGATGAATTTCGGTGTTGAGGTGATGCAGACGCCGCCGTGTTTGAATAGAAGGCCGTGAAGGCTAAATATTTTGTTAAGGCTGAAAAAGTAACACACAGGAACATTAGATCAGACTTATTACCCATTTGAGGCCGCATGTTGACACCAGTGATCTGCACGGCACAGTATACCTACTGTAAGGGAATGGTGTCTGTAAATCAATTATTTGCAAATGCCGTCTGGCATGCAATTTTCTGAATCATTTAAAACATATTATTGACTGTTTAAAGCGGTTCGAAAATCGCACAATATTTGGCGTTACATTAGTCTGGTCAGGCTGTTTGGAAATGAGTAAGTGTGGCGCAGTGCTGGCTTTCAGGCTGCGTGCCAGGCCCGCAGTATGCCATTTATAGAACACGGTTAAATGAGAGATCGTCATAGCTACTGCAAGCCAGATGATGATGAGTCAGCAAGCTGTCGAGCAACACTGGGTTTGATAATGTTGTGTATCTTGTAAGGGGGTAAGGTATCATAACCTCCCGTGCAGAGTGACAAACTAAGCAATAAAATTCAGAGTGAACGAAGATTTACGCTTTAGGTATCACATTTAAATCTTAGATTTCAGAGGGTTTCTTGCTGTATTTGATTGACATACAGCTATGTAACCCGTGATTCAAAATTTTTTTCATCCAAAGTGGACCATCAAAAATGCATGTTATCTACTCAAATACGTTGAAGTGCATCTGTTAGAGCTCGACACAAATGTACAAGCTAGCTAGGCCACCTGTTATACATAACTTTGTCGTTTATGGCTGGACGACACGAATCGCATTATATGACTTTGCAGTTTAAGCTTGATTTGAGGCAGATGGGAGTATAGGCAATATTTCAGTATATTCTTCTTTCACATTTGTATTACAGTAGAACCAATTATTGTTTCACTATTGTGAGCGTTTTTCTGCGCCGGCTCATGCAGCTATTTTTGTGGGTGCAATAAGTGTGCAATTGAAGTGAAGGTATTGTGTGTGTTAGGCAAATTACATGCATCGGCAAATGCCCATTTAGGCCGAATCTGGGACTCGGCGATACAGGTGTTACGCGACACAAGGCAAGAACATGAAACTGTACACAGTGACTCACTTTTAAGTTGACTGAGAGAGCCTCTTCAGCAACTAAGCATTAAATTTGCGATTGAACTCTTAATGTTAGAGGTGGCAGGAACTACGACAAAGGAAAACAGCAAATTGTCTGTTTAAACTAAATTATACAATTTATGGAGCTCTTACAAAAATTAAAAATATACTAAATAACAAAATAGAATGAGATATATCATTACGTATTTAATTATCTTTTTGGCCTGGTAACAGAAATACGCCGCTGCTAAAAACTTACAAGGCAAAAGCATTGACCCTCGATCAGTTCCCCCGAACGTTCTGTGTGTGACTTTTATATTTATGTTTATGTTATCTACTTGAAAACTGAAGAATTACGAAACTGTTTTATCATATGTGCCCTGCCAGAATTAACTCACATCATATACTTGTCACCGACTGCATCTACGCTGTGCTGATTTGTGTTGAACCACGACCTAGAGGCTGTTGGAAACTATCCCTGAAATGGCACATGTCTCATTACCCTTTCATTCGTGAGCTATTTTGTCATCACATGCATCAGCAACAAACTTGGTATTGAACAGATAAATCATTAAGACTACTGTTGTTAACAGGTTGATTTTAAAAGACGTTATCAGCTTCATCTGTGCAATCCCGCCTAATGTAATACTGAGCAACACGACAGTAGAGCACTTTGCATTATATTTACGAATTTAGTAACCTGAGGATGAGCAGGTCGAGAAAAGAGAATCACGGCGATACTTTAGGAACATATTAGATGCGAGGTGGTTTCTGTGATGCGTTGTGTACGATCAGGCGTTTTCGATGATTTGAAGCTATCGAAGGCTGTCCGGCGGTGTTGTGTAGTGTTGTCGTTTGTCTGGCGTTGACGTCACTACCAGGAGCAGGCAGGCATCGCAAGTATTGCCGCTATACAGAGTGACACAGCCATAGAGCACACTTTATAAATTCGTGAGGTACTGCTGCAATGCCCTATGACGCTGCGGCTTGTCAGCTCAACAGTAGAGCCATCTCTTACAGTAGTGAAAAATAACAACCAAGTATCGTTGTGGATCTTTGCGCTGACACAAACAGTGAAAGCGAATTAGTCATTAATCACTATTGTTTTGCAATAACAGACAAATCTATTTCGTTTCAGAGGAAGCCTCGACAAAAAGCAAAATGAAGGCAAGAATATCCACCGTGTCGACCATCGGATGACAAAATAACAACTAGGCAGAAATTGTTTGCTAACATTTAATATTTTCGGTACAATATTCAACTTAGGCTAAATTTTACGTATTCTAGGATCAACCGGAGGTATGGCACCGATTTATTGTCGATTCGGCGATGCCACAAATCAGCGACCCATGCATACGTAAGCCTGCACAACACGCCACCGCAATACGACAATATGGTGTATTTAGAACGTGGTGTCTTCTTACTTTGTGACAGTATAGCGCTTTAAAAGCAGATTTGTTCACCAGCTCCGAGCAAACACTATAAAAGGGCACAGACTTTCGAAATAAAGACTTGTTTCTTGCGAAAGTTCTTAATCGTGGTACGACGACTCACCTCTGAAGACTTTACTGGCCATGTTGCGTTCTGCTGTACAGTGAAAATGATTTGGCGATTTAAAAAGTTGAGAAAGGCTTGACCCGGCGAAAAGGTTTCCATCGTTGCTTATTGAAGTTGACACATAACCGGTAATGCTCACAGGCAAATGAGGTAGCTCTGAGCTGGGCCAGTATCTCTGTTACTACCGCTATCGATGGAACAAACAGGTAGATCCCCATTCTGTTGAATGAATACTGCAATAATGTGTGAACGGAAATTTCAACTAAGCCGAAGCAGAAATGGACGCTTGCGAAAAGCTGTGCCATCGCAGAAAAAACTTTTAAATTCGGCTGCATACTGTGAGAGACAGCGAAAGATTTGTCTAACAGTCTGTGCTGTTGCTGCAAAAACAACGATAAACGTTTATTCTTCAATGGCATGTGCTGACTATCATGTTTTTTGCGTCTGCGATCTTTGGAGTTTTGGTATGATGTGAAGATCGTGATATCCCATAGGTATTGTGACTAGTGCGGAGGTATGGTGCTGTAGTAGATAAACTCATGGAGATCAACTGATGACACGAACATATTGACGGGCACGTGTTTGGAATGGCGTCCCCATTTATTGAACATTTGGGATCGCAAAAACGCCTTCTGCAGAAATTTTCGGTGTGTTCATCGGAACGAGGTCCGTCAAAGAATGGACGGAAAATTACTTTTAGGCATGCGCTGGCCTTCGAACCGGTATTAGGTACTCGTGCACTTTCTGTGACACATTGTCTTGTTCTTAAGAGTGGGACAGATCTGGCCATAAGCCCGAATAGCTGTCGCGTTAGTGAGTTCGAGGGTGTGGTAGTCAACTTGCATTCAGCGGCCTGGCTGGCACACGTCCCATTTCGCTGGCTCTGTGGCGTTCTGTGTCTGTTTGGGCCATTGACGATGAAAGCTGCAGATGCTTGCGGATGATCGCATTGATGGTCGAACGAAGGCCTGTGTTATTCGAGACGGCGACAGCCGAAAAATGTGGGGTGGGCGGTCGGAAGATGGTCGAACGCGGCGAAAAAACGGCGCGGGCAGGCGGCAAAGGGTTACCTCGGAATGCTGGTAGAGGAACGCGAGGGCTCGGCATGCGGTGGACGAAAACGGCGCTCGTTGCTATAGCTAGAGGCTGCATTCGAATGCGCAGGCGCTACAAAATAACGTTGGCTCACCGGCTGTGGCTCAGCAGCGATCAAATGCCGGGCCAGTGATATGGCGATATTTCAAGAATTTGACACCGGCTAGCTGGTAACGAGGCTATTACAGCTGTCGTAAACTACGGAAGCAACGTTCGAGGCTGACCGTATAAACCGAAGCTACTGTTTAATACGAAGAAAGGCACACATTCCTCGAAAGAGGCGTAACGAAAATTGGTAACCGCTGTTTGATGACTGTGGCACAGCGAAGACTGTACAAAAACCGAGGCAGATCGTCGAAGATGCATGGTAAGCGCCGGCCAGTGTACGTGGTATAAGCGTGAAAAATCAGCAATCTGGCACAAACAGATGTTGAAGAGGAACTAATCGGAAGAATCACCTCGCGAACCATCGTAAACAATTCGCACAGATGAAGACCGTGCATTTGAACCGGGCCACGAACGCTGTCTGCCTCAATCGTTCGGCTGACTTAATCATCAATTATTTCAAAAATATTGTTTTTCATCTACAATTGGCAGGATGTTTGAGACTATTCGAGAAAAAACCAATTCTTTGCCGACCTGTACAATCGACCCAATTATGGTCAGCACCATTTCAATCTGGCCAAACATATTCAGATGCCAACGAAAAAATCAACTTTGGTATGGTCGACTTCAAATCACTTTTATCGGGAAATGGGTGTTTCGATAATGTCGATTCTTTGTGCGCAGGGCTGCACAGCGGCGAAACCAGGCCCCAACAGCGACAGCAATGATTGTGAAGCGACGGCTGGCGTAAGTACGATTAAGTGCCGTCGGCATTCTATTGCCTTGGTACGTCATTACCATTGCAGATGACGAAGATGGAGCCAGTACTCCGCTTATTGTACTGTCGTTTTATCCGAACAAACGATCGCGAGGCATTACAAATCGCACAGGGCAACGTCAGCAATCGCTCGTAGGCCGCGCTTCCATGACTAGCGCATGAAAGAAATGTACCATTGCAAATGGCTCCGGCATATTTAGGATGCTGAATTGTCACCTGAGCTGTCTTTTTAGCTTACTCTAAAACCGCTCTACTTCGAGCCATCTGGTCAAATGAGGACTCGATTATGCGCATTCATCGTGATGGTATCATAAATACGCAATGCTCCCGAGTAGAAGGCGTCCCCATAGTACAACGACGAATTTACTACATGCGTGTTAGTGTTTCCTTCGGTCAAATAATAACGTTGGCTTTCCCGGTACAAGTCATTATTGGTGTCGCGAAATATGATACTTACGGCAATTTGCTTTGCAATAGTGAAAATGAATTTTTATTTACTGTTCAGATTATACTTTCAGTTTGTTTGAGTAATCTTTAACTTTTGAAGTGTAGCTTTATATCTCCTGTCGCAGCTTCGGAGAAGTTCATGTCTAGCTATAAGTCATCTGGAATGGAAGAGTGATGCAAGTATAGAGAAAAACTATTTTTATATGGAAACGTCAGCATGGTAACCAGTTCTTGATCGTCAGCAGGCTTGCATATTACTCAAACTTTCAAGGATACGTTGCGGCAATCATTACAGAATACTAACAAATCACCAAAAGATTACGTTCGAGTCTGATGAATGGTAATAGCATGTTGCTATGTCTACGATACTACATGTGGGTTTTTGGAGTTCAGTTTATTAGCTGCGAGAGAAAATTCATCATGCTCGTTGAATAACAAGGGACTGGTACATCGTATTTGAGAGAAAAATGAGTGACTAGTGGGACAGTGATTGCGGTAAATCGGCTTGCTCTTAACGGTGGCGATCTACATGGATATGGAAGTGTGTCTGTTGACGGAAGGCTGTTGACACCATGGTAGAGGCGCTTTCTTAGTACCCTCTCCAGAACAGGTGACCAGCAGGGCACTATCGCTGGCACATCGCTTATGAAGACAGCTTGGTTTCAAAAAACGAATAATGTACGGCTAAAAAATGCAGAGCATTCACACTTTCATATCTTCTTTGCCGTGCTGGCAATGGTGCAATACATAAGGAGTTTTACGGGGTTATGGTAAAGTGAGGAGAGAAGGCACGCAGGTGAGCAAGCGCAAGAGTTACAGTGCGCATGCGTGTCCCACAGTGTTAGATGAGACGGCTGGGCGCGCGGAGGTGGCGATTTCGAAAGCGTGGTTAACATGGCAAAGGACCTTATATGGAAGAAATGGCTCATCGTTTGCCGGCATGTATTGCGTTACTGTCACGGAAGAGATAGGCACACGATCAGGTACTTAACGTAAAGAGCTATTATAATCTTCACAATTTAACATTAACTGTTTATTTGAACAGCTAATGATGCAAATACCTTTAAATGTCAAATACAGCTTCATGCAATTAATAACAACTCCTGAATAGGCGATTTTCAATATATAACAGTCTTGACATAGGCAATATGGTTGCGCTTAAGAAAGAATATTTTTATATTTTTAAATATAGTATAAAAATCTTTCAAACTAATATCTTGCTGTGTTCGTTGTTACAACAAGATTTTATCTCATACAAATACGTAACTACTGGCACTAAAGCAACGGACCACGAAAATCTACCGTGCTGCTAAATAATGATTGTAATAAGTCACTAGCATGAGCATTGAAGTAATGAACTAATAAGCATGACGTCACCATCCGCAGCTCTGAAAGAATTGCGTATTTCACCCAGGATAAGATCTACCTGTACCCCGCAAGCTCTAAATCGCATTGAGCATGACTGGACCGGAGTACTGTGGCTATACATTTCACCAAAAACGCATGCAAACTTTGAAAATACTTCAGTTTGATGCATTTATAATAACAGTCTTTATAACTATTTAGGCTCCGACACAAACTAACCTTTAATATTCAGAGAAAAGAGCGTTTAAATACGCATTTCTACTGAGTGTCAAGCCAAATATATAAACTCATAGCCAGAATATAGATAAGCATATGGTGCCGCAGCATGCTACGTCGTATTTTCTGACCAATAAAATAAACAACATCGTCATTGCTATGTGATAGATATGTGTAAAATAAGAGGAAACTTGTACTATATGCGTTATGGCATAAAGTAGTCAATTGACATCAATTCGACCCCAAAGTTGACGTTCTGTCAAATGTGATACGGTGATATGCAATCAGTGTTACTTTTTAAGAGTTAATGACAACCATATCTTGCCAACATAATTTTAATTGTATTGTCAGCAAATATTAAATGACCAAACTCAGGTATATTTTTAGTGACCATAATGCGCTATGACGAGGATCTTCTTTTCTGGTGATATTATGAACACTTATGATAAATAACAACTCAGAGAAGCGTCAACAATAATTTTTCATTCACTAAACTGGAATTTTGTCATCCTAACAAACTTGACATCAGCGCAATACATACGAAAAAACTTGAAAGAAAGAAAGAAAGAACTGTGAATAAAGGGGAAAGAAAAAAGGTAGCTACAGATAAAAAGCATAAAAATAAATGTGCTATATCAGAAAAGTCGAGTACAAAAAACCAGGAAAGTATAGTTTAAGAAAGTTGTTGTTGTCACGAAGGCACAAAAGAAGAACAACAGTATGACACAAAAATGAAATGTATTACTGTAGTGAAGTAGAAAACGTATTAATAGAATGAATGATGACTGTAATGAGCAGAACACATGCTAACAGTAACAAATGAAAATAGACGGAAAAACTAGCACTGGAAGCAAGAATTCGAATGAATTACTATGAAATAATGAAGCAAGCAATTAGTAGAAATTGCAGAAAAAACAAAAATGATACTGAAAAAGCGGCTATATAACAATAAATAACAGAAAAAATGAAAAAAACTTTGAAATTGTAGAGCTACAAGCAGCCCAGCGAGTACTAAGCCGTAGTACTGAGCACAGAAGAAACTAGTGCAGGTAACAAAAGGCAGGAAAACACAAGAATGAGTGGTAAAAGGAAAGTGAGCTAAAGGAAAAGCAAATATAAACGGAAATAATAATAATAAGGAAGCAAAAAATTATGTACAAACATATAAGCACGAATGAAAACGAAAAATAAATGAATAATAAAGCAACAACTGACATGATAAACACAACATAGGAAGAATGTGAATAAAACACTAACCAGGCGTTGAAAAAGAACAGTCTTAGAATTTCGAGACGCAAAGAGGCGAACCCAGAAAACTGAAAACACACTAACAAATATATATTATTATGAAATGAATGACCGCAACACGCTGGCGAAAAAAGCACGGAATCTGCTGACAAAAGAATGGTACACGAAAATGCTTTGGACTACTGTTCCTCAATCGGCAGAGAACTTCAATGGTGTTCCGAAAATGGTAAAGAGTGGTAGCTAAGTTATCGTCAGTTTGCGCATGCTGCAATAGTCGAAGTTAGGCGTCATTTCCGTCGGCAGATAATATCTGCAAAATGTACGTCAGTAGGACGATAACTTTGTCTTCAGGCCACATCTTGTTTGAAAACGTCATTCTTACGTCAACAACATGTGTTTTTTTTTGTGACTATTTACAAACGTCATTTTTAATGTCTCGTATTTGCCCGCTTGGTTACAGCGCATGCGTATTGGCGGTCACGGCTCCACATGGTTCGCTTTGAACGAGAAGGTATATGTTTCCATTTTGTTTTCTTGCAGCATAAAAACGACCGGTAGTGAACTTGTTACGAAGCATTATGGTATTATATGGCAAAAGCAGTTTATGAGATTATGGAGTTATATTCGTTAAAACCATCTGATATGAAACTTGTCAATAGCGATTGCATGTTAACATGAAACATTAAGAACTGAATGATTACGGACTTGCTGCGTAAAAGAGGAGCCCGCATCTGACATTCAAGCGATCGAAGCAAATATTGCTAGTGACACACCGACGAAAATACTGTTCCAGTAAATATTTACTTCGACCTAATACCATTTCAGCACGTCTAATTAAATATAAAAGACGTCAAGGTAAATCGAACTGTGGCGTATAAATGAACATTATAAAAACATGTTGTTCCTGAGTCACCACTGAACTCCCTGTCATCAGCCAGGCTGGTAGGAAAATAGTACAACACTATTTCACAAAACACAATCTGTCTGTTAAATATTGACATTAGTATTTTAGTCATATGACATGTGGAATCGCAAAAAAATGCATTTATAACACGTCATCTTACTACATATTCATCGAAATGCTGTATAAACAAAAGATAACATCTTATCAAAAATACAAGCGTCAAGAAATAAAGAAAAAAGAAAATATGGTAACCTTGAATCTGTAAAAAATGTAAGACTTGCAAAAAAAAAAGGAAAGAACCAACTACAAACAGGAAAGAGAGATTTTATAACAGATGAAAACTATTACGAGATTTACAAATAATCTAAATTACAAGCAATAATAAATAAAAAAATAAAGTATTTAACTCGCTTATGCAACTGAAAAGAAGAACACATATTGAGCTCCGAAGCGCATTGCCGTAGCACCGGAAAGAATGCCGTGACCGCAGCGTTAGCGGCAGTGTCCGGCAGCCGGCGGGCGAGGAAGGTCATGGAAGGCAAAGAGAATAACTGCTGGTAACGTGACGCCGCCTCTTTGAATTAATGAAATGAAAACCGATCGGCGCAAGGAAATTCGCAGTTTCGCAGAGTCTGGCGCGCACGCTGCTGCAGCTAGAGAAGGCAAAAAACACATAGCTGCTGGCACATGCAATTTAAATTGACCAGGAAGTATCTGGCTGAATGATAAGCGTAGTAACAGTACTCGTAGTACGCGATCCAAATATGTGACCAATTCAGTTAAGGAATTTTAAATTTTAATACCCAGAAGAATAGTGTTCAAGACCAAGGTGGTGATTAAGCGTGCACCCGTCACATGTGACAAAACTGCCAGTACGTTCCAGCTACGATGTAGCTCGCCAGGCTAAAACGCTTTCGTTCAGCTTTACCGCAGTCGAAGTGCCAACCTGCGAAGGCGTGAGTATGAGGAACTACGCAATGAATGGCAAGCAAAGACTACTCAACGATGTCACTGAATATGTAAACTTCGAACGTATGCACATATGAAATGGTTTTCTTCAAAACGATAACTTGGCTGTATGTGTTGGCTTGCGTTGACTCAGAAGGCGAGGCTCGCAACTTACCCGAATCCATGTAATTTGCTGAGAAAAGAATGAGCCCAATCCCAGAGCAGAGATACTGTGAACCGAACCGCGCTACGATACCCTAGGTGAAGGCCGTGTCTTTGAAGTCGACATTCTTCACGATAAACAAGCACGAACACATGCTCTGCGTTCTATTATTTGCGTCCACGAGAATATACGAACGGTAATTTGAGAAGGATATGGTCGGGCGTCTTCAAATGTACGTTATAGTGTTAATAAAACCGCTAAGAATTGGCAGTAATAGCAAGAAAATAAATGTATATATCCCGATATTTCCGCGCAGTAAACGTTTTGTCAACCCACATAACTATTTATAGGCGGGACTGCTCGGCACGACAGAAAAAAGAGAAGATGTGAAGCCATATGAAATTTTGGACCATCAACAGAAGAATTCCGATTTCAATGACAAGTGATTCTTGTCGCAACACTCGAAAGACACGAACCGCAACAAAGCTGATTGGCCAAAACAACTGCGCTGTTCTGTATGATGGCTGACTGAGAGAATGCTGAGTTTCAGTTTGTGTCACGAGCCCCCAGCATGTTCTGTACGCAAAGAATCTTATAAAGGGCTTAATTGAACGGAATAAGGCCCACGAACACTGTAAGAGACCACCCAGAAAAATCTTGCAGGCAGAACTGGCCGACTTTCAACAAAATACTTAGTTTGCTATAATGTGGCTTACATCAGTGTGAATAGTGACTGAAATATCAGACAAGAAATCCGGTCGGAAATTAGCTCAGTTTCACTTGTAACAAAAACGGAGGAACCACCGCCTGCTTCAGGAATGGGAAGAATCTTTGTCAAGAGTGCAAAAGCAAAAGGATAAAGTAAAAAGAAATGTGCCCAGAGTACAGTGAAAAGCAAACAGAATAAATGGAAAAACGACAACGAAGCAGAAATATTAATCGAAGAAGTGGACAAGGCCGCGCCGGCAGACCAGAGACTACGAAAATGGTGGCCAAATCCCCTAATACAATGTTGCTGTTGCTATCTTGATGAACATTTTGGGAAAGATACCTCAGAGAAGAACTCTAGGAATGTTGCCGCTAAATGGGTCATGGATATGGCTGCAAAAGGACTGTTACTACAAAAAGAAATAATTACCTGGCTCAGATTAGAATGGATAATCAATGGTGTTGGAAGAGTATGCTTACACTACATGTGCTCAAAATCCAGCTCACGACCTTTCAGAGAAAAATATCATCAATCTGTTGATCAGTCTTCAGTAAGTGTTCGAGAAATCAGGCAGAAAATTCAAAAACAATTTTCAGTCCGTTATGGTCAGTTTGACTTTATTGAAAAAGGTCAGAGTCGCCAGGAAAGAACTACTTTTCTGTCTATGTGGCAAGCGCAAGCAAGTAAAAAATATGGCTGCTGAAGGAGATTTGATAAAGCGAAGTGTAAACGGCTGGCCGCAGAAGCATGATAATGTCAGAGGAAGAGAATCAAAGGCGTTAACCAATGGTAACGATACCAGAAAGCATGGGCTGAAGTAACTATAATGTTGTATGTTGTATAGTAGCACATTTGATGGCTACCAGAGAAAATTTGGGGTTTCAGTGCTGACCATTGCCGAGTATGGCAAAAGGGCTCAACCACAGATCATCGCCTTTTTAAAAATCGGTTATTTTCACGCTCGTGCAACTCGTGCTGTCAATTGATTCGAAATCTTCAATACTCCCATCTTTGGCTTCGAACCAGAACACAGAAAATTTATCACTCATTTGTTATACAATAGAGATACTAGTATTGTCAAATCAGCAAAAACAACGAGAAAAGCAAATAAAGTATCAAGCGTGCGAAAAACATTTCGGCAATAATCTTCATCAGAGAAGAAAGAGCAGGTGGCGACAACCGAAAGATCTAGCGCAAGTAACGCTGTTTGTACCCACATATTTGTGAGGGTCATTACGAGAGACAGAGGAATTTGACGTTAACCATGCCGGAAACCTTTTGTATAAGCATTTCCCGTCAACGACCTAATCTTTGTTAACAAACAGCAACCTTCGACCAAAACGCCATATTACTGTGCCATAAAAATGGGGTTGCTCGACAAATTCTTCTTATTGAAGGAAGAGTGACTGATCAGGTAAACTTTTGTCATGTACTTTTACATGGCGGCTTATCTGCAAAAAAACTTTATCAAAATATCGACACAGCCAGCTTACCTCATTAGAAATCTAGATCTTCTGGTGTACAATATAAAAAGTTTTGCATTTTAATATACAAAATAATAAAATGTTAGCAGAGCTATTTTAAGATCAATTTGCTAACTACAGACCTGTATTTTAGTATTTTAATACGATCACAGGTATAAGCTGTTGCAATAAAAAAAAATGAGTTATCTACCCACCACTCAAGTAATCATCGGCTTCATTGAAAAGCTCAGCGCACACTCTACATCTTTAGTATGTTAGATGAAGTCTTAGCTCACGGTTACATGTGCTGACAAACATGAATGCAGACCAGAAAGAATATCGTCAGGCAATGCGCTACGTGTCAGGGAACAAATGTGGCGGCGAAGAACTCGCATCGCGGGAATGACCATCGATACCCTGGGAAAGGCTACATATTGATCATGCCGGACACTTTCAATGGAATATTGCAGCACAGTAGTGACCAGACGCGCATTCTGTGTTAAGTTCATGCGATGTCCCCCATCAAGGGCCATGATGTGCAATACATCTTTCACGTTGAGAACTGCTGATTTTACAGAAAGTGGAATGAGTCATGAGCAGGTAGCCCACTATCAATGACGAAGCATGTCAGAAAGACTAAGCTCTCAGCAGTGGAGACAGAGTGGAAGGTGAGAATTGGCAGAGTCAGCAACGCCATCTTCCCCAACCGGAGTTACACTGGCTGAGGCGTTAATGAAGCGAAGACTACGTGCCCGCAACGTTTCATACAACTGGGCTTGACGGCATCGAGCCGATGCTGGCGATGAGGTGAACCGGACGGCTATGCAGAACGGCCGCTTTTCCCGGTGTGCGACCGCAAAAATGAACGCCACTGCGAGTGGCGAGACCTACGGCGCATCGCGCGGGTGACGTCGTGACTGTCGCCGACTATATGAATGCGGAAGAAATCACGAAGGTTGACTTTCGCCAAATAGTGATTTGATGAAGGTACGGCTGTTTAGGACTCGGTATAAATAGCCGTGACGAAAGATACATCCGCACTGCTCGAAAAAGTATACATTCTTCGTTAATCTCCGTTGTGCATGGTAATCTGGGGTTGAACAATTGGCATGTGCTGTCAACTAGCGATGAGTAAAAATCGTCCCAATTTATTCAGAATAAATTCAAAATAATAATATCTTTCTTTTACTACTTTATTTTAATAAAATGTGTACGGAGACTACGGTAACAGGCACGACCCAACAACACAACCAGTCAGTAGATGTTTAACTGGTTATACTCAAGAAGTATAACAGAAAATCAAAACAGACTATATTAAATGGACAATCCCTTCCCTGCGCCATCGTCAAGCCACCAGTCAGGGCCCCATGTCTTTGTGGAGTCTATTTTGATACTGCAGATAAGTAGTGATAGTACACTTTGGCTAATATTTTTGTGTGGCCAGCAGGAGATTCATCGTGAGACTATAAACTTTCAAGCCTGGCACTGCGTTTGATCCCTCGCTAAACAATTTTTCTTTCCACTATAAATGAGTATTAGTCAGGCCTTTGATAACTACTATACTGTGATTCCCCAGTGATGTGTGTCTGTTATGTCTGTATGTGTTAATTGAACTCTAGTCACTAAAACCTCTTTCTATCTTACCACAATTATACTGCATCTGAGTACCTAGTAATATTCTTTATAATCCCCAGAGTAACTGCTCTCATTTTCGAAGTAATGCTGAAGATTCTTTAATGAACATTTCAATACTAAACTTAGAAAAACTACCAGTCTCTAGCACTGCTATATATTTATTTTATTTGTTACAAATAAACCAACAATTTGCAGCCACAACTACTGAACTGATTTGATACACCATATGAGAACCCATCGACACTTCAAACTGCGAAAAAATACAGTGAAAAATTTGAGACACAAATACAGGCTGAGGTACGTAAACACACAGTGAAATAAGGAAGAGGCTGACCATCTGTTGGGCTTGAGTTTGTCTCATCAAAATAATAAGGCATGTTAGCAGGCTGAGACCTGACACAGATGTTGCCTTAGCATATTTTGGATATGGCCAGCTTATTGTGAAAGACTGTGAAAGGCTGCTATTAACATAAAAAAACTGATACCTAACACAGTGTTGCTTTGCAAATAATCAGGCTGCTGTTCGCCGCTGAACACTGTTTCGACAGAGTAGTGTAGTAACGTTATGCCTGCAGCAACGCGGCAGTGCCAGCAAGTTGATTTCGACGCGTATATCGCGAGGCACTGCAGAAAAGCAACGAAGCGCCTGGCACAAAGTCATGTGCGATATTAGGCCACGGCGCATTCTGAGAGGATCACCGACTTCAGCGTTTTGACACCCGGTGGCGCTGCTGCGCAATGACCGGCCGGTACTGACGGTGTTGTGTGTGTACTGACTGAAGTTTGCAATGTTGGCAACCGATGTTGATTGTTTGGACACAAAATAGTCGAGGAGGTGTTTTGGTGGACGATAAAGCATGATTGTGGAAGCAGCTTTATCGACGAAGATGGTAGGCAGTACTATCGATTCATCAGTATCATAGATATCTAAATGGTGAAAAACTCAAATCGCCGTGTCGCAGAAAACGCGGGCGCCGAGAATCGCTCGACAGCACCGTTTCTTCAGCGTGAGAAGAAACTTTCAGGAGTGTTTCGCCTGGCAGTAACTGCCTTCTTTACAGACGGCACATGGGCCCAGTGCTGCCGCAGTACGTCGTCGGCTCAAATACTGAGACTAATGACAAATGAGTGACGTTTGCGTGGGCACGTGTGTTCTTTAAATTTACAGATAAACATGCAAATCGTGCTTTTTTAGTATGTAAGTCTTTCCGGCATAAATGCATGCACCCTGGTCAGCGATGCTGAAGCTGAGACAAGAACGATTGGTGACTAACGGCCAGTTTTTCAATCGTGTTAACAGGCTCGCTTAGTAACCAGTAACGCAACCATGGATGAAAAGTGAACTCATAATCAGTAAATTGAGGTTGGACGCTGTCAGCAAAAATTCTACTTATGGTACAGTAACAGCGACAAGTGACTGAATTCGAAATGAAGATCTTTGCAACAGAGGTGACATACACTTTCTATGGTGCTTGTAGTAAATTGCTTTGTGATTATTTTCGTAAGACAAAATGCTTTTATGAAGGGTGACACGACGTGTAGTAGTGCATTGCATTTTATTCAATTACAGGACACCGAAACCGGCTTCTTCTAACCCTCAAATGACTTTCATTCGGCATAATAAATTATACTAAACATAAATAATTACACAAAAACATATATATCTACTTTTAGCAATTTCCACTTGGACTAAGTACAAGCATAATTTACAATAGTAAGGCTCATACATAATTGATAAATAAAGCTACGTTCATCACGCTTTCTGAGGTGGCTATAATAAGTAATCAATAAAAACATAATAAAGCTACACGCACTCCAAGAAAGCAATATAAACTAAGTAACATTATACTGCAACGATACACAATATCTCGAAACTGGCTGAGCACTTATCAGCTCAGCACGATAATAAGCAAAAGCAGAAAACCGCTACGATGAAAAATATTGAGTGTGCAACTAGGATGTCCACGTTACGAAAAACACCTCTACCAGCATACCAGTTGACCACTCAAATTCAATTGTAATAATCGAAACCAATATAATAACACCAATTCTATTAAACTCTGTGTTTTAATAAACTGCAAAATAGATTTAATTTAATGGCTGGCTAGCGTAATCTCATTTCCAACAAATATGGTAAAATGTACCAGAAGTAACTCTGTTATGTAGTGGTCTGGGATTCGACTGAACTGCTATGCAATGCTGTAAATTCGTAACTACGACATGATATCAACAATGATTACGATCGGTCAAGCAACTTAGATTAAATCGACGGTAGAGGCCATCTGTCGAGGTGATGCGAATTTAAATGCGATAAATCACTTTCGTGATAAACTTACAACCGGAAGCAAATAGAAAGACATACGTAACATTTGTACCAGTTTTTCAGATCCATGTGCAATGACGTTTTTAGCTGTCGATTTCAAGCGAGAAATTTTGGATTATACAAGCCTGCCGTATGAATGATTTTTTGATCTATAGGCTGCAAGGAATAAATATCTTAACATTGCAGAAATATAATAGTTGAAGTCAGAATTAAAGCTATTGTTTAACGCTTATGGCCCACAGTTCAATGTAAACCGACCTCAAGCACGTTTAGATGAGGTGCTATGCTATGTCTTTATAGGCAAAATTACTAAATGAAAACTACAGACATCGAAAGTAAAGTGAACAACTAGGCGACTGGTCAAAAATAGTTTGCAGCACCTGCTACAAGCAACGAGGTCGAGCAACAGGCAGTGGATCAAAAAGAACCACGGATCCACAGAGACCAGATGGCTGTTGGGCTGCTAGGTACGGGCAGCGGACCACATGTGGACGAGTGGACAGTGGCAGAGAAGGACTATGTCACGCCAATAAGCTGGTGAAAATACAGGAAATAAAGAAAAATCTTATTAATAACGGAAGAAGAATAGAAACACTAATGAGAGAGAGACACAATAGACTGAAACCCGGAAGAAAGAAGGAAGCCCATAAACACAAGAAATAAATCGCGACAGAAAAATTGAAAATAACCAGAAGTGAAGGTGAGACAATT
Source organism: Abscondita cerata (assembly GCA_030710515.1). Classification (NCBI taxonomy): domain Eukaryota; kingdom Metazoa; phylum Arthropoda; class Insecta; order Coleoptera; family Lampyridae; genus Abscondita; species Abscondita cerata. The sequence goes on along the minus strand of JALBCR010004110.1, from coordinate 93,604 downwards.
TTGGCGAAATTCCCTGCATGTTTCTTACAGTGTTTAGTGAAACAGTTCTACGTGCAGTTAATGAGTAGAATTGAACCTATAAGCACGCGAAACCAGCGGTGCAAGTTTCTCAGAGTACGCAAATCACATGAGACTGATAAAACAAGCCTCGTTTAACAATAAGTATGCCAAGCCGCGTAGTATAATATTACTAGATCACAATTTATAATTTTTGTTTAAGGGTTATGAATCATAAAAAAAATTATGAGAAGAAAACGGAATATGAAAAAATTAGTAATCGACGAGTATAAAATTACAGATAAGTATAACGTCGAAACATCACAATTGCCGAGCTGCAAACAAAATATTTTGACAATTGACGAGCACCAAGCTGGCTGCTGATGCAAATTTTGAAGTTTTCGATGCTTTATTTAATTTTGACACAGCTTCTACATCGCAGTGAGGTACCAGGCGAAGGCGTTGGCAAAATGTAAACGGTAAATGAGGAACTGCCGTCAAAAAGCAATGAATGCTGCGGTAAGTTAGTTTTAACGCTGGGGTAAACTGTAGCAGCAAAGGAAGTATTTGCCTAAATAAAAATCAGGATTAAGGGACCCGCAGGAACTGAGTTATTAAACGGCGACAAGCTGAGGCGGGCCGTGTGTGCGCTTGTTGCATCTGTGATGGTAATGCCGATTGATGTACCTACAAAGATTACAATGTTGAATCTAATTACTATATGTATTATTCTGTGCATTGTTGCATTAAGAATACTACTGTACGATTTGCCGATCAGTTCACTGTAGATGAGCTTTCCCATTTCCTTCCATCTGGCTCTTGGAAATACCGTTCATTATCTGTGACACAACATCCAGGTATTTATTTACGCTCGTTTAGTATATTCAACATGTCTCGTAGCTCATTCTGCAATTTCTTTATAATGATTTTAGTGTGAACACCAAGCTCTCGATTTCTATGTGACACTGAAATACACTGATGCTAAAATGATAAATCTATAGTAGGCTTTCACGCACCTCCATCTCAAAATATCTTCAAATCAAACTTCATCTCATTAATCTTTTGTCCGTTAGCCCTGTCACAAATATACGTATAACACTATCAATAGTAAGTCTTTGTCCCATTGGTAAATAGTATCACTAATCAGAAAGAATGACAGACTTTCCGTCAACTTTTTATACCTTTCCCGGGCAGTGTTAATTCTTTAACGAAACTGCTATAAGTAACTTGAGAGCATGGCCATACTCCCTCTTTAAAACATCGGTTATCTTTATCAAAATTTTGTCTATAGATATTTCTTGTTCCCGGTAATACTGCTGGCTCAATGCGGCATCTCCCAAGAAAATTTATTGCTGCTCGCATTTCCACTGTGTCGAATGCCTTTCTGGCCAGTCAATGGCATATACGGATACCAGGTGTATTCGTTGCACTTTCCTATGAGTGTTTTTATGGACTATATGATACAGAGAATTAACGAAGCTTCTAAATCCCGCTTTGTTTGCATTGATTGCTAGTATCTATTTACGTTTGTTGACTCTGTGCAGTGAGGTCTTATATGACTGAGGGTGGGAGCACGAGGTCTGCCAGTTGATGTCTCCTTGTGAGTAACATCGGCTTCTTTATAGACTAGTGGGCTTCTCTTCCAGGCATGCGACTGGCCTTTCCAGTAACCAGCCTTGCTCCACCTCTTTCAGCATTTCGAACAGACCTTTTGTCTGTTTGGGGCGTTACTTATTTCTCCGTTGATATTTCACTACTATAATATATTGACCCAAAAATGATTAGAATTTTGTATAGTATTTTCGCCTGTAACTTACGAGCTAATGACCAGCGCTTAATTTCAAAGAAATCACATATATATGTTGTCTCTTCTAGCATTTTATAATATACCTACCTAAAATATTGGGCATGTCTATATCGCCTCAGGAAGCAATAAACAGGCAAACAACACCATTAATGTGACTGGTGACTGTAAGGTAATGGCTTCCTATTTCAAGTAAGCACAAATAGAGGGAGTTCTAAACCATTTGTACATTCTAACAGTACGAGAACTTATGACAGTACTATGTGGCCACAGTACCACTGCAAGTAACGAGCAGCACGGTTGCAAAGTGAAATCTAATCACTTTAACCTTTACGCTTCACATTTGCATTATTTGCACGCAGAAAAATTCGACAACATTTAATTTGGTATTCAGGCCCACGTACAAAATGATTTTGATGTGTGTTGATAGGAAAGACACTGAAGGCGACCAACTACTGCCACACGCTGTTTAACTGTAATGGCCCAGTTGGCGCTCACAGAAGTGAGGAAGTTTTGAGCCCGGGCCAATACAGGTTTTGTTCTGGTCATGCCTTTCGCAATTATCGGAATGTGTTGTTTGTGTAAGCCTTTGGTGTCGTGTGGCTGAAGACAGAACTACGAAATAGTAAGAGCATGTAAAGTATGAGCCGATAAATTTGAGAATATAATTGCATATGCTTTCTATTTATTAAGATTTTGACAAGTTTCAAAGATCGTATGGCATCTTTTGACATTCTATATAACTTGCAATAAAGTTCGACTTGTCGACCCTGAGTAAATTTTCGGTTATCAGCGTTGAGCCTTTGAGCCAATAAGCACTATACAGCGTTAGTGTCGGCAGTGCCAGATGATAACGACGACGAAGAAAAATGTATGGCTTTTTGAAGCACGATTATAAGCTTTCCCGGTAAGGAGAACTCGAACACAGGCTCGAAAGTTCCCGCTCTGGAGGAAGCTTGTCGCTTTGGGCGGGCGTGACACTCACGTTACACGTGAAGCATATCTGGCACGAGAGAAAAGTTATGGTACAGACTATCGACCAGAGCCCTGCAAAAACATATTTTTGCTTTGCGGCAGCTCTCCTATGCAACGATCATCAAATGACCTTTCAAACTGGCATAGCGCGGGCTGTCAAAATGAACATACGCCTGCACCGTCGTTATCTGAAAAGAAATGACCAGCGTGAGTATGATGAGGTATGAAGCACTCTTTCTCCACAAGATATATTAAACTACAATATTTTGAAATGTGTGTATGTTAATATGAGTTTTGTTCCTGTGTATCCTGCACTGAGGAGTGCGTTTCCATCACCACTGGCAAACTCTAACTCTGACACAGAGTGAAGACTCCTGACGGCATATTCCCTGTGAAACTGTTTAATCAGTAACACCTCTCCTCGATGAATTTACACAACTCCGCCCATGTGTAGAGCTGCATTGTAAACAGTGCAGTGGCCTTTGCAACCTCGTGCAGCCTTTGGCAAATGACTGCAGAGGTGAGCTGGTTTGGCAGCAGTCATGAACGTGGCGCGTAGAAATGTTGGTGGTGCCAGCCCCTACGCTCACATTCCTTTCTAAATAATTTGATGAAATTTCAAATGTTGTGTTACCTTTACTACGGCGAATAATAGATATTGCTCTGAACGAAATGACTGCGTTGACTGTTAACTATGAAATAAATGAATCGATAATAATTTAAGATGTTTCTTTGGGGTCACTTACTCCCAGAATGCTGTGCGTAACTTTACCGACTGGCTCAAATGCTGTTTGACCGCAAATATCTATAACTAAAAGAAGTCCACCATAGGGGGCGCCAGGGGCGTCAAACTTTCTAAAAGAATGTGTGTGTTGAGAAGTAACTCGAGAAACATTTGACGGGTTTTGAGCAACATGCTTTCGAAGAATAACCTGCAAAACAATAATTATAAAAATAAAACGAACAATTGAAAAACTTGTATCTCCTCTTTGTTAGAAATTACGCTGTGCTGCAGATCAGGTAAAGGGTGTCGCTGCAAGGCGCATCGCCTCCCAGCTGAATTCGTAGGCTTTGCTAGTAAACTGTGCGATCGCCTGACAGCGCAATATTTTTTAAGGCGTGTGTTAACCATATGAGCACTTTGGTTATGAAGCAAGATTGATTGTGGCTCTGCTGAAAGATGAAGTAAAGCCATCTGCACCTTTCAGAAACGCTAACATCAGAGCAGGCGTAAACGGAAAGCAAAGAAACAAAACTCAAGGCACGTTGGCAATTTGTTGATAAAGCACAAACCATGCAAAACTAAAAGCAGTCGGCAGACCCGACGATTTATAAGCCGACGACGATGGTAGAAACGGCGACGACCAAATAAGCAGACGGCGCGATCTGTGCGTGCTGGAAATATAGTGGGGTGACCGAGTCGACATGCGAAGAAAAATGCGCTTATCGCAGGAACAACGTAGTTTGGTGAGGGCCAGCGTTCAGGCGCGGCTAGCTGGCTGCACGGATGGAAAAATGATGAGCCCGAGCCGACGCTGTTTGGTCGATTGTGCTTAAGGCACTGAAAATGCGCGTCGTAATACCAACACACAAAAGGAAAATGAAAGTTAAGGCCCATTGTGCCAGAATAGCAGCCATCAATCTTCTCTTGAACCTCAGAAGAAGCAGACTTTGTATCTTTAACAGAAACTTACTTACAAAACATAGCAAGTGTTAATTTACGGAGAAGGTGCACTTACCGCTGTAAGCAGGGCATATGCAACGAGAGTTTATCTTTTGTTTAGGGACTACAACAATAATATACAAGATGATAAACGATTACATACAATCGTCTTATGCAACAATTGGTATTCAAATTAATTGTAACACAGTGCGATGATAAGAACACATCGTTAAACTATACACCCTTTTCGCGCAATGTTTCATGAGTATCTCAAGCGAATGTCTGCTGGACAAGAAAGCGATAGAAATAATATTCGTGTCTAATCCCAAGTATGTTTATAGAGATACAGCACGAAAATACCCAGAAATAAAACCATCTTGTAACCTGCTTTTCTCAAAAATATTTTGTCAATATGAATCTTGTGAAAAGAACTGCTCTACATTGCTTTCTATATATTTTTGCTCACGCTAACTGAATAATAAACTCAAAAAACACTGTCTTTCATTTTGCCTTAGCCTAACATTTTCAGGTCACACTGTGGGCCAGTGAATACGTAAAACAATAGAACTGTGGAGAAATTTAATGTTGAATCCTAAAGTCTATAACACTATCGTTAAACAATAGACAGCGGTGCGTTTGAGATGTTTTAGGCAAAAAGAATGACAGCCTGAAGACTGAGGCTTCTTCGAGATCTGTATGTGAGCAAGCAACATTAAAAAACTTGCGCCTTTATACCATATAAGGCACACGAAATTTTGATATCAACTTTGAAATAGTTGATAAAACTATGTCGTCAGAAACCTGACTGTGTTGAGTCAAGTGCAAAAGCAGTGAAGTACATGGGTAATCATTAAACAATTTGTTGAAATCACGTAGTCAGTGGGTGCGTGCAGAGCAGATTTACGAGCGAAAACAAGCAGCAGAGATATCGAGCATTACACTTTATGCATCACACGGCTCGAGTGGGCGACTGAAACTTTCATTCACCAAAAAAGGCGCAGGCGCGCTCTGCGTGATTGGGGCCGCGATGTCGAGGCAGTAACTGCAGAAATGGAAGCGTGGCACAATTCGAAAATAAAAGCAGTGGATGGGAATACAAAAGTTCAGGCTGCAGGCTGTGCGAAGACAGCATTGAAGCCAAAGAAAGCTGATTTTTCAAAAACATTCAAATGTGTGATGAACTGGGCCTCTCGCCGGTGCCGACTTCCCTGGTCAGAGACTGCTGTGGTCTAATGAGTGTGTAAGTTGCGTAAGTCCCAGAGATTAGCTATCTCGTTTGGCGAGCATTGTAACTGCGTCTTTCATAACAAATGGAACAATTAACTCGGCGTGTGAGAGTGTGCTCAGAGCCGCGAGGCTTTGGTAGCTATAAGGCTATCGGCCGGATGCCGGCCCACAGTAAATGGTTGTGCGGGAAGCTGGCCCTGCCTGACTACTTGTCGGCATTGAAAAAGCTGGCTGGCAAAAAGACTACAAATTGGCACAGAAAATGAGACCGCGCAGAAAATTGTCGAGAGCACACTACCGCAAAAAGCCATGACCTTTTCAGGCTAATCAAAAATTTTTATGACGACCTAAAGTTACTGTTTTTCTGGTACCTCTGTAATAAATAACTTATCAAACTAAGGCCACGAAGAACTAACCCAACAATTTAAGGTATGAAGATTTTTCAATGTTGTCTTTCGCCCTCAGCGAGAGACTACCACTGGTAACCAAGAAACTAAACTTTACTGCATTTTTCTTCTAAAAGTGGAGCTGCCTCTGGGGTGGACCGAGCCACATTGCTTACCCGACTTGTATAAATAACTAGGTTTGTTGTAGTTTTACTCACAATTAATGATTACAGCATAAGCACAAAATGCAACAGTGGAAGTTCTCAAAAGTACTGCTAAATCACATAACGATGGGAAAGAGCAAATAGAAAAAAAATGACAGCTAACCAACTGCTCTCATTTCAAAAAACAAACTAGTACATGAATTGCAATAAGCACAACAATTCATAATTCCATTGATTACAATATTTCGGTAATTGGTCGGAAATAGTAGCAGAGGCTGTCGTGAGAATACCTTTCAGCCGCAGTGCTGGCAGTACGTTTGACCAGCATTTGTAAACGACTACCGAGTGCGCTATGTCGTAAACCGGCCAAATGAAAACGAAAATATATGACTATACGAAACTGCCAACACAGGGCTAAACAATTCAGCTGCGACGGTGTGTGGTGAATCGAAGCTGACCAAAATATATAGCGAAGTAGCTGCTCGATCCAATATTTACTATAGAAGATAATATAACTACAGTCAGAAACCAATTAAGGTGAGAATAGTATTGTGTTATATATGTGTTTAAAACTAAAAATAATATTTACCATATCTTAAGAACGATATCATGCTATAACAGTAAAATTTAATGGCATTCAACGATATAACCTACTAAAATCACAGTTTTAAAGCAAGAATAAACAATCTCTAATAAAAACAATCTCCATTTTATTTTATTTAATAACACATACTGTAAATACCCTTACATTGGATTAAATGAGCTAAATGTGCAAACACAAGCTAATGCTGATGTATTTATAACTTTGAAAAAGTAATGCAAAAGCAGGAACTGTCAGTGCAGAAAATGACCGCTGGTTTTATTAGAACCTGACATTGTGCAGAGAATTTGCGAAATATAGAACCTATAGGAAAAGCTTTTGGGGCCACTGTGTAGATGACGCCAAGGAATCAAAAGGCTACAAATTTCATGTTGAAAAAGTAAAATGTTTGTTTGTTCTTGATAGATGTAGTCGAGCTGAGAGTGACTTCAAATCTCATTTGAAGCACAGAATTCAATTACTAATCAGTATCTCTGTCATATCTTGTAAATGACACATTACAAAATCACCTGAACATAATTAAATATGTTAGGATTCTGATGATTAAATTTAAGTACTAAATCACTCGATGTTTGAACTATGTCTAATCCACCAGTAGAAAACTGTGTAACCTAGCAAAACTTCTTCTCTGTATTCCATAACCCACATCTACAGACACTATTGTAGTATTGATATCAAATTCTGCTGCTACTAGCCCAGTTACCACTGTGTTTGAGAATTGACTCAAGCAATGTAAGCAGCTTTCCATTAGTGTCCTTTACCGACTAAATTTAAAAAATTTTTTGTTGTAGCACTGTATTAGAAACATCTATCTTCGAAAAATAAAAGCTTGAAGTATATGTTTCAAAACGTTAAAATGGTAAAAAATTGAACACAGCACACAAAAAATTTAAATCTGTGCAACAATATTTTACTTTATCGTTTTATATCGCAGAACTACTTTTACCTTGATTACAGGCCTTCACGTAGTACACGTAGTATGATGGTCGACCGTACCGATACATAATGACGTCCAGTGGTAATATTTCCCAAATAAGCAGCAACAATAAATGTTCACATAAGAAACTAATTTTCTTGAGCCACAATACAGAAACACAAGTGTTAGCCTCACATACGCAACAGTGACGGTCAGAAATTACAAGATGTATACTCAGAGCATGCGCTAAGTACTGATGTGTTGAAAACGTGAAAAGCATGGCGGACATTGGCTCGTTTGCTATTTATTTATGTGTGTTTAAATGACGTCAACACTGGAACAGCTGAAGCAGAAGAAACAGATATGAAGCCGTTATGTGCTGACCAATAAGCAATAAAAACAGGTAGCAAACAAAAAACATCAGCAAGCCTTACTGAAAAAAACTTTCCAGAGCCAACAAACAAATATTAAATGTGTGCAAAAAGTAAACCTTTGTTTTAAGAGTAGTAATTTATTTTGCAAAACATAAACACAAGGGCTTGACCAATTCTTTGTGAAACCCTCCCGTGTTTTGACTCTTTGCCAAGTACACCATTTAAAAATAGCACAAGTATAACCTTAAAAAAAAAACTTGCAGCTGTGCTCAGTACTTTTACTTTGATAAGTTTTATATCAGTTTAAGTTTTAAATCTAGAGAGGCACGACCCCGGTGATCAATGTTCACACACAAAATAGCGTATCATGGCAGGAACATAAATGTAAGCTGATGCCCTGTACATGTGTGACGATCCGAGATGACCGACCGAATACGGCGCCTAGAATTTACAAATAACTTTGTCGATGAGCAGATCGAACACCTTACAACAATAACTGTCAAACAATTTCCAAATCTAATTCTTTCAACAGAAAAGTACATCTGTAGCATCTCACATTACTGCTGGAAGAGAGGGTCCCTCAAACGAAAATATGCAATACCCAAGGAGATAGGAAAGAAAAGAGTACAGAAGGACCAGCTTCTAGCTGATAAGATAAATTACAGTGAAGGCAAAAGGTTGGAGAGAGAAAAGAAGTGAAGAGAAAGAGGATGAACACCGAATTATTACTTTTAGGAAAGTAATACATATGATAAAACATGTGATTAATGAGGAAATAGGAAAGAAAAAAGGAACATTCTCTTCACAATATTTGGAACCCAGGCCAGCTTTTTGATAGTATTTCATTGTGAAAAAACGAAAAGGCGAAAAAAGACTAATAGATGCAGCCAACAGAGATGAAGTTTGAAGACAGGATATACACTGAGGCCCTGATTTATTTTCTTTATGTGAAGACTTAGAAGGAAGAAATTAAGGACAACACAGGCAGAAGAAGATAATGAGTAAAAGTCAATGAGTTCTATTTACGCAAATGATATGACCAATCTTATTACTTTGAAAGGGAAAATGAAAGAATGATAAGCGACAAATGTTGGAAAAAAAAATTAGAAACCAAATATTTTAAAAGGAAATAAGAGAGGTATTAAGCAAAAAAGGTAACAGCTGGGAACGAACGAATGAGAACTAGAGGCTTTGAAAAAGCTATAGTAATAAAGGAAGGCTATGGTATAGGCTGGCTGCAAATGGAGAAAAGAAGATAGATATTTGAAGGAAATCAGTAAAGGTGTGTTGACTATGAGCAGGAAAGTGAGGATGAAAGAATGGGAGAAACTGAAAGAAGATGCAGAAAAGGAGTATTGAAGGTGAATACTAGGACTGGAAAAGGAAACACCGGAGATTATATGGTCAGAAAAGAAAGAAGAAAAGAGAGCAGCTACGTATGAAAAAGATGAGCTTTGGAATAAAAAACAAGATACTGTAGTGTGGAAGGAAATGAGGCGCAAACTGCAAAATATGATTGAAGACGCAAAAAGATATTGGCACAGGAAAGGACATGCAAGGAAGAAAATAAAAAAGACAGAAGACGAGAAGGAAGAAAGGAAGGAAAATACAACGAAAACATAAAGCAATTAATAACAGATGGAAAACAAGTACATAACCTGTAACATTGAAAACAAAGACACAATTACTGGGTAAGTAAGGCTGAAAAGAAAACAAAATAGCTACTGTTGAATGAAGTGTAGAAAGAGATGGGAAAATGCAGAGGCGTGGCTTTAAGAATTAATAAGTGAATGAACATGAAAAAAGTGTTGAAGAAAGAAAATTGAAAGGAAACATTAATGAATATTTAAAATGAGCAGGATGGAAAAAAGAAGGAAATTATGAAATAGAATGAAAGAAAAGCAGCGAAAGATGAAAAAGTGATGATACCGTTTAATATTCTTTAGTACTATATTTAACACTCGCCCATATTTACAAGAAAACAAAAAAAATGAGAAAGAAAAGAAATCATTTAATTTATATTGAGACCGTTATTAGTAGTAAGCAATAAAAGCTGAAGTAGCAAACACAAAAAAACGGCAAAGCATGCAATTAATGATAAAAGAGACTAAATATAAAGTGGAGTATGATATCAGATGGGGGCTCCTTTAAAACAAAAAACTTTCTTTTATGCCGTTTTATCAAACACAAAATAATCAGAACATGAACAAGATTGACAATAGAGCGATTAAACTACGATACAAAAACAGGCAGCATTACTAAAGAGTTTTTGCTGTAGCGCTCGTCTGACGTTGGCATGAGCCCGCAAAGGCATGGTCTGCTTTTTATGCGCACGAAAATGAAAGGTAATTTGGCTTTTGTTTAGGCTCCCACCGTTGTCTTTGATTGGAGCACGGTTGAAATGTAATACGCAAAATAAGTTTCTGAAAATAAACGAATGTGCTGTGAGCGATAGCAGTCTTCTTCCAGCTTATTTAGAGTAGTAACTAGTCTGTCGGCTGCGATGCTGGTGGTATTTGCTCCGGGAGAGTGAGCCGGTGAAGGCCAACGGAAGAAACCCTCATAAGTGGATAATGGTCATTGAAGTAATCTGCATTATCTGCGTCCAGTACAACGGCGCTGAACCATGACGGCAGCCTTCTGATTAATCAGGCTGAAATAAAAAAATAACGGTACGAGCACTGGTGAGGCCTATGTAGTGCCTGACCATGCCTTAAGTGAAGAAGATGTGGCAGAGCAAATGGACGCACCAAGCCACAACGCTGACGCGGCTAACCCGCCCATCTGCCAGCGTTCGGATGAAATAAACACTGACGGCATCTGAAGTATGGTATGGCATGGCATTGAATGCTGGCCCGTGGTGGCTCTGCCGGTGTGCAACATTATCGAAACGGTCAACGTCGCGTATGAAAATGCCGAGCGGTATCGGCATGAACGTGACGAAGCGATGTGCGAGGTGTAAACATCGTGCCACCACGGCAATGAAAAACTTATCACAAATAATCGTAATCTATAAAAAAATAAGAGAATAATAATAATAAGTAGATGTCTAAGTGCCGGTTCTGGACCACTTTGTGCAGAAATTGGTGTGTAAATGCCCGATGTCCCAGCGACACCGTCAGCAACTTAAACACCGGTGCTACAGTTTCCACGAACTGGCGAGTTTCCACCCACCAAAAACTTCCCGCTCTTGATGCGTAACAAAGTTCCACTCCATCGACTTGTTAAATAGAACCATTATAATATAAACCATTAAAAGCTGTGCGATGTGAATCGTAGTACTATGAGATTTTCTTTCACTCAAAGCTGAAGCAAAGGCAAAACGTTTCCGAAGACTCTGCTCCTCTTCAGTTATCAGCAAACTATGAGAAAGGTTTTTAAACGATTGTTCAGTATTTATACAAAACCTGATGCAAATGAAGAAATGCCAGATCCCGAATTGAAGATGATTGAAAGAAGGTTTGTCCATGAAGCTATTACCTTCTTTAAGAAAAAGTTACAATTTCAAATATGGCAAGCTTGAGACACAAAGGCTATCTTTCACTTTTAAAAACAGTGCGTGGAAGAGCTAACTTGTTTAAAAAACGGTACTGTTAGGTGGTGAGAGTACACATTCATCGCTACTTGCGACAAGCGTCGCTGTAAGTTTCTTCCCGATGATTGACATCTACTTGTTTATTTTTGGGCGCAGCCGGCACCATCTTTCGTCTGATACTCACGGCGCCTATGACCGTAAATAAATGCGCCGGTGCATGTTTGGTCATTTGAAACCTGTGACTAGCTATTCCACTTTCTGGCGACTCGCTTTTCTTCTTGATGATAACCGTCTGAATGCCTTTGGCAAGTCTTACGTGAAGGCAGAAGCTGTTTAACTGCGTCTGGTTAACACTGATCTGCTATTGCCTGTTATGGCACTCATATTTCTTGATTACGAAACGAGAGCTTTGTGGACGGCGGCTGTTTATTCTGCGTGCCGACCGATCTTTGCAGTGGTATTGTTATAAGCTGCAAAATGTGAGCATTATCGTGAGGATCCGTACAAACAGTCTTACTCAATTTTCCGACCTGGTAATCTTGTGCGAAGACGAGTGTGGCCGATGGCACTGTTCGAGACATAACAGCTATTAGTGCGTCTGAGTCGATGGCGTCAGGCGTTGACTTTGTGTCAGCTGTCACCACCACAAGCTGCACGAGTACTTTTACATTCATTTAGTTTTGGTGTTCTAAACAAAAAACTCGTGAAAGAGCTGGCAAATCAGCAAACACTAACAATCACGAAGGTCAGATGCACCGTAAAGACTCAGTCTATAAATATTTCTATCGGTACAAAAACACTTTTTCAGCTTTAAAAAGCATTCAAGGCCGCAGTAAAAAATGCAATTTTGGGTGACCTGGTCTACTTGTGTTCAATGCCTTCAAAATACTACTTTGCGTTTGTCCAAACTGCTTTGATGGCTACTCTGCGCTTGGTACATCCAAACTCCACTGCTCAGACTTATGCACATCATACGTCGTGCGGCGTCGACTGGCTACTGAGGAAACTTTTGTGACAAAACAAACAACGAGCAAGAGATATCTGCCGGTATCTTTCATCAAACTAGTAACTATTCTGGTCTGTAATCTTTCACTTTGTAACGACCCATTCAGCCCGCAATGCTCAGCGCAGACAAATTTGCGACTATTCGGAACGTATTTTGTTGCTTCGCCAGAATTAGCACATCGTGATACGGCGATGCCACAAACGCTGGTGACCGACCCGCATGGCGACGGCAACGCACGTTAACGCGGCGAAGCCGACAGTGGTTTTAGCTCAATTTGTGCACAGAGATGTTCGCTGGGCTTTTTGTGCCATGTTATTCTTTCTTACATTGCTACTTTTATTTAATACGGCGCTTTAAAAGCGAAGCGAGACACCACAGCAGAAAGAGCAAAACACTATAATACGGGCGTTCCGGATGGCGACACCGTTTTTGTAAGTTAGCCAATCAGGTATGCGTGATTGCAGCATTACACGCCAAACGAAGACTGCAAGCTTCCGCAGACTGTCAACTCATTCTCCACAGCAAACTTGTTAATTTGCGATTTAAAAGTTGAAAAACGTGACGAAATTTCCATCGTCGTCTTTGTAGTTATTTTATAAGTATTGTGTGTCTGTCTTAGAGATGAGGAATTGGCAGTATCTTCAGAGACCACTACCATATCCATGGAGTTTCATTTCTTGAGTAGTACACAGCAACAGTGGCCTAAGCAATTTCAACAAGCTTTGGCTAGGAGTGGTTTGCGTATGTGAAAACTGTGTATCGCAGAAGAAAGCTTTGGTTCACGAGAGGACAGAAGAACGATACGTGGCCTCACTCTGTTTAGCTTTGCAAGCAATATTAAACAGTTTATTTTTCAATGGCATCACAATGTCTGGCTGGTATGGAGTAGATTGATTATTCATAGCGTAATACCGGCTTTGTCTTACAATACTGAAATATGGTGCGACAGATAATGTTGAAAGTGATCAGATGTTTACACGACGAGTACCTGCCTGTTTGGCGTCTGATCATCGGAGGCACGGCATCGCAAAGGCGTCTGGTGTGCAGGACTCGACTATAAACATCCAGAAACGGTTCTCGTCCAAGGTAAGACGACAAAATTACAGCTTCAGGCGACACGCTACGTGATGTCAGACCCGGTGAAGGCGCCTAAGGCCGCCGCAGCGCTTTTGGTCGGTGCAGCCAGGTTTTACAGGCTGGTGCGCCAGGCTCGCCGTGAAGACTGTTGCGTTGGTGGAAGTTCTGGTGCGGTAAAATCGGCTTTGTGTTCAATACACGATTTTGACCCCGTGTCGAGGAGTGATGACACGAGCGGTTTTGGCATTCTATGGTTTTGGGTATATTGACGATCAGCATTAGTCGTCGGGCGAGAACATTCGAGGCAGCGATAGCCAGCTGGGGTGGTACTGGCGCTACTCAGAAGGCGGAAGCATGCGTGATGGCGAAACGCAGGCCTCGACGTGAAACTGCCTCGAAATTTGGCGCTGACAGTCTGGTGGACCTGCTGTCGCTAGAGCACAGTACGCAGGCCATATTTGCAGATGAGCGTGTGCTGGCGAGACCGTGTCCCAGAGGCGGCCAGGCCGCGGTAGTACATAGCAAATGGTTTTCAAATAACGCAGGCTGCAACGCAATGGCTACTGTCGTAGCTCATGGGACCTCGGCCGTTCGAAAAAGCGATCATGTGCGTGCGAAATGTTACGGCGTGTCTGCTCCGAAAAAGGGGCATGCTAGTAACTACACAAAGCAACATGCGACTTGTAACAATGTTTCGTTAAGCTTTCAAAAGTATGTTCTGGATCGTCATAAAAAATACCGAACTAGCTGAAGAATACAACACCAGATATGAAGGCAGTTAATGCCTGGCTACATGCTGCCATCCATCCGGTATTTGAAAGAAGAGAAGTTTTACAGCTCTGTGAGCTATCATCAAGCACCTTTCACTTATTGAGCATTACTACTCGGGTGCGGTGATACAGGAAACTGCAGTACTATATACACTAATGGTCATGAGGAATAGCAATATTTTTAAGCATATTTTATAAATAATTGCGGGTACAACCTGACTCCGGAAACACGTTCGAAAAAAGTAATTCTTTGCCGACCTTTCTTTTAATCATAGGTATAGTGACATGTTGCCACTCTATTTCAGCACATGTTCGAAGTACCAGTAATAACGTGCGACTGCGGCTGATGTTCAAATCGTTTTGTCTGAAAGCATGGCCTGTTTCGATAACAAAAAATCGTAAGTCGGTCTTTATGTGCAAGGGCGACGCTGGTAGCCCGCAAAGGCGCCGGTATTCAGAAAATGTTGTAGGCGACGGGGCAACGTACCAAGACCGATTCTAGAATTCAATGGCTACGGTTCTGGTACGGTGGGCGTAATCGTTCCACAGCCCATGAATAACTGGTTGCTATCTGCTTTCTCCGATCATTATTTGTGTTTTATCTCGAGCTGCCGAAAGTCACGGACGTATAAATCTTTGCGAAGATCAACAAGGTGGTCAACCATCAGCTGTCACTCATGGAATCTTTCACGTATGGAAATGATTCACCTAAAATGGCTCCGGCGCTTCTACATTCGTGACGTCGTTGTGCTAAACAACTACGCGTACACTGTCACTCACTTTGGACTTGAGAGAAAATGAGGGTCGTCTGCGTGATAAGTACGTTATGTGCATTGTATATGATGAGTATGAAAGTCGCCAGTAACCGGCTCAACTGATAGGTGGCAAACATGACTTTCAAAGATGCGGTTGCAAACTAGGCGTTTTTCGGTTACTCGGCGAAGATACGCGATATTCTTTGAACACGAAGGTAACAGGTATGTTTACCGGAGATTGCATGGAGCGTACGGTATTGGTTTCGCGAGACACGTAAATATGACGAGTTCGCACACGAAGGATAGCACCGATAACTGAGGCTGAATGGCGGCAATGAACACAGTGAACGGTAAATCAGCTGTAGTGCGGCGCTGGAGAAGATTCACGATCCATGGAAGACATGTGTTTGTGGGCAGGAAAAACGACGCGATGTTTAGAGGCTCACTCGGACGCACGCGAATATGCAGGGCCGAAGATCTGTTTAGCAAGGCGACCGCAGCAGCTATGAAGACTGGCGACGATTGGCGACGAATGAGTAACGCGGCAAATGCGAAACGCTACACTTTCATATCGTCTTTACCATTGTTGGTGTTTATTTCGTTGCGGCAACAGACTACGTAAACTTGGGGGTTTACGAGGTGGCACGGGGCAACTATGGTGGACAAAAGAGTCGCAATCGCGTGCGCAAATCGAGGCGACTGGAAGCGCAGAGGAAGGTGGTGTTCGAAGCATTGAACAACTAGGGCGTACTTATGACCACGATGCTCATCGTCTACAGTAGATACTGACGCAAACTATGTCGTCCTGAAATGTTGCACATCTTATGCAGAAACTGCAGCAAGAAGGAGCTATTATAATCTGTAATTACAACGCGGCACTGTTTGTTGAAGATTTAAATGTTAAATACAGGTGATGTAACACTGTTGATGATCGCTGAGTAGGTATTATGAGTTTATTAAGAAGAATATTTTAATGTGGACAATACTGGTTATTCAGGCAACTTGACTGACACGATTTTTAAACAAAAATCATGGTTGCTTAAAGAAAGAACTTGACGATATCGTGCGTACTGTGTTACATTCAAGATATTAATAATAGTGCTCAAGCTGCTTTGACGTTAATTTGGTCGATCTAAACCATAATTGATCTTTTACAAGCTCATTGCGAGCGAAAGGCTGGATATTCTGGCACCGTGAGCACGCTGCTGTTTGCCGACGGAAAAAATCAGCCTTGTGCGTTTTGGTTTCTGAAATTTTGTGGTATTTCCGTCTTTTCAGCTGAAAACAACCGTTTCGTCGGCAGAAGAGAATTGTGCAGCAAAGTACCACAGCCAGGTGATAAGTAAATCTGTGTGGCGCTAAACCGATGCTGGCCTGCTTTCTTATTGCGAAACAACCGGCTGGTACAATCGCTGAAATGCATGGTACCTTCACACACAACTTTGCGCTATGGTAGTACTGCAGACGAGAAGCGATGCAATTTACCGAATACCATTTGTTTGATTACTCTACGCGGCATTCAGTTCACTGTACATTGCAGTAGAACAGCTATATTCTACTCCAGTTTATTTAAAGTAACGTTGACTGTAATTGTTCTGAGTGCGCTTAGCTCAAGATAAGGTGATACGGTGATGGGCTAAAAAGACAGAAATACTCAATTGAGTACGGCTTTCTGGTCATCCTGCTGATTTTGGCAAAATATTTAATTGGTACAGGTGTATGCGTTCACGAAATGATTTTGAATAGCTCTTTGAAGATAAGTGTAAGTATATAAATGAGTATAAGTAAGTAATAGACGTTACAGTTGATTTTAATGAATAGAATCTAAGATTACTATCTTCGGGTGAGCCGTGTTCGTCCTTCCCTTCCTACGTTCTCTGCTTGACGTTTCGCTAGCAGCCTAATGAAGGGCGACTGCTTTCTGAAGCAAACCGCGAAAATGAGGCTGAGTCTACTACGCTCGTTTGCCGTGCGCTGGGTAACGACAGAATGAAAATCGTGGTGTCGGTGTCGGGCTGAACGTTGAAAAATCGGCAGCACGCTCTGTCAAAGAATGACCCTGTCAGCTTTGCTCAACAAGGGATGCAAATGTGAAGA
Source organism: Abscondita cerata (assembly GCA_030710515.1). Classification (NCBI taxonomy): domain Eukaryota; kingdom Metazoa; phylum Arthropoda; class Insecta; order Coleoptera; family Lampyridae; genus Abscondita; species Abscondita cerata. The sequence goes on along the minus strand of JALBCR010004110.1, from coordinate 76,257 downwards.
TACCGATGATCGAGCCAGGCGCAGCGTTGTCACCGAATGCGAGTCCAGGAGCGTGTCTGGAGACATCTGCGCAGCTGAGGGGAAACGAGTTTTGTCGGGGACAGCGTCGGGAGAATCGCAGAAATGAAAATAAAAAACGGCACTGTCGGAAGATGATTGCAGCGCAGCACGTGAGTGGCTGCAAAAACGAAAGAAGCTGAAATGATAAAAATACCGCCAGTGGATACCAGGCAGAGATCAGCGGCAACCAACCGCCCGTCGCGACAATGGACGCCAGATATTAACGGCGTTTAACAACATCGGTCTTTAGTGACTTCTGAAGAGCGGTGGGCGTAGGAAGGTTTAAGCGCGGCTTTGTGTCTTGAGTGAGCGGCAGCCGCAAAAGCGCATTCAGAGGCCAGAATCTAATGGGAACCGCGACCAGGAAATGAACGGCAGCGTGATGACCAGTGATGAAACAGTGATGAAGATAACATATAAGCGAAGTGATAAACAACTGTATTTAAGTTATCGTTGTTTACGTTATGACTGTTCTAAAACGACAAACTTTGGTTTGTAGATATAGTAGCCAGTTGAGGTGTTTCGTTCAATAACAAATGGTCAGTACGTGGCTCGAAGCGATTTAAAAGTGATGACCAATTTTATTAGGAGACGCGAGTGACGGTTTGGAAGGACAAAATAGAAGATGCTAAGAACAAAAACAGAATTAAGGTACCAAAAGCCATGGTGAAGAAATAGGCAGAGGAGAAGAAAACTACAGATGAAACAAGAATTGGAAGCAAATGGAGGAAAGGAATTTTGAAGTGAAAAGTGAATACTGAAGAGGGTGAAGAAGAAAGAAGATGGTGAAAGAAAAAATGAGAAGTAAGAAGGAAAATATGAATGTTGGAAGAAGAATCAGTACAAGAAGGTAAAATATGGGGAAAGAGAAGAAAACACTATGGCGCGGAGAAGATACAGAAGACAGAGATGAGGGGAGAAAGATGGAGGAGGGAGACGAGAGCAGAAGATAAGATACACAGAAAGAAAGGGAGAAACCAAAAGGAAGAAGAAAATATAATGAGGGAAATACATAAGGAAGCAATGACGAGGCAGACACCAAGGCTGAAGGAAAAGGGCAGGCAGGCTGTTGCAGGTTCAGAATGAGTGAAGAAAATGAAAATGTGAGTAATGAAAGGAGTATGCAGATGAGAGATGAGTGGAAAATATGTGTACATATGAAAATACTGAGCAGAGGAAAAGGAGATGGAAGTTTTACTAGGAGGAAGAGGAAAGGAAAACAATGTTCAGGGAAGTGGAGGGAGGGAGAGGAAGTGATGGAGGAAGGAAAAGAAGAATACTGGCAAATGAGGAGGTTGAAGTGAGAGAGCAGGTAGTTATTCAAAGTGGTGGACTTCCCAGAGATGGAATAAAGACCGGGATACATGGGTCAGGCCGGGGAGAAGCAAGGCATTGAGGCTGTGGAGAAAACGAAAAGAAGAATGAAATGCTGTACACTATGTTGAAAGAGATAGAGGGATGCAAAAGTGAGAATAAGGAAAGAGATGGGAAGCATATTATCCAGAGAGGGGACACACAGGCAAACAGATGAAAGCTAAAGTGAAGAGAGATAGTAAAAAAAAGACAAAACGCAAACCAGTGCGGGAAGGCGAAGGCTGAGACCAGACTAAGGAAAGTATAACATTCATCTATTTGTTTAATAATGAGTGGAATCAAATATGGATAAAGAAAATGATTGTGGGACACAGTTAGGTATTTAATTTTAGGTTTAAAAAAGTTATTAACATTCAGATCTTTATTATTTTAAAAGACAAATAAATTTGATTTGATTTGATTTAATTAATTTATTTTTAGTAATATTGCAGCTAAAAAATGCAAATGTTCTATCGGCAGAACTAGCTACGTCATTCCGATATTTTGAGCTGAAGTTTTTGATGACATCAAAAATCGGGTAAAAATAAGCATCAAAAAAATCGAAATGGCCAGAGACTTCGAGTACACGCATTTTTGCAAAAAGCATTTACTGAAAAATTTCACCGGGCTGTGTTTTTCGGCAAAATGTCAGTGGCTGGGTCTGATCTGACTTGAGATTCAATTCAGCTCGGCCCACGATCTTTCGAAGACGACCAACAGTTTCCTATATGTTTATTAGCTGTTGAAATGACAGATGTTTTGAATGAATATCTTTAGATCGTCCCAAGCTCCGCAGGTGCAAGTAGCAAAGGCAATAAAATTCGAAAAACCAGGACTGGAAATCGACTTTATCAAAAATAGCAGCAACATTTTTCCACCGGAAAGATGCTTTCTTTTAACCATTTGTTGAACAGACTACATTCTTTAGCGCACAAAACTATCGGCGCTTTGCTCAGCTCTATGTCTGCGCGTTCGTATTGATGCGCATCTTGCCATTCAGGCTGTGCTTTGCTGCTTGATGCAATAACCATGCACGCTATGTATGGCTTTCGTCCTGTAAGCTGCGACCCAAGGCATCAAGATAATTGGACCATTCTACGCATGACCAATTAACTTTGTGCCGTGCTGCCATACGCCACCTTGTATTAATATTGGCGAGACACAATTTGGTACAAATGCTGTCTGTTAAACCACAACTATAGTAACCACCACACCTTTCACTATAGTACACGTAGGCATGTTGCCACATCTCTACGTTTCCACACTTGTTCGTAACTCATTTATCACTCTAAGTATTTGCAGCTTTCTTTCCCTACTCTTTCTTTCACCTCAACAAACTCAAAAGCATATACTTTTGACCGACTATACTCACTACTTTATTTTTCGGTATAACTCAGTCTATTCCTCTGATCTTCTGGGCTGCTGCATCTTCAGCTCTCAAACTTGGTTTGCAGCTTGGCACACAACCGAGTAACACATGTGCTCTGTGAATCCCGAATCCCTTCTAGCATTGTACGACAGGGTATGGGTACACAGAGGGACGAACTGTATCCGCTGCTGCTTTCTAGCTCCTTCAACACTACTGTGTGTTCTCGTGTATGTGGGGGGCCCCATCCACCATCTCATTACTATTCTCTCCATCCCAAGCTGTTAGCATTTCTCCCACGTCGAGAAAATGTTCAAATACACTACCTCGCATCTACTTTACTTTATTCCCTAATTCTTCAGTAACACATTACATGCTCATCTCCATACATCTCTCCCAAATCATTCAGCTATTATTATCTTTATAAACCTTATCATCATTCTTTTCTTTGCTCCTTTTTTATATTTATACATTCTTGTCATTCTACATTTTCATTCAACATACGCTATAACACAACTATAGCTCTAACTATGTTATGCTGATTTCAAATACGCTTTACTTTAACTTCCTCCGCCTCGTTACTAACACATTTTGCATTTTTCTCTTTCTTTTGTTTTAGCCAATTCTCACTCTTTCTGTACGTCTTCCATTACTCTTACCCCGAGACCATTACATCAACCTCTTTCTCAGCCACTGTCATATCCATTCTTTATTCTTATAAACAACAGCAATCACTATTTCTCCCCCATATATTACTCTATTCTCCTTGTTTTTTCGCTTTGTGTATATAATCATGAGCTGACTATTAGTATATACTCCACGCAGTATATTACTTCTGTATCCGTTGGCTGTCCGAGATCACCGAATCATCTGCACGCTTATTTCTTTCACTTTTCCTTCTTGCTGTCCTTAACATACCAATAACATTTATCTTTTCTTCTGTGCACTATTACCTCACTGCTCTCTCTTAATATATAGTAAAATCCAGTTTCTTCTTTTTGTTACAAAAAGATCCGCCAGTTATGTACTTCTTCTCCTCTGTCTTTCCATTGTTTTATTTCTTCTTTAGCTTCGTTTATTTCCTTCTCGTTCTCTGTTCATATACTACGTATTTACTTCTGTCAATTCTTGCTTTTTAAAACTTACATACTCGTATGTCTTATCTGGTCCTCTTCTTCACTAGTTAGTTCTATAAACTCTCTAAGGTCTTTCACCTTCTATTTCTTTTGCATTATTTTAAGTATTTCCTTTTCCTTTCGTATATATTGCGATGTTTTAGTAATCCGTCGAATTTCAAAATATGAATACATTTTCAAATCTACATTTTAATTTTTTTATCAGTTTATAACGATTAATTTAGATTAAATTTATTAGTATGTAATTAGTAGTACATAGTTAGTTTATATTAGATTAGTGTTAGAATATTTTCCAAAGTAGTTATATACGGTTTGATTGGTGTGCCGAGATAGATAAACGACTAACATTGTTTTGAAGAATCGGCGGCGAACGTGACCAGAGGCATGGTATGAGGCGTTCGGCAAATTACATTTGTGGATTCAGTGTTAATCAAAAAATCAAATTAGTGCTGACAAATAAGAACTTGCAGTTCGAGTATTATAATATTGTAAGATTTACAATATTAATCGAGAATTCAGAATCATTACATAAGCTAAAAATATAGCACTTGAATTTTCAGACTCATCTATGAATCTGTATCGACCAACCCTGCAGCAAATAAGGTGTATTGAATTTGAATGCAGCAAGATAACAAAAAATCCCCATCAGCAATGAAAGTGCTGTGCCGTCATAATCAAACCATATTAACAAGTAGGTGACTTTTATAGTAGTTAAATATTTTAGTTTTTTTAATTCCTTGTGTTTGATAAAAGTAGTAGATTTAGAAACAATATAAGTATTTATCACAATTATCTTATGTTGTGTATTTGATAGGTGTGTAAGAATAAGTTAGCTGTGCGCTGTAAGGGAAATGATTTCTTTTAATTTTGTTTTAACTGAAACAAAAATTTATAAAATTTTTAATCGTTGTTTTAAGGACAATAAATGGAAAATTTAGTTCAACATAATTTTTATTTGAGTTTTTAGATTCTGCTCAAGAAGAGTGACATCAACTGAGTTATACTTTATAATACTTAATTTTGAATGACACACATTTCGTTATTTGAATTAAATTTCACTCCACTTAATTTGTGACCCACAGCCCATTGCAATATGTTTGCGTACTCATTTCTTTAACTTCTCTACTCTTTCTCTTGCTATCGTTACCTCATCAAAAGTATTTAGCGTATCTGTTGTCGAAGATATGTTAACGGCAGTATTCACTCTTTCTACCCCTCTTTGATTCACTTTCTGTCACTTTCTCAATTCTGTCACCGTCTGAACTAACTCTCAAATTCTTCTGAACTTTCTATAAGATTCCCTTTGTCTGGGAAAACCCCTAGGATACCTAAATCAAATTACAGTTTCTCTTTTTCACCGTTATTCTTTGTTCTTCTTCCCGTGTCATATTTACCGTTGACGTTTTCCCCTGATGGGTTTTCAGTGTCTACTCACTGCCGTTTGAGATGGAGTTTTCAGAAGCAGCGTGTGGTATCGCCCTCACCGGAGTGCGATCGGCATCGTAGTTCGACGCTCTTGCCCACTACACTGCGCAGCAGTATGGGATTTTCCCACCTCTTTTTATCCTGGTTTGGGACAGAATGCTCCGGTAAACTCGGCTACCTAGCCCAGTCACCGTGCAGACCAGGTAAAGTGCAATTCTGTTGGTCCGACGGAGAAAAACCTCCTACCTCAGAAAGGCTCAGAGTTTCCTCTTGCTACCTCTTCAGGTGTTATATATGATAAAAAATAGCAACTAACGAACAAAATTTTGGCTGTGGTTCACAATAGAATGAACATAGCCGTGCAGGGAAAGAAAATCGGTGTGAATAATAGGCCAGCTGCAACAAGTAGCTCTATTATGGGCACTAAAACTACTGCAGAACGAGTGTTGTCAGGACACACAACCACCCGAAAATCAAAGCGTAGGCAGCTTGGGAATGCTCCAATAGACGTTTATCGAGTTCCTTTAAAGTTTGGTTTACCCTAAAATTTGTTAAGTACAGTCATTTTCCAGTACTACTCTGTTTTGTAGCACCCTAAAATGGCGGGGTGACTTAAATATTTCAAGGTGCCGACGGTCAGTTACTCTTCTGAATATTGTTTTAGTGATGGTAAAGTAATTAAACGGGATAAGCGGCGAATGTAGTAGTTGGAAAGGGTTTTGATGGGTTGTACAAAAGGGTTACGAGGATAGTTCTAACAAAAGTGATGACGATATGAGAAGCAAGAAGTGTAATACAAAGCAACATAAATTAAGCAAAAAGTTAGAAATTGGAGAGGAAAGGAAAGTTAAATTAAAAGGAGGCAAGGTTAAAAAGTTGAATAACAAAACTAAAAGCAGAAGGGGTGGAGAGGAAAAACAAAATAGGTTGTAAAAACTAGTAAAGAAGATGATAGAAATAAAAATATAAGAACGATTTTGGAAATATTTAAGTTGGTGGGACTAGCGATGACATGGTTAGAAGAAAAGATTGAAGATTGAAATAGAAGAAATTTTCCATTAGAAGAGTACGACTGGAAAATACAAATTGTTAAAGAAAGACAGAGGGTAGAGCAAAAGAAGATTATAATTATACAGGCGTGATGAGGACAGAAATGATGAAAAACATCGATAAGCAATAATAGAAGATAATTTTAATGCAGCACAGAGGAGAAAGGGACGAATGCTGGTAAATGAAGAGATAAATAGTGTCAATAGATAAAAAGATGCATGATCAAGGAAGAGATTTAATAAAAATAAGCAATAAAGGATGGACTATTTTAAATAAAAACATAGAGGAGGGGCTAAGAGAACACACATACATAATAAGTTAAAGGGACAATCAGTAATAGATTATGCAGTAAATGAAAGGAGTTTAGAGATGATAGAAAAACTAAAAATAATAGGAAGAACAGGGAATCCGACCACCAACCGTCAGAAGTAATATTAAACTAAGGAGGAGAAAAAGAGGTAGGTAAATAGAAAATGAAAAAAATTGAGACAAAGTATGAAATGGAAAATACGAAACTAAGATGGAAGAGTACAAGATACGGGGGAAGAAGTAGAGAAACAATTTAAAATAGTAGTAAAGATAATAGAGACGGTAAAGAGACAAAAAAGTGTTAGAAGGGGAAGGAGAAGATGGAAAAAAGAAAAAAGTAGTTATAGAAAAGTAGGAAGCTAAGAAGAAAAATCTCAAGGAATGTAACAAAAGGACAGAAGAATAAGACAACATTGGAGAAAATGATAAAATATAAAAATAAGAAAATTTGTGAATAAATGTAGAAGTAAGAAAAACAAAAGAAACAAGGATAAATAAAGAAAAAAAAACAAAAGAAAGAAAAAATAAACGAAGAATTAGTAGAGAACAAAAAATATCATAAGACTAAATAGGATATAAAGGAATGGAGGAATTAGGTAAAGCATTCTGGGTGAGGAAGGAGGCTGACGAAGAGGTATCCAATTAGTCAGGTCTATCTTCAATAGATTCAGAAGATATGAAAGATGACTTGAAAATATCAAAGAGGAGGAGTTGTCGACAGGAAAGAAAGCAATGTAGGTGCTGGCATTGTGTGCTGATTGGTTGTAACAGCTAAAAATGGCAGCGAAATGAAAGGAGTAATCAGGGTGATGAAAAATACCTAGATAGAAATAATGCAAGTGAATGAACAAATCTAAGACAATGGTATTCCAAAAAACGGAAGAAGGAGAAATAAGAAAAAGTGGGCATAGAAAGAAAGAAATAGGATCTAGCACAAAACATGTAAGTGAAGAAGTAGTACTGAAAACGTTCGGGGAACAAAATTGCACAATAAAATGCTAATGAGAGGATGGAGCCAGAGAGGTAGCAGAAGAAAAACCAAAGTATATAGCCGAAAGAATGGGATTTGTGGATAAAGGTTAATGGTAATATTCAAGTAGAAATAGAAAGAAAAATGAAAACAAGTACTGGTGGAAGGACGAAGATAAGGTGTAGAGTGTGTAGAGAGGAATAAGAAAAAATGAAAGCACGTACTTATTGGAAGGACGAATTTAAAGATGTAGAATATGAAGAGAGACCGAAAAAATGAAGCTGATAAGCAGGTAAAAACGGAAATGGAGATATATAACGTAATAACCGTGTATGAGAGGAGATCGGGGCGACGAGAGAAGAAATAGTGAAGGAAGAAAGTTAAAATAATAATAGGACAGGGGTCGGTGATTGATTATGTAATAGTCAATGAAACAGTTTTGAAGCCATAAAGAAGTAAGATTGTAGAGAAGGAAAGTGAACCATCAACCGATGGAAGTGACAATAGTAGGAGGGAGAGATACAGAAAGGAAAGCATAAGGAAAGGGAGAAAAGGAGGTATGAACGAAGAAGAGTCTAAGCTACAGGAAGAACAGGAGAGCAATAGGAACCGAAGAAGGAAGGAAATGGAAGAGAGTCTTTATAGTCCAGAAATTAAAGTGGTGATTCTCGGGAACAAACCTGTTTTAGTTCTTGACCATGAAGTACTGTAAAGTACTGATCACCTTTCATATTTTATATTTAATTAAAAACGCCTAAAAACACACATGAAAAAAAATACGCAAAAAGAAAGAAGAATACACCAAAAGTTGAAAAGGATATGTTGTGGAAATAAGAAATGAAGGACAGCATGAGTAGGTAGAAACAAGGAGAATAAGAAAGAAGTCAGAAATAAATGTAGAAGGAGATGATTGGGTGGAACATTGCAGAGATGCTGGAAGGAATAGAAGAAAAGACAGAAGATATGTGTAAAAGAGGAAAAGTAGGAAGGGGGTGAAAAGAAATAAAAAGGCAATACGAAAAATTAAGAAAAGGAAGGCAGGGGACGTTTGGGGGCGCAATAGGAACATTGGAAGTACGGAAGAGAATTTGAGAGAGAGATTAAAGGGACAATAGGAAGGACATAGAAAGGAGAAGGATTTTCACGGCAGTGGAGAGAGGTAATATGCCCGATCTATAATGAATGGTGCAAGGAGAAAGCAAAAAGTTTATAGGAGTGAGTCTTAAGTGTGGGAGTCTATGGAGAGATACTCAGGAAAAGAGTGGTAGAAAGTTGAAAGAAAAAGTTGATACCATACTGACAGCGGGATTCAGAGAAGGAAGGGGGATAATAGACAATATATACCTATTAAAGCAAGGTAAATAGACAGATAGGAACGAAGAGATTGGGAAAATGTATTCAGGATTTATAAACTTAAACAGCATTTGACAAAGTGGAGAGAGAAATACTTTTGAAATACATGAGGAATACTTTCTTCAGGATAAAGTTGATAGAAGAGTTAGGAAATGAATTTACAACAAGGAAAGTTAAGACAGAGATGAGTCGCTTTATTTGTTTTGTGCTGTACATAGGGCATATGGGAGAAGAGGTGGAAGAAGCAACAGTGGAGAAATTGTGGTGGAAAGAGGAAAGTTTGGGTACTTGCGTACGTGGATGACATAGTGGCAGTAGCGAATAAAGAAAAAGTAAAGGGAATGATACAGTATAAGGAAATATTGAATAGGGAAAAGTTTGAGGCGAATGTAGGAAGACGACAATTATGGAGTTTAAGCAAAGGGGGAGAAAAAAAGTAAAAAGGTGTTGGGAAGAAAAAGAATTAGCGAAGGTGGACAAACATAGATATTTTGCAATGTATGATAATTTATGACAGCAAGGATAAAAACCATATCAGAAATAGAACAAGAAGTAAATAAGATAGTAAAACAGGTATGGGGGTTGGGAGAAAGAATATTTAAGGGAAGACCTAGAGAAGAAGCCTATTTGATAGGATAGTCAGGTAAAGACATATAGAGCGGTGATATGGGGATGGAAGAAGTAAGAAAGAAGTTAGAAGGAATTCGACATAAATACTGGAAATGGACACTGAAAGATGTAAAATTTGAGAGGTTAAGAATTCGGACAGGAAGAAGGGCGATGAAATATGCGCAGAGATGGAAAGTAAGAGAGAAAGAGATATATGAATGCTGAAAAATGAAATGCAAAAAAAAGACATGGAAAGTTAAGACAGGGATGTTCCAATTAGTCGCCTTGTTTGTTTCCGCTGGCCATAGGGGATATGGAGGAATTGTAAAAACAACAAGTAGAGGAAATTGTGGTGGAAAGAGGTATGTTTGGGTACTTGTGTATGTAGATGGTTTAGTGGCAGTGGCGAAAAATGCAAGAGTTAAGGGAATAATAAAAGTGATAAGGAAATATTTAATGGGAGATAAGTTTGAGGCGAATGTGGAGAAGACAAAGATTATGGAGTTAAGCAAAAAAAGGAGAAAAGAAAAGTAAAATAGTGATGGAAAGAAAAAAAATTAGAAAGTGAACAATATAGATATGGGATGTATGATAAGCTAAGACAGCAAAGGATAAAAACATATCAGAAATAGAAAAAGAAAGAAAGAAAATATGTAGTAAAGTAGGTATAGAGGATGGGAGAAAGAATGTTTGGAAAGACCTAGAGAAAAAGAGAGGTATTTGATAGGATAGCCGAGGTATTGACATATGGAGCAGTGATATAGGGATGGAAGAAATGAAAGGAGTTAGAAGGAATTCGGCAAATACTGGGAAATGGACACTGAAGAAGATGTAAATTAGAGGTATTCGGACAGAAAGAAGGGCGATGAAGTATGAGCAGAAGAGGAAAAAGCAAGAGAGAGAAAGAAATATTATATGAATGCTGAAAGAAAATAAAAATACTAAAAAATGGAAGAAATAGAAAGAGAAATATGGGAGAAGAGAAAGGAAGCAGTATTTACGAAGATGCACTTGAGAGAGAGATAGAAGGATAAAGCAAAGGAAGAAATGTAGGCAGATGCATAGTAAGAAGAGATTAGGATTCACAAACTCAGAGCGGAGACAATAAAGAAGGATAGTACAATGAAAAATATTGGGAGATAAGGACGGAAGGAAGCAGTTATCTAATGGGAGGAAGAAAAAAAATAGTGGTGGAAGGACAAAAACAGTAGGTGTGGAGTCGTGTAAAGAAGGTTGGAAAAACTTAGAATATATGATGGAAGAGTATGGTGAATTGAGGAAAAGGAGAAGAATGACGTTATTGAGGAAAGAAAAAGTAAATGAGTGAATGAAGTGGGTAAGCTATCATCACCAACGATACTGTATCGAGTAAGCAGCTATTGAAACACGTGTCAGCGGCGTTTTTCTGTTGTTAGAATAGTTATATAAATAAAGAAAATAGATAGGGATTGTGTTATTCTTCATTTAATTAAAGGTCTTGTTGTTTAAGCAAAAGAACCGAATCATTTTGTTAACAAATATAAATTAATAAATTAAATAAGGGTTGTGGCAGGTTATAAAAAAACTGACAAACAAAAATACTGATATTAGAAATGAGCTAAGAAACATATACAGTCTAAATGAAAAGATAAAAAGAATATAGATCGTGGAGAGAACACCTGCATAGAATGAATCACACCCACGACTACCAAAAGAAAATTTTTTTCGATATAGGCTGAAGAAAGATTTGTAAAGTTAAAATACCCAGGAAGGAGATAGCAAAATCAGATTTGAGTGACGTAACGGACCACAGGTCTTACGTGAAGATGATGATGATGAATAGGGTTGTTTTCATGAAAATCTAACGTGCAGCTTATTGAACTCACAGGCGCAAGAAGAAGAGCACAAATTAAGAAAAGATATTGTACGAATCATAAAATTCATAGTAGAAAAATAAAAAAATAAACAAGTACTGGTAAAGTACGAGATAAAAAGTGTTGAGTGTGTAAAGGGAGGGGGTGGGAAAATATAGAACATTTGAAACAAGAGTGCAATAAAATAAAACTGAAAGGAGTGAGAAGAGTGTTGCTGGGAGAGAAAGGAGGGGATTGAGTGGATGAAGAAAGTTGTAGAAAAAATTGATAGAAAAAAATTAGAAATTTTTGTTTTATTTGTTATTGTTATAAATTGCATCAAATATTTGTTAATGTATGTAAGAAAAATAATTTGAAATTAATTGATACCAGAAATACATCATCTCCCCGGAATCATAAGACCAGATGATTCTATATTTGACGATTTTCAAGTTGCCGATGGGTGGCGATACGTGTTACATTATTATAATATTTTAGTTTTATATTATTTTCGCACCTAAATTCAATTTAAAATTAAGATTAATTCAAAACAAACTGGATGGTATATCCTAGTAATATTTATACAAATGAAATAGAAAACTTAAAAAATCTATTTTAAATTATTGCGTTGTTCTGTCGTGCGGTAACATTATTTCCGGTATTCAACGCGCAGCTATCTTTGATCAAAATATAATATATTCTGAATCATTATCAATCATGACACTATAATCGTGATATTAAATCCAATGATAAAAATCGGAAACCCAGCATAACGCCATCTATCGGTGACTGGAAAACACTAACGTATAGAAAATCTACTGCTTGTATCTATGGAACGTTCTACATTCAGGGAGATGATGTATTTCCTGATATTATACAATAGGGTTATTTTGATAAAAATCTAACGTACAAAATTTATCGGATCGCTCACCAATGTGTTCTCAACAAATAGCCTATAACGATCCCAAGCCCGTTAGGTCGAATTTTCTTTGCGAAAAATTGTGTCTTTAGGTTTTTGACCAACTTTTGGGCCATTTCAGACAACTGTGGGTTGGTAGCATTATGAAGTCGATTCGAGGAAATCATTTCACGTCAAACCAGCCACTAAAACTCGACGTTTCCGATTTGAATAATTTTGGTTATGTTGTACCGATATGTGGTGTCGTACCGATACGAAATATATTTGCGCTGAACATTTTAATTACCGGTACAGGACTGTGAAGTTTGAGTTCAGGTACGCGCCGCTTTGAATTGAAGTACCTAGTTTTGAACTTGTAACTAGATTAAACAAGTAGTGGGATAAATACTTAATTGTTAAAGCCTTTTAATTCAATATTTAAATAGTAAAAAAAAAATGCATAAAAAATTTTTTTAAGCAATTTTAACAAAGTTGGACCAACTTTATTTTTAATTTTTTTGAATATAGCTGATAGTAAAATCATCCCCTCAAAGTCTGAAAATGGCAACAAAAGTCGTTTAAAGAGCTAGACCGGTTAACAATGCCATGGTTTTGCTAGCGCTTAGCGTCAGTTACTGCGAGTAATTTTAAGTAATATCATATTCCGTAGCGCCATGTATGTACCCAGTTCCTGAGGTAAAATATTTTGGGCGCAAACCCACCCACAAAAGTTTCGTTAAACGGGTAAAGAGACGATTATGATGATCTATTTTAAATTTGGCCGTTATTTTACTTAGTAACGGCTATTAGTCAAACGGACGCGTGACGAACGTTTTGTGTGTAGTTTTGAATTTTCTTGTTAAATCTTTTTCATACTAGTAATATGGCTCCGTATAATGACAGCGAAATGCAAACAATTAAAAAAGAGTTTAATAACCGTCAGCTTCTGTGAAGTAATAAAAACTATGATTGTAGCTTCAAAATCGTGGAGTGAACGTGCGGCTTGCTGAAGAAATCCAATACATCGATAGCAAGCAAAAAGGCCAGAGAACTGGTCGAAAAGAATGAATTTATCTTTGCCGAATCCAGAGGTTGATTTTTACCTAAGAAGATAATTCAAGAATTATGTCTGGCAAGAAAGATTTCGTGTCTAGAAAGTTAGACGATGGCAAACGAGTTTGTGTGTAACTCAACAGGCTCTATCACTCAAAGAAAGGATACCCTGGGATTAAAAGTTGGCCAATGCATTTGAGTGATTCTGGAACTCATGTTGTGTGCGTTTGCGTTTATCATCAAAACGTTAAATTGATGTTAGAAGGCGCTGGCATTCCGGATATTACTAAAAATACTGCGATCTTTTCTAACATCTTACAAGGATTTCTTGCAAAGGATGATGTGCGTTAATCAACCACAATGTGCCGCTGATGTCGAATAAATCGCCGGATTAGCGAACGTTGTCCTGGTCTGCGTGAAATTCAGGGCATCTTATAAAAACATTTGATAAGAATCAAGCGACGAATACACAGTTTTACTATCGCATCTCAAGTTCAGCCATCCAGATGATTTCGTAGACAGTCTTTGCTCGGCTCTGGATCTTTTAAGTCTAATGCTTTACCGCAAAACAGCAAGCAAAATATTTCAGAATCTTAAAGGACGCCGTTTTAGAAGGCGACGTTATTACCCAGTGCGATTTTGCTGAAAACTACAGCTTTGTTGAGAGTCATTCCATTGGAATAATGATCAAGCGACACTCTCATCTGTTTATTATTATAAACAAGATCAGAATTGAAACACGGGAGTGTAGTAATGAGTCAGATGATTTAAAGCATGACACTGCCACTTTCTACACTTACCAAAAGATATTAAAATATCATCTTCACAGACAAAACATAGTTACCAGTAAATACATATACAGGGTAATTTATAACTATTGGGACATAGGCTAAGGGCGGATTATTTAGACAAAATATGACCATAAAACACAATATGCCTTAATAAAATATTGCGGCGGAAAAAGATACAATACGTTAGATAAAAATTTTTCTTTATTTTGTTAATAATTTCACTGTAATGTATCAATTCTTATTAAAATCTACAGAAGCATAATTATCTGACAGTCCAAAACGTACATAATAAATAAAGTAATATTTGAAATCCCCATCTGACACTACGAACTGTTCAGTTCAGCTGCGTTTTTCTCGGAAACAAATGGGAGTATCGTATTTAAGCAGGGAGTACCAATATTGTGTAGAAATGATGCTTACGTCATATTCTCTAATCAAAATCACTAAAGTTTCCTGAAAAAAAAGTTACCAATCCGATTTCATCATCAAAGTCCCATTGTAGCGCCCTACAACAAATTGTAAAATAATTACTAAAATAATGTTCTTGATCTAAAGTTATGCCTCTCTGCTGATTTTGATAAAGTGATAAATTACAGTGAAATTATTAACAAAAAAAAAAAATTTAAATTACTATAATATCTTTTTCCACAGCAATAATATTTTATTAAGGAATATTGGTTTCTATGGTCATATTTTAGCCTAAATAACCCTCCCTCAGCCTATGTCCTAATAGTTATGAATCATCCTGAATATTACTAATGGAGCATTTTTTTCTAAACTATTTAAAGCCCACGTCATGTACAAAAAATTGACATCAACAATTCAACAATATATTATTTATCTATTAATTTTAATGGCTTCCAAAGTCTGGCCTGCGCTCAGAAAAATTCGCCCGCGAGTACATTTATTTCACAATTCTCCAAGAGTTTTCCAGTATTTATCGTTTACTTAATGTTAATTTTCTCATTGATTTTTAAGTAAAATTTAAAAAATTTAGGGATTTCAAGAAAATTATTATCTATGTCGCGCAGGAGTCGAAATTTGGGCTTAAGAAATCCATTTTTGTATTTTACGTTTTAATTAAATTAAAATACAACAAAGACGAAAATAAAAAAAATAGCTCCTGCATTATAAATAATAATGTTAGCTATATGTTTGAAAATCAGGAAAATATTTCTAAAAATAAAATTTACATAAACTTTATAGCTCCCTGAAGAACAACCTTAATCTATATCAAAAAAAGATTTTACAGCAGAAGCAAAATTTCATTTTTCACGCCACTTCATGATAAAGGAGCAGGACAGGCTACGCCCAGCAATGCCATAACAACACCGGTGAGGTTATCAATGAACCAATCATCAACTACTACGCTTCTAAAGAAAATTGAAGAAAACAGGGTATTTCTAAAAAGATTTGATTCTTCGGTGACTATACCTGAGTACAAAAAGTATCATGCATTCATTCCTTCTGCTGGTAGTATCATAATAAAACAAATAGTGAAACTCAAAAAAATTATAAAAAGTATGTAAATAAATGTGTATAAATTTGTGTAAATATATCTGTACTTATGAACTTATAGTAATGTAAATACATCATGTGAATGTTCGCTTGTATTTCAATTAAATCTTAGCACGATTCATTTATACTAAAGAATTTATTAGAATTTTTATATAGGACGCCATAACCAAACATATTGCCGCTATTGCCAGGCGCGCGTGCGTGTACGGCGAAGCTGGCGTTTGTTACCAACCTAGCTCTAAACGACTTTGTGCCCCATTTCCAGACTTGGATGGCATAATCTTTTAGGCTATCAGCTATATTCGAAAAAAAATTTTAAAAATTAAGCTAGTCCAACTTAGTTAAAATTGCTTAAAAATTTTTATGGATTTTATAAAAACAAAATATTTTTACTACTTTAAATATTTAATTAAAAACCTTAAGAAATTAGTATTTATCCCACTGCTTACCTTCAATTACAGTTCAAAAAACTAGGTATTTCTGTTCAAAGCGGCGCGTAACAGCCTGTAAGTCAAAACTTCACAGTCCTGCTAAAGATAGCTGTCAAAGACCTTTAAAAATAAGCTACTGCAGGGCAAACTTACGTGATTGGATTTTATCATTGAGTTATAAGATTTGTATAGTTTATACGTTTAATTAATTTGTAATGTACATGAAATTTAAAACTTGGACACCACAATTTCTGTAAACAAAAGTTTGCACATTGTGAAGCAGGCTTAAGGGTATCATTTACAATTCTAACAGCAGGTAGTCTCAGCAGGGTTATCTTATAGAAGGACTGTAGAATGAATCATTACACTAAGCACGTTTTGAAAATAGGTAATTTACGTTGCTTACTTAATTTTTTTCTTTAAAGAATATATTTGAAGGTATCGCTAATTAAACACCATAGCTCGATTAATTATCGAATCAAAATTTTGTTTAGGAAATGTTTACAAAATAAAATTAGAAATAATTTGATTTAAAAACGTCTACAAGCAATAACTTTTAAATTAAATCAAAAAACTAAACATGGTTATTTGGGTTGACTGATTATTACTTATTTTTAATAAATCTAACCTACTAATTATTGTAAGTTATTAAAAAAATCATTAAACTCTCTATTCATGATATTTAGTCCTTACAAAATGTATATTTTATGACGTTTCATTTTTCTGTAGTTAATATAAAAGTAAAAATCAAACTAAGGCAATTCTTATTGTCAACATACAGTGTGTCAGAAACACTCCTGACAAGCAGACCGGAGATTCTTCAGATAATTTTAAGACAATTTAACCCAATTCCACCTAGTCGAAAATGCTTCCTAAGAGCTAGAGCTCTTCGAAGATGGCTCCTTGTAAATAGTTTTTAATACCTCCAGAACCTTCTACTTAGAAAAGCAAAAACTGGTATGTTTGTTTAGCCTTTAGAGGTGAATCGATTCCATCAATTGCGAATTTCTAGTACCGGTCATGAGTCCGTTTGGGTAGGCCAGCGGTTATTTTAACGCATAACTTTTTGTCTTTAACTTTTAAGCATTTGTGACACTAGATTATTACATTTTCCAGGTACTCTAGTACTAAGGTACTCTTACTTTAAGCGTTGATTGAAATATTGGTAAAGATAGTCAACCTTACGGGATTATGCGACCCCGAAATTTGTTCTAAACATCAGAGGTCGGTAGTATCGCTTTGTGCTAAGAAAATACGTCAATTGTATTGTAGAATTTACAGAACAGATATTGCCGATAAATGTGAAATAGAAAACTGTAATTTTGCTGATAGTTTATGCTAAGGCACGACATTGTTGCCAATGCATCATGCCGTTGATTGAAATATTGGTGCATTGAGTCAATGTTGACAAACAAACAAAAACATGCGTTCTACAATATACAAGAATTTATTGATTTTGTCGACGTACTAATTAAATGTGTGTCCTTTGTTATATATTTTTCTATTGTCTGTTAATTGTTCAATGTAATAATATTTATTTGTATCTTTCTTACGTAAGGTTATAACAATGGTTATACCATCATGACAAACACATATATGTACAAAGATTGTATACATACACATGTGAATAAAGTTTATTATTATGAAAAAAAACCTGCAGATTTAAAAGTATTAATTTCGTAAAGAAATCGTTGAAAAACGTTCTCCCAAAAAAACAATTTCTTTAAATACTTTTGAAAATTCCATACTCATATATTTATTACATTAACATCGTTTATCCGTTGAAAATGTTTTAAAATCTATTGAAGCTTACGCAAGTAAATTTCTAAATTTTGGTCATTGAAATTAAAATTTTTTAACATAGAAACGCTATCCCTTTTTATGTTGGAACGAATGTTGGGTTTTCTTATATTACAATCTAACGTACTCAACTGTTTGCATCTAAACAATATTATAACAAGCCTACTCATTTACTAAAGGTGTTGCTAAAAGTATGCAATTGTAGAATTTCTGACTAAGCCGATAAGGAATGTGACTCATAAACGATAATCCGGAAGACTCCTCGTAATACCATTTGTTCTTTTTTTTCAAGTTTGTGTTTTTTTATTGAAACTTTTTCTGAAGAAATTTCATCTTTTTAAAACAGATTATGGTTTATTGGAAAAAATTAAACTCCGTATAAAAAATGTCTCAACAGCAGTGTGAATTCATGGTTCAGAAGTATGCGACACTCATAAACTATTAATTATCCGATCAGTTGGATAAAATAAAACTATATCGAACCTTAAAGTGGGAGGCTAATAAACATATTTCTAATAGCTATAATTACAGTGATGTCCCCCAAAGGCCACACCGTAAAACCAGAATATTATCTCCATAAATAAGTGTAAATGTTTGGATATGTTTTATGTATAGCATTGTATTAGGTACGTTATTATTTATGTGTAAATTGTTTGTAAATTATTACTATTATTTTAGATCAGTTGGGTTGTAATTTTGAAACAATGTTTATAATTAATGAGCTATTTTACTTTAATTAAACTATTTTAATTCAGAAACCATGATATTTTGATACAGTTTCAAAGAAATTAAAATCCTAACTTTTTATCCCCTCTACTAACAGATAACAAAGTGTCACTTTTCGTCAAATTATTTTTCCCTCGGGAAAAAAGTGAGTACTATTTTTAACACCAAATTTCCCTCAATAATTTTCTAATTCTATTGTAATATGATTTTCAATATTAAATCGTCATTTATTTCGTCTGAAAAGAATAGTGTATTATACACGTATTATCCGCACCGCGTCCCGGAGACAACACCCCTCAAGCTAAAATCTAGTACTTTTATTTTTAGAAGTAATAGGAATAGGTTTTATTACCAAGTGAATTTAAATTTGAAGGTCTGAGTGGAACCCGCATACCTAAAAAACACATTAGCTTGTTGCCTTTTGAGATTGGAGAATTTGAAAACCAATTTTTATTTAAATCCTTTTCAGCTGAACACGTAAAAACAAGTAGATACAAAACCAATAATTTTGCGTTTCTGAACTCTAGTGGTATTTCTCCCAGTATGTTCCTACTTTATTCTCTAAGAAGTTGATATAAATGATAAACAAATGTCAGCATTATTGTTTGCAAGTTAAAAATAAAGTGCAAGCATAAATTTATAAAATAATTGTTTCTTATTTATCTAACACCGACCAAACCAAACTGTTTTAACAAATAACGCTTCGCATGTATTTTTTAGTAAAATTATTAAAAAAAAAAACATTGTCATTCAAATCCCAGATCCTGTATCATCAATGGTATTATTCATAAATGAAAAATTCGTCACTTTTCAATTACTAGTTAATACGTTTACTAAATGTTTGAAAACAATTTGCAACATTGTATTGACAAAGTAATATTGTATTGTTTCCCATGCGGTAATCAATGGCTGCAATTAGTGCATTACGGTTTACTAGTATAAAATTTGTCCTTGTCGTCTTCGGATAACAGCAAGTGTTGAGCTCAAATATTTTCCGATAATGTTAAATCTCAGCTTTTTGCTGTGGGATAACAGCTCAAGTTATTTTCTCGTATCAAATTGCGGACAGCCACGAAGTATGAATAGGGCGTTGACCTTTAACAACAAAAATACATTATGAAAATGTTAATTCAGCGACATCCCGAACTATTTTTTGGAGAAAGTATAGTGATATAAGAATACTTACTTGTTAAAAATATAATCTTCGTCTAGATAAAACACTTCAACTGAAAGGTTTCATAATAGTTTCCAAAATATCTAAATACGCAGCAGAATCAAGACGTCCATCGATAGCCCAATAAAGCTCCTGGACGCCGCGCGTTAACCCAATCCACACATTCACAGAAAAACCACTTCGTTTTTTAGGACATATGTGATTATTTTCGTAACGAGTTGCTTCCATTCTAAAGCTTTTAGTGGTCCATCGTTGCGGCTATTGAACGTTTTTTCGTCGCTAAAAATCACTCGATTCCAAAATTCCAAGGTTCGTTTACATATATCGCCTGGAAATTCCAGACGACGTCTCATATTTTCGTCACTGAGAACTTCTTTCGCAGCAACATTATACTTCTTTATTTCCATCTCCTTTAATCTTGTTTGTGCAGTTATACCCCATCCGGGAAAATGTGTATCTGCTATAGCCCTGGAGTATATGGCAAATGGTTGTTCTGTTACATGTGAAACAACTCAGAGATATTTAGCACGTGTAGATAACTTTAGGTCTACCACTTCCGATGGCTGCTTTCCAAAGTGAGTTCAAGATTCCATTTTACTCGGTAATGCCCTACGGTGCTTTTGGTATATTACATAACATACGTGAGAAATTTCACGCACGCTACGGCCCGCCGCTAATTCAGAAACAATCCCCCCTTTCAAATCAGCACCGAGATGAGGTGGCATTTTCACAACACTTGAAATTTTAAACTAAAATGGAATTTACATTTCTTATTTTATTTATTGGTTCACACTACCCCTTCTTAAACAGTAGGTAATTGTTTATTTATTACATACTTCTAATGACCAATGTAACAACCCTTAGAGCAATATGACTCAAGGATAAATTAAACAAGCAAGAGATATTCTATTGTTATTGAAACTTATTCATAAGTAAAAGCCATTTACTTATAATGCTAATGGACAGGATTTTCTTTTAAGTATTAAGATTACAATAGAGAGGGGGAACTTTCCCCAATATCCTAATTATAAATAATTACACTGCAATTGCCCTTTTTCCTTAATAATTTCTTAGCAATAACATACACGTTCTTGGTTTTAAGTTGTCATAAATTTGATATAATATAAAAATTGTGTTTCTAATATTACATCACCAACTAATCTTTATTCATAAAAAATTGTTGCTTAAGTTGTAAAGCTTCGTACACACCTGAACAACAAACCGAGCAGCAAACATAACAACGAACCGAAAGTCAAACAGAACGACAAACGATCTTTTATGATTTCCACAATCCGGACAACAAACGGAACGTTTGTGCTGTTCCATAATTATTTTCAGTAGTTTTCAGTTCATATATATTTATTATTGAGAAAAGAAAATTGCGGAAAACAAGAAGATAATGCCAACCAAATTTTTACGCACAAAGAAGAGTAAAAATTATAATTTACTTCGCTTTTTTTATTTTGGAAATTTCCCGCCCAAATGATGCTAATAGGGACATCATTTTTTCTTGCATTCTTAAACACTGATTAATTTAAAACATTTTTCTTCTGTCAACTCCATAATATTACCTAAAACACAACAAACCCACAAAGGGAGGACAAAAAATAAATAATTTAATTCTCCCCCATAAGTTTGTTCGCCGTTTTGTTTAGATTCGTCCAAACCTGCAAACGCATTCGCGCGCATTTTCTTTGATGTCGGAGAAAAACCGACAAGTTGCGGGAACGCCGCAAACCGTTCGTGGAACAATCAGGACTTGCGAATCTGTTCTAAAATTCGTACGTAGCACCGTCCAAATTAATGTTCCGATTGCCGTTCGGTTCGTTGTTCTGTTTGTTCCTCGGTTTGATATTCAGGTGTGTACGAAGCTTTACAATGAGCATATTAATATGAACTATATCTTATAAAGAAGAGTTATGTAACTATAATTAACGACTTAACGTTACGTTAGTAGATTCCATTTACTATTTACATATTTTCTTGGAACATTCGATAATTAACTATCGGGATATGATGACCCTATACTTCGCAGGTTGTGCGTAACTGGATACGAGAAAATAACTTGGAGCTGTTACCCTGGCCAGCAAAAGCCCAGATTTTAACATTATCGAAAATGTTTGGGCTTGAATACGTGCTGTTATCCGAGGACAACAAGGGCCAAATTTAATACCAGTAAACCGTAATGCACTAATTGCAGCCATTGTACCGCATGGGAAACGATTAATATTAATTATATTGATACCTTGATAGCATCAATAAGCAGACGCCTCCAAGAATGTATCAATAATAATGGAGGTCACACCCATTATTGATTTCTTATATTTATTTATATAGTAATACCTTTATTTAAAAAAAAGTTTATATTTAATTTTTAAACTATAACTTAGTATCTTAATTATAATTATATAATAAATTCTTGTCAAAAAGTAAATATATACGTTGACAATAAGAATTGCCTTAGTTTTTATTTTCACTTTTATATTAACTACAGAAAAAAATGAAACGTCATAAAATATACATTTTGTAAGGACTAAATATTATGAATAGAGAGTTTAATGATTTTTTTAATAACTTACAATAATTAGTAGGTTAGATTTATTTAAAAATAAGTAATAATCAGTCAACCCAAATAACCATGTTTAGTTTTTGATTTAATTTAAAAGTTATTGCTTGTAGACGTTTTTAAATCAAAATTAGTTCTAATTTTATTTTGTAAACATTTCCTAAACAAATTTTGATTCGATAATTAATCGAGCTATGGTGTTTAATTAGCGATACCTTCAAATATATTCTTCAAAGAAAAAATTAAGTAATCAACGTAAATTACCTATTTTCTAAAACGTGCTTAGTGTAATGATTCATTCTACAGTCCTTCTATAAGATAACCTCTGCTGAGACTACCTCCTGTTAGAATTGTAAATGATACCCTTAAGCCCGCTTCACAATGTGCAACTTTTGTTTACAGAAATTGTGGTGTCCAAGTTTTAAATTTCATGAGTGTACCATTTGGTCGTGTAGTGAACTGTGGCAGTAGTAGAAATCGTGACAGTGTTAAGTTTTTTTTAAGTCCCTGTTATTTGTAATTTTATGCATTTATGTAATTTTCACAGATTCTATAACTAACTTAAATAAAACGACCACTAAAAGTACAAAAAGTCAACATAAATTCTCACATTCGAATGAAAACAAAGGTTTGTTTTCCCTACGAACGCCATTTTAGCAAAAGCGTTGAATGCCTTATTGGAAACGTCGAGTTTTTAATTGGCTGGTTGCGAAAAAAGTGAAAAACGTTGGTACTGGTTTAATTTTAACGGAGCACCTGCATTAGTAATGCAGTTTTCTCTTTACAGTAAAACTAAATTTAAAATTTGTTACATTCAAAAGCACATAATTTTATACGGAACCCAGAAATTATACAGAAAATACTGTCTCGAGTTTACATTCATAATAACTGTAGTTATCGATTCATGAACGTTTCAATGCTTCAACACTTGTTAGCCGCCTATAAATCAATATCACAAAAAATCGAATATACGCAGTGTATTTAACACTGGATACACGAAAACTTTTCTTGTACAGCTCAACATTTTAGCTATAACAGCAGAGTCCGATGAGACAATTCAACAGATAGAAGCAACATCATTTTCGTCGTTGTAAGTTTGCCTAACGTGAATATTTTGTGTCCTTAAACTCCAAAACAAAAATATATAAATTGTGTACCTTGAGAAGAATTCCATTTTTATGTAAGTGTGCGAACATTAAATAAACAGTAGTTATAATTGAAATGCCCTATCGATATAGGACGATAATATTTGACAGTAACAAACCTTATTTTATCGTTATTTCCACTAATGAGATCGTTTGTTTTACCTTAATTAAAACATTTTAACATTGTTTGTTAATTAAACGCAATCCTCGATCAGTTCTATTATTATGAAGTAAGCGCTTGAAGGCATCAGGCATATTATTTGCGCCAAAAATTGACATGCGAGCGTAAGTGTGTGTGTACGAGTTTAACTGATCTTATATCTTATAGTTACAAGGCTAAGTTGTCGAAGGACGTAACCGCCTTCGGTGATTTGTGAACTCGTACGGCTCCACGGATATTAGTAATCATCATAGATGTAATTAAGTAAGTTGACCTTATTCGCATGTACCGGATGACGTACAGTGAAGCGCGAACAATGCTTTTAGTTTGTAGTTTTATCAAATTTTGTTGTGAGTGTATTGTCGGTGTGCGAACCTGTTAGTCGTTACAGATCTGAGGATTTGGCCAAGGATGAAAGCTCGTACAACGACGTTGTTCAATAAAGTTATATAAGTGATTGCGATTGTAATGGTAAATATACTTGTATTAGAAAATGCTGCGACAGGATTACATCTTCAATTACTTCAATGATGATGATAACGATGCGAGTGATCGGTGCATATTTAACAATTCCACCGGTATTGATATGTCTATTCAATTTTATCGATACGGCACGCCAATCGTTGACGAGGAAACTCGTTGAACGTTCGTTATGTTCCTGGCGTCGGTGAATGTCTTCTCCACCAGACGAGGATGATGATTTTACGGCTCTCCAGGACGAGTTTTACTTACAAAAAGACGGTAGATTGTGGATGCCAGCTTAATAGTACATGCACATTGAACATTATTGTATCGAATACAGTGGAAGATATTGGAATAGTAGCTGCCTTATGTATATTACTATTACGACGTTCAAAGTTTAGACATATCCTAACCGAATAACCGTTATCGGTAAGCCGCGAAACCGCAGGTTAGCTGGTAAGACTTCACAAATGATTTCTTTTTAGGAATGTCGATATCGCTGCCGTTTCTTGTTTTCTTTATTTCTGATATACGCAATACTGCCTTTGCGTAATTTACACCGGAAAGCGTTAATGTGTTATGTTTTTCACTCTTTTCGTTACGTTCGTCGTACTAATAGTTACTGATCAAGACCGAGAAGAACAGCGCTGTCATGTGCAGAACTAGGTGGGTACTCTTTTCTCTTTCACCATTCACCATAAGCTACCGAAACTGACAATAACCAGTCGAGGCCGTTATGATTCAAGTTTATATGGTTCAACTCAAATGTTATAGCAATACAAATAATGTATTAATTTCCGCCTAACAATTCTAATTCCAATATTTCTCTTCACACAGATTTCGGTTGTTCCTTTTCATTATTAATCATCCTATGTGGGTTTCCTGGACTTGAATTTTACTATATAGTATTATTTTATTTATAATAAGCATATAACGGGAGTCCCAGATTAAAGTAGGATTTCGGAAACAGTGGCACTAATTTAATCCCAAACAGATATGCTGCATCGAAATCAGATATTTCTAATGGTTTAAAATTGTTGAAGATAAACAAAAAAATGGTGTTTTAGAAAAGGTGCAATATCTTCGGGATGTTTTAAAATTTAAAAAATTTAACTTATGTGAAGTTAGCCATAAATCCAGCCATGAGTTTTAAGCCGGTATTCCAATGTTAATAATTTTATTAAAAATTGATAAACACAGTATTGATAGTGTAATATACAGGGCGATTTTCGTAGAGCGTGCATTAAGTTGCATATAAATCAAAAACTTGAAATCCGGCACGCGGCCATAATCGATCATTTTTGTTTCTACCTAAAATATTTCAGACTTTCAGCTATACAGGGTGTGCCAAGAAGTTGCTATCAACTTTTTTATTTTAAATAAACCTATAATTCCTTTTGCATGGTTTGATTGGCAATATAATTCTGAGTTTATATAACCTTAATTATGTTGTCTTATCCTTGACCGTTTTGATATATCTCATTTTTCCAAAAAAATTGTGCTTTATGTATGTAGTTAACAAAAAAATTTGTATCTCCAAATCAGTTGAATTATATTATAAAATTTTTTGTTCACTGAAAATCAGGTTACTCCTGATGTCCTACTGAAGGTTCCATTTTTGTGCCGTATGGGCCCCCAGATAATTTTAAATATCAAAATCAAAAATGTTTAAAGGCAATTTTCAAATGGCACCTTATACTTTTATGTCATTTGAGAGGAATTGGGTACAGGAAATTTTTAAGTGATGTAAAAAAAAGCAGGTGCCATTACAAAATTGATTTTTGATAATGCCTAGTACAGAATGAGATCACCAGTAGGACATTAGGAAAGCAACCTGAGACTTCCAGCACTTTGCTCTATAAATTTAATTTTATAATCTCAACTGAGTTGAAGATAATTTTTTTCTTAACTATACAATCACCATAAAAAAATGAAATGTCAAAAACGGTCAAATAAGATAACACCCATATACAGGGTGGGGCACTACCATCGGAGTATTCTATAGCATAAAAACGACAAATAATGTTAGAAATTTGAAGGCATACGTATGTCAAGATTATTTGAAACCATATTTTAAAAATATTTTCGATTGTACAGGGTGCTCTAAAACAAGTGCCATATCAAAGTTGGGTTATTTTAAATGGATCACCCTGTATTTTTATTTTTGAATTGTACGATAAAAATAATTTATATTTCTTTAACATGTCCCTACCTACTTACTTCCGTTTTCTGGATAATCGATTTTACCTCATTTGCAGACCCTCCAAATATGCTTCAAGATGAATAAGAACAAACAACTTTGGTTTACACTACCTTACTAGAGCTTTCAACATCTCTTTTGCAATATTTACTATTATGTTATGATGTACAGGGTGTTTTTAATACTACCACTTATCTAGACTAACGACTTAAAACTTAAATAACTGCTTAACTTAAATAGAACACCCTACATTTCGCTTGTGAAAGCTGGAACTACCTTTTAGTCAGTCGGGTTACCAACCCCTAACTCTGATAGTTTTCGAAATATTTTAAATTTCATAGTTTAACAATTTACGATGTACTTCAGATTGTCTAAGTTATTTTCCAAATATCTAATATGGACATTATCTTGCAACTTTCAGTTTTAAATATTTACCTTAAAAATATTTATTTTTTCAGAAAAAAATAAACACAAACGTGCTTATGACTAGTATCCCGGGCTCTAGAGTCAGTCGAATTACACGTGCAATTTTACTAATGTTTAACAACAGCAACCGTTATTTGGTACTTCAAAATCGATCATACTGTAAACATCGACAAACTTAACACATTAACCTAAGAATGTAATACAGAATCGCTCTAATAGTAGTACGATAACTAATTGGTTGCTTTCGTTTTGCTGACAGGTGGGCGCGATTCAACTGACCTATAAATAAACACAAATCATGAGCTGCATTTCTCTTATTTTGTTCTAAACCAAAATGTTGCTATTTAAAGCGGATTGGCTACATTAACTTAAATTCAGTAAATTTCAAATTGTTAAAACCCAGAGCTAAAATATCTCGGCTATCAGATAGAAGGTTAACCTAATACCAATTAAAAAGTAATTAATACCAACAGGCTACAAGAAATACAAGGGTGTTCTATTTAAATTAAGCAAGTTATTTAAGTTTTTAAGTCGTTAACGTTATGCAGGTATTATTTGAAACACTCTGTACATCATAACATAATACTAAATATTGCAAGGGATGTTGAAGGTTTTTAGTAGGTGATGTAAACAAAATTGCTTGTTCTTCTTTATGACATTTTTTGGAGGTCTGTCAAGGTAAAATCGATTTATCTCGAAACGGAAGAAGTAAGCTATAAGGCTATGTTAACAAACATACATTACTTTATCCTACAATTTAAATAGAAAAAAATACCCGGTGTTCCATCTAAATAACTTAATTTTGGTATAGTACACGTGTTTGGGCACCTGCTCTATATTTAAAATGTGGTTTCAAATAATCTCAATATATGTATGCCTTAAGATTTCTTACATTATTGTAGCTTTCGTGCCAGAATAATTCGTTAGTAATGCCCACTATATAAAATTATAGATTTGTATTTAAAATAAGAAAGTTAATAACCTTTTAGCACACCTGTATAGCTGAGGTCTGAAAATATTTTAGGTAGAACGAAATGTTCAATTATGGCCGTGTACCGAATTTCCAGTTTTTGATTTATCTGCAGTTAAAAACTTTTAATGCAGGCTCGCCCTGTACTACATTTTGACAGAGCACTGTAAAATTTTATATTTATGTGATGTTACATTACTTGTTTTGACGTGGACGACACGTAAATAGAAACGTTAGTATTTTTCGCGCGTACCGTGTGTGTTCCTGTGGTAAACAAAACCGTCGCTTTACTCAAGAATCTGTCATCGGCAGTTGCCGGTTATAGTTCATTCCCGTAAAGATTAACCTCTTTTTAGGTACCCTTTACTTTTGCGATGCACAGTGGGGTTGATTCAGCGAAAACTGGTCAAAGATCAAAATCAGGATTTCATTTGTAAGATTTAGAATACATTGGTGGATAGAGGGGCTTCAAAAAGTATAATGAAACATTTATAAGGGCTAGTGAAATATATCAGCAAATATAAGCCAGAGACTTTCGCGCAAAGTAAATTCGTAAAAAATCGTACAGTTAGTCTTACTTAATTCTGAAAAATGGGGGTTTAGTTAACAAATCACAAATTCATATTACCTAATCAACGACCCCAAAACCCCGAATTACAAGTTTCATTGAATCCGCAGTTTTGTCTGCATATTGGATCCGCCATTTTTGTTTTTTTACAATTTTGATTCATCAGCGACCCCAA
The DNA here is from genome assembly GCA_030710515.1 of Abscondita cerata. Classification (NCBI taxonomy): domain Eukaryota; kingdom Metazoa; phylum Arthropoda; class Insecta; order Coleoptera; family Lampyridae; genus Abscondita; species Abscondita cerata. The sequence goes on along the minus strand of JALBCR010004110.1, from coordinate 47,731 downwards.
AACGACCGAATCACAAGTTTCAAATGAATGACCGGTTTCACAAATGTTGTCCGCCATATTGAATCCGCCATTTTGTTTTTACAATTTTGACTTCCAGATTCGTAATCAGCGACCCCAAAACCACCGAATAACAAGTTTCAATGAATCCGGCCGGTTTCGCAAATTTTGTCCACTTTCTGTTGTATCCGCCATTTTTTCAATTTACGACTAAAGATTCGTAATCAGCGACCCCAAAAACCTTATACTTCAAACAGAATGAACTTCACGACCAGCTTTTCGGAATCGACCCCACTGTACAATGTTACCTAAAACATGTTTCCGAAATAGAATTCCACGGGGAGTCGGCCTTCGCTGACAACCGTAAAAGTTCTGAATTTTGAAAATTGTGATGAAAACTTATTTTCAATCATTTAGAATAATTGTGTTAAGTAACATTCGTTTTAATCAATTTTAGTTATTTTCATGTGATTGAAATTGAACGGTGTTGGTTGGTGATTACAGTTATAGTAAAATTTCTTTCTTTAAAAAAATATATTCATAATAATGCGCATTGAAACGATATGGTGACCGGCGAAGGATTGGTTTCATGAAGAAAATTCACAGGAAGTTTTGCAGGATATTTATGCGAATACTTGTGGCATTGGGATTGTCTCAAAAACAATGTGTGTCAATTTGAGTCATTGTTAGCGCAGTGCACTGATGAATGATGCTTTACGTCAATGGTTACGACTTAATGCATTAATAAAATATGATTAATACTTTGCAATTTAATTTCTTATTTAATTCTATACTTGATTCCAGGTGTATAGGTTAGGTTAACATATATTAATGTTTCAAAACGCGTCCTTGAATCTCGTGACATTCTACGTCCGGATACATTTGTTAGCATACCAGAAATTTACTTTTGGGCGCACACCGTGGTTGAAACTATTGTTTATTGTACAACAGCTTTCAGTTGATCAGCTTTAGTGGAATAAAGTACGTACATTATATGGACGTTTTTCAAAACTCACCAGTTCCAAGACCGGGTGAAATCGATTTCGTTATGGTGCAATGTTTCTAAATTAACCGGTTTAGTGCTAGATCGAATAAGGTGCCGCACCTGAACCGCAGTACGAGTTGGAACTTCGATGAATAATTGCAGTTAACCTTACTTTTGCTTTACTCGCTTACTTATTTATCATTGATATTGTGTTCAGATTATTGGTAGTATTTTAAAAATGGATAAAATTCATTAGAAGCTGATTAGTGATGATGGCACAGTGTATTAAACAACACATTCAGTTATAACTTCTAGGTTATGTCAACTATGTTTCACGATTTTCACCTCTTCAGTCGTTAACTGATTAAACTGGTTGAAGCACCTGCGGTCTATGCTTAATTTCCTGGTACTTGTCTAGCCAATTAGGGGGATGTAAGCAGTTTTTCTGAATTTACATTATTCCATTGGGATGCGATCGTCTGTACTGTTCATGTGCCGTCATTTTCATAAAAATTTTTATAAAAATAAATATGAAATTATTGATAGTGAGATACTGTTACTTTATGTAAATTAGGAAGAAATAACGGTGTTCAGCCATCGTTATTTGTGCATGCAGTAAGAAAAATTTAAATCAAACGATATAATAGTAACGTCAAACTTTATTTAAAAGGCGACTATTTATTACGTTTTAATGTGATTATAGAGACAGCAATCCACACTGTGCTGTCAAATTAACTGTAAACCGTCACAAAAATTAGGTTACAGTTAAACATTATAACGAAAAGTGTAATAATTGACAGTTTCGTTAAATTGTATTATACAAACTTAGCAATAAATAGTTTATAGTACCGACAACATATCTCTAATTTTTTAATACAGAAAATATTTTGCTCTCAAAGTTATGGATTTTGCGACCATTTGTAAAGTACGTTCGGTGAATTTGAACATGTTAGCGTAGATCAATCTTTAGGCAAAATTTGCAATAAATAGTACTTATAATTATAAACATCAAATAATAATAAACCTAATATTTTTGGAAACGAAAATATTTGATCTCAAAGATTATAGCTATTATAGTCCACACGTAGAATACGTTCAGGTGAATTGTAAAGTGATAGCGTGGATCATTTTGAACAAATTTACTAATAAATAGTTTTTTACAAGCGACAATAAAACGTCATATTATTGAACTACTGGCAGACGCTAAAAACTATTTTTACTGTCTGAACATTAAAGCAAAACAGTTATTTTGTTCCACAACTATTTAGAGGTTGGTACCTCGGTTATGTCATATTATAGATGTAACAGTAAAGTACCAACTTGATTCGTCGAGAATAAAAGTCACTATAAGACTCGAAGAATCTCGAAGTTTAGAAAATAACACATGAAAACTAAAATAAACGCTTGAAGAAAAAAATAATATATTTCACTTGGAGTTAAAAATATAATTGTTTCGCTTAATTTGCTGTCTCCCTTTAACACCTCGCCAGCAACTTTTAGCTCAGGATATATTGTTAAACTCCTAGTAAATAATCTACTATTTTATATTTATAAACAACATATCAAAAAATAAAAATGCTAATCCTTTTTAAAAATGCAACTCAAAGTTATGCCTACGCTCCCACATCATAGTCTGTACGTAGAGAGTATGTTCGAGGGCGTATTTGAACATGTCGTAGATCAGTTTTAGGCAAATTCAGCAATAAATAGTTTTTTATATTTTATAAATAACCTAAAAAAAATAATAATCTTAATACTTTTTAAAACGCAACTCAAAGTTGTGCCTACGCTCCACATCATAGTCTATACGTAGAGTATGCTCGAGGCGGATTTGAACGTGTTGGCGATGGATCAGTTTTAGGCAAATTCAGCAATAAATAGTTTTTATATTTATAAATAAACTCAAAAAAAATATAATCTTAATACTTTTTTAAAACGCAACTCAAAGTTACCTACGCTCCACATCACCAGTCTATACGTAGAGTATGTTCAGAGCGTATTTGAACGTAATTAGCGTAGATCAATTTTAGGTAAATTCAGCAATAAATAGTTTTATATTTATAAATAACCTCAAAAAATAATAATCTTAATACTTTTTAAAACGCAACTCAAAGAGTTATTTACGCTCCACATCATAGTCTATACGTAGAGTATGTTCGAGGGCGTATTTGAACAGTAGATCAAGATTTTAGGCAAATTCAATAATAAATAGGTTTTATATTTATAAATAAACTCAAAAATAATAATCTTAATACTTTTAAAACACTTAACTCAAAGTTATACACCGCTCCACATGTAGTCTATACGTAAGTATGTTCGAGGGCGTATTTGAACGTGTTGGCGTAGATCGGTTGCAGAGCAAATTCAGCAATAAATAGTTTTATATTTATAAAATAAACTCAAAAATAATAATCTTAATACTTTTAAACACCCAACTCAAAGTTATGCCTACGCTCACATCATAGTCTATACGTAGAGAGTATGTTCAGACATATTTGAATCGACCAGCGTAGATCAATTTTAGGCAAATTCAGCAATAAATAGTTTTTATATTTATAAATAAACTCAAAAATAATAATCTTAATACTTTTTTAAACATAACTCAAGTTATGCCTACGCTTACATCATAGTCTATACGTAAATTATGTTTCGAAGGCGTGTTGAACGTGTTGGTGTAGATCTGAGCAAATTCAGCAATAAATAGTTTTATATTTATAAATTACCTCAAAAATAATAATCATTAATACTTTTAAAACATAACTCAAAGTTGTGCCTCGCTCCACATCATAGTATATACGTAGAGTATGTTCGATGGCGTATTTGAACGATGCATAGATCAGTTTTGACAAATTCAGCAATAAATAGTTTTTATACACAAATAACCTAAAAAATAATAATCTTAATACTTTTTAAACGCAACTCAAAGTTATGCCTACCTCCACATCATAGTCCTTACGTAGAGTATGTTCAAGACGTATTTCTTGAACGTGTTAGCGTAGATCGAATTTTAAGGCAAATTCAGCAATAAATAGTTTTTAAATTTATAAATAAACTCAAAAAATAATAATCTTAATACTTTTTAAAACGTAACTCAAGTTATGCCTACGCTCCACATCATAGTCTATACGTAGAGTATGTTCAGAGCGTATTTAGACGTGTTAGCGTAGATGATTTTAGGCAAATTCAGCATTAAATAGTTTTTATATTTATAAATAAACTCCAAAAATAATAATCTTAATTCTTTTTAAACACGCAACTCAAAGTTATGCCTACGCTCCACATCACCAGTCTATACGTAGAGTATGTTCGAGGCGTATTTGAACGTGTTGGCGTAGATCAGTTTTAGGCAAATTCAGCAATAAATAGTTTTATATTTATAAATAACCACAAAAAATAATAATCTTAATACTTTTAAAACGCAACTCAAGGGTTATGCCTACGCTCCACATCATAGTCTATACGTAGAGTATGTTCAAAGTATTTGAACATCATTAGCGTAGATCAATTTTAGGCAAACTCAGCAATAAATAGTTTTATGTTTATAAATAAACTCAAAAATAATCTTAATACTTTTTAAAACGCAACCCAAAGTTATGCCTACACTCCATCATAGTCTACGTAGAGGTATGTTCGAGGGCGAACTTGTTGGCGTGGATCAGTTTTTAGGCAAATTCAGCAATAAATAGTTTTTATATTTATAAATAACCTCCAAAAAATAATAATCTTAATACTTTTTTAAAACGCAACTCAAAGTTAAACTACGCTCCCACATCATAGTCTATACGTAGAGTATGTTCGAGGGCGGATTGAACGTGTTGGCGTGGATCAGTTTTAGGCAAATTTAGCAATAAATAGTTTTTATATTTATAAATAACATCAAACAATAATCTAATATTTTTTAAACGAAAATGTTGATCTCAAGTTATGGCTACGCTCGACACATTATACTCATACGTAGATTACGTTCGAGGTGAATTAGAAAGTGTTAGCGTTGATCGAATTTTAGAGCAAATTTACCAATAAATATTTTTTATATTACAAACAACATATCAATAACCTCAAAAATAATAATCTTAGTTCTTTTTAAACGCAACTCAAAGTTATGCTACGCTCCACGTCATAGTCTATACGTAGAGTATGTTCAGGGCGGATTTGAACGTGTTGGCGTGGATCAGTTTTTAGGCAAATTCAGCAATAAATAGTTTTATATTTATAAAATAACCTCAAAAAATAATAATCTTAATACTTTTAAAACGCAACTCAAAGTTATGCCTACGCTCCACATCATAGTCTATACGTAGAGAGGTATGTTCGAGGAGCGGATTAGAACGTGTTGGCGTGGATCAGTATTTACGCAAATTCAGCAATAAATAGTTTTTATATTTATAAATAACCTCAAAAAATAATAATCTTAATACTTTTTAAACGCAACTCAAAGTTATACATACGCTCCACATCATAGTCTATACGTAGGGTATGTTCGAGGTGGATTAGAACGTGTTGGCGGATCAGTATTCCGCAAATTCAGCAATAAATAGTTTTTATATTTATAAATAACCTCAAAAATAATAATCATAATACTTTTTAAAACGCAACTCAAAGTTATGCCTACGCTCCCACATCATAGTCTATACGTAGGGTATGTTCGAGGGCGGATTAGAACGTGTTGGCGTGGATCAGTATTTACGCAAATTCAGCAATAAATAGTTTTTATATTTATAAATAACCTCAAAAATAATAATCTTATGCTTTTTTTAAAACCTTACCAACTCAAGTTATGCCTACGCTCCACATCATAGTCTATACGTAGAATGTTCGAGGGCGGATAGAACGATGTTGGCGTGGATCGATGTTACCAAATTCAGCAATAAATAGTTTTATATTTATAAATAACCTCCAAAAAATAATCTTAATATTTTTTAAAACGCAACTCAAAGTTATGCCTACGCTCACATCATAGTCTATACGTAGAGATTGTTCGAGGGCGGATTAAGAACGTGTTGGCGTGGATCAGTATTTACGCAAATTCTTAATAAATAGTTTTTATATTTATAAATAACCTCAAAAAATAATAATCTTAATACTTTTAAAAACACCCAACTCAAAATTATACTACGCTCCACACATCATAATAGTCATACGTAGGGTATGTTCGAGGGCGGATAGAACATGTTGGCGTGGATCAGTATTACGCAAATTTACCAATAAATATTTTTATAGTACAAACAACATGTCAATAACCTCAAAAATAATCTTAATTCTTTTTAAACGCAACTCAGTTATGCCTACGCTCTAGATCTATACGTAGAGTATGTTCAGAGACGGATTTGAACGTGTTGGCGTGGATCAGTTTTTAGAGCCAAATTCGGCAATAAATAGTTTTATATTTATAAATAACCTCAAAAATAATAATCTTAATACTTTTTAAAACGCAACTCAAAGTTATGCCTACGCTCCATCATAGTCTATACGTAGAATTTATGTTCGGGGCGGATGAGAACGTGTTGGCGTGGATCAGTATTTACGCAAATTCAGCAATAAATAGTTTTTATAATACAAACAACATATCGAAAAATAACCTCAAAAAATAATAATCTTAATACTTTTTAAAACGCAACTCAAGTTATGCCTACGCTCCACATCATAGTCTATACGTAAGTATGTTCAAATGTTGAACGTGTTAGCGTAGATCAATTTTTAGGCAAACTCAGCAATAAATAGTTTTATATTTATAAATAAACTCAAAAATAATAATCTTAATACTTTTTAAAACGCAGCAAGTATGCCTACACTCCATCATAGTCTATACGTAGAAATGTTCGAGGGCGGATTGAACGTGTTAGCGTGGATCAGTTTGAGGCAAATTCAGCAATAAATAGTTTATATTTATAAATAACATCAAACAATAATCCTAATATTTTTAAACGAAAATATTTGATCTCAAAGTTATGGCTACGCTCGACATTATACTCCGCGTAGATTACGTTCGGTGGAGTAGAAAGTGTTAGCGTTGATCAATTTTAGAGCAAATTTACCAATAAATATTTTTATAATTACAAACAACATATCGAAAAACAACCTCAAAAATAATAATCTTAATTCTTTTAAAACGCAACTCAAAGTTATGCCTACGCTCCACGTCATAGTCTATACGTAAATTGTTCAAGGGCGGATTTGAACGATGTTGGCGTGGATCAGTTTTAGGCAAATTCAGCAATAAATAGTTTTATATTTATAAATAACCTCAAATAATAATCTTAATACTTTTTAAAACGCAACTCAAAGTTATGCCTACGCTCCACATCATAGTCTATACGTGAGGTATGTTCGAGGCGGATTAGAACGTGTTGGCGTGGATCAGTATTACGCAAATTTACCAATAAATATTTTTATAATTACAAACAACATATCGAAAAATAACCTCCAAAAAATAATAATCTTAATTCTTTTAAAACGCAACTCAAAGTTATGCCTACGCTCCACGTCATAGTCTATACGTGAGTATGTTCAGGGCGGATTTGAACGTGTTGGCGTGGATCAGTTTTAGGCAAATTCAATAATAAATAGTTTTTATATTTATAAATAACCTCAAAAAATAATAATCTTAATACTTTTTAAACGCAACTCAAAAAGTTATGCCTACGCTCCACATCATAGTCTATACGTAGAGTTTGTTCGAGGGCGGATTTGAACGTGTTGGCGTGGATCCAGTTTTAGGCAAATTCAGTAATAAATAGTTTTTATATTTATAAATAACATCCAAAAAACAATAATCTTAATATTTTTAAACGAAAATATTTGATCTCAAAGTTATGGCTACATTTCATTATACTCCATACGTAGATTACGTTCAAGGTGAATTGGAAAGTGTTAGAGAGTTGATCAATTTTTAGGCAAATTTACCAATAAATAGTTTTATAATTACAAACAACATATCAAAAAATATCCTCAAAAATAATAATCTCAATACTTTTAATACGCAACTCAAAGTTGTGCCCACGCTCCCACATCATAGTCTAACCGTAGAGTATGTTCGAGGTGGTTGAACGTGTTGGCGTGGATAAGTTTTTAGGCAAATTCAATAAATAGTTTTATGCTTATAAATAACATCAAAAAACAATAATCTTAATATTTTTAAACGAAAATATTTGATGGATTAATAGCTACGCTCGACATTATACTCCATACGTAGATTGTTCAAGGGTGAATTGGAAAGTGTTAGAGTTGATCAATTTTTAGGCAAATTTACCAATAAATAGTTTTTATAATTACAAACAACATATCGAAAAATAACCTTAAAAATATTATATCTTAATACTTTTAAACACAACAAAGTTATGCCTACGCTCCACATCATAGATCTATACGTAGAGAGTGTGTTCGAGGGCGGATTTGAGCGTGTTGCGTGGAAAGTTTGTAGGCAAATTCAGCAATAAATAGTTTTTATATTTATAAATAACCTCAAAAAATAATAATCTCAATACTTTTTAATACGCAACTCAAAGATTGTGCCTACATCCCACATCGTAGTCTATGCGTAGAGTATGTTCGGCGGATTTGAACGTGTTGAGCGTGGATCAGTTTTTAGGCAAATTCAGCAATAAATAGTTTTATATTTATAAATAACATCAAAACAATAATCCTAATATTTTAAACGAAAATATTTGATCACAAGAGATTATGGCTACGCTCGACATTATAATCCATACGTAGATTACGTTCGAGGGGTGAATTGGAAAGTGTTGAAAGCGTTGATCAATTTTAGGCAAATTTACCAATAAATAGTTTTATAATTATAAACAACATATCGAAAAATAAATGCTAATATAATATTAAGACAATATTTAATCTCAAAGTGATGGCGACGCTACATTAAGTACATACGTAATGAAACGTTCGAAGGTGGGTGAACGTGTTCGTTGGGATCAGTACATGTAAATTTAGCATTAACTAGTTCTTATATTATAAACAACATATCATACAGAATAAAACGCTAATATTTTAAAACGAAAAATGACTATTTGTAAAATTGATTCCAGTTTTTTTTTGTTTTATATTTTAACGTTTAGTTGCACTTGCAAATAACTTCCAAATTGATCCAGTTAGGGCCAATTCAGTTATTTCCATAGGATAGAGCTTAATCTTTTGATAATTGTCAAAGGTCAAATTTTAGTTTTTATTGTAAATTTAATTTCTCAAGTACTCCATCTTTTAATTAAATGTAGATAAATAAAATTTAAGGTACAAAGAAGATATTCAAATGTGAGGTTAACTTATGGTACTTCGAGTAAATCGACTTGATTCAGCATAACTTGTAATTTGAAGGTTAAATTTCAGGTGCCAGATGTGACACCTCGTGTTTTGTATTACGTCTTGGTAATTAATGAGTTTATGATGCTCTGTAAATAGATTCTTCAGGAAATTAAATTCTCAAACTTGGAAAAGACTTTCATACCAAGATATTTTCTTTTAAAACTAGCGTACAACGAAGAACTCAACACTTTTTATCAATCGTTCACCGTCTCCTTGACACCGAACTTGGTCAGTTTTCCTGCTCAGAAACGTTCTTAAACTTATGACCTTTATTGGAAGAGGATGAATAAAATTGCCTGTCCTGCTTCCAATATCTTCGTTTTAGAATTGAGAATTAGTAAATAAGTTAGAATGATCGGGGTTTACAAAACTCGTATCCTGAACTTTCGTTATCTTTTAGAATATTGTTTTACAACTATAAAAGCGTCTTCATGTAATTTATTCAGTTCAGTTCGAATTTATCGATGAATCCGGGATTGAGTATAAATATAACGGTAGTCTTGTGCGTATTTATACGATTATAGTTACTGTTCGTGTTTAAAATCAATCGAGAAATAAATAATCTCATAAAATTGTAATTCCGATCCTGGCTGTGTTGCTATCTCACGGTTGTAAATACAATGAAAAGATAACAACGATAATAATCTTTCAATATTTTGACATGTTAAATTCTTTTGCAATTTAGTAACACTTCAAGTTGAGGAGTAAATACTATTTTTATTGTTTGTCGTGGTCGTATTGAATTGATCGATAACTTTTGCCTGCCTGTAATGTCATAATCAATACCAGTAGGTCCATTTGAAAATACGAAATATGGTACGTTTATTTAGTTCTTAAATGGTAATTTTGATCATTATTATGTTAAATGTCTATGGTATTTTCCTCATTGATTAAGTTTCTTCATCCTTAACCAAGTAAGTTGCAACTTTTTTCTTTAATTGGCAACCATTCAATTATTTTTTGAGCTTTTATTGATTCGTTATTCCCGGTGGTATTCAGGAAAAACTTCCAAATGAATCTGTTAAACAATTTGAAACAGATGGAAATAGTTTCTACCTAAATATCAAGCAAAACTACATCCAACATCGGAGATGGAAGTCAACCACTCGCGTAGTTAGACAAACGTTAGGAAGAATTCCAATCAGCGGCGACCTTTAGACCGAATCACATACAACACTAGTTCAAATTCTCCAAAGTTGTAGTTAGAGATGAATATCTTCGTAAGGATCCTTAAGGTGGAGAGATGAAATCAAAGCCACTAACATGGTTTCAACCTACCGACGCGACGTTTGGTTTGAACCTATACGAGCTTTATCAAAGTTTCTTGAAACTAGATGTGGTTACATTCTCACAATTTTAAAAAGCCCTTGTTAAAGTTCGCATGTTCGAACAAAACGTCAGCAAATAATTCCATCCTTCCACCTTAAGCATCCTTACGAGGATGTCACTCGTAAAATTTTAGAGGTCGGAAAATTTTAGCCGATTGAGGTGGAGTTGCCTCTCACTGCGCTAAAATTCAATTTTTTGGTAGAAAATATCAAACAAATTCTAATTGTGGTAGGTTCACAAGTAAAACAATTATTAGAATAATTGGTTCGGTTTTGATTAGTGTAATAAACGATAATGTGAGATGTTCATTAACACTAGGTGGCAGCAGCGCATAGTCCACTAACTACATCTTTTTTTTCAGCGATGTTATTTTACTATTTTTCGAGCTGTTCTTGGATGAACGTTATGTGCATCGACATCTACCTCACTTTCAGGTATATAATACGAATTTGTATGGCATCCCGTTTTACTTTTTATTATTAAAAAAATAATTTGAACAAGTAATAAATTTTGTGTGAAAGAATTAAATTATTGTCGCAGTTTAAATGGACCCAATTAAAACTACCAACTGACATTTCAATGTGACTATTAGTTTAAATCCATTTTATTTATTCTTACATTTAATTTATTCTATTTAGTATTATAAACAATTGAGTGTTTTCATAAAAATTTATATTTAAGAAAATTGTACTTTATTAAGTCATAAACGTGAAAGAACTCAGTACTACTTTAAAATCATTATTTAGACGCATTGACATTGGTCGTGACGTCAATGCTCGTATAAATCAATTATAAATAGTGTTTGTGTAATTTATTACTTGAAAAACAATTACCCAGACAGTCAGCACCCATATTTATGTTATTTATACGAATATTGACGTCACGATATGAACGACCTGTTTCGGCGCCGAATTTTCAGTATTTAAAATTAAATACACTTTTAAAAGTATCTGTAATTTAAAAAAAGTACAATTGACGAACGTCTTTATGTGTATGCGTTGATTTTACATTTTTATAAAAAGTTGTAAAATATCAAATTCCACTCATATGTCACAAATACCATTTGTTCAAGAAAAATCGTAGGAATGAATGAATGCAAGTGGATAAAAAAATTGATAAAATTACGTTCCCATATGAAAGCTATTGATGTAGAAAACCTAGTAAATCTATGGGAATTTTTAATAGAGTAATTGGAACTAACCCAAAATAAACTAACCTAACCTAATCCAACCTTTTTTTAAAGGAGAAAATTAAAATCTGCAGACACCAAACTCCCAGGTGGTCCGGTAGTGTCGGGTTGACAAGATAGTAGTGTCGATCGACTAAAAAGCCCTCCTCATTCTGCCAAATACGTCTTCTTTTTACATTAAACGTCACCCAATTTACTATGTCATCCAATTTTGTGCGCACCCGATTATTTTCGAAATAACATTGTCTTCATTAACACCGTTGGAGTCTATATGCAGACCAGTGCAGCATTGGAAAAAAGATGGTTTCGCATCATCAACTTTTGTCACAGTAATTACAATCCGCCGAGAGTTCCATTTTCAATTCCTGCTAGGTATGAATTGAAACGGCGTGACCGGACACAAATTTTGTCAGTAGTAGTTCACTTCTCCATGTTTTTATTTATCCAGCTACGTATGTCTTTGATAAGCAGTTTTGTTATAGTTTTCCCATCATGTACTTCAAGTTTTAATTACGAACTCCTTCGTTGGTCTATTTGAGGTCTTCTGCATCTAGCATTGGCTAGAATATCCGGTGGGGTAACACCGGCAATGACGCACACGGCTCAAGTGAAATCGTTCGATAAGCTGAGGCTATACGTAGTGCAGATTTTCGTTGGGTTTTTCAAAGTAGGACTACGTATTTTTGCTTTTTAACACCACTTTCTAAATCAGGACGGCGTATAACACGGCATTAACTGTTTCCGCAAGCAACCTAATCCAACTAACAAAACATAAGATAACCTAACCCAACTTAATAAAAACTGAAAACAAACTAACATACCTTTTTGGTGAAGGGAGAAAATATGCCAGACACGGGTCCCCAGGTTTACCGGTAATGTCGAGTTGGCGAATTGGTATGACAAAAATCCTGATGCCTGACAGGTACCGCCAAAAGGACCTTCCTTCACCAGAAAGACTATATATTACCATTTGTTTGTGCGGTTATAATCTATACTTTTACTTTTTATGAAGTTTCATGGTTAATTCTTATGGAATAGGTGTGCAAGTAGAAAAAAAACTTGGTTTTGCTTGACTACGTTTTTCCCTCTGAAAGTGAGGGCATCTTCAAGCCCTAGATATATTAAAATAAATCAACTCCTTTTGTAAAAAAATTGTGATTAGTTATTTACTGATGTATGTTAATTTTATTTTAAATTATCTGAACCTGAGACGAAAACGTACTCAGATTAAAATTAGTGTTTTTTGTTTTTATCACACATCTTCCATTAAGATTAACCCAAAACTTCATCAAAATACTCGAGAAAAACACCATTATTTTTTTGTATTGTTTTCTTCTTTTTCTTCTTTCTTGCTTCTTTTCTTTTTATTATTTTTATTTATTATATCTATTTCTTTAAAGTGATTTTGCTTTATAGCATTTGCGTTGCTACTTTCTTGGGTGTCTTTGCTGTTAATATTACCTATTATTATTTATTTACTACGTCTTAATGGTATAAGTCTTCCCTTTCTTATTTTAGCCGGATATCTTTAAAGATTTGATCAACCATCTGCCATTTCGTTATTCTTCGATTAATTCTTCTTTTGCCTGTTTTTATGTTTTATTTTGTGTCTTCCTCATTCTGTTGTCGATTATACTAGTGCTATTTCTCCTCTTAATTGAGTTCTTCTGTTGTTTTTCCCATGCCATTTGCCATTGTTTTTAGGCGTGGGCCAAAACATTGATCCTTGTGGAACTCCGCATCTTATTCTTATTTCTTGGTCGTATCAGTTATAATTTTCTTGTTTTAGGTGATGACTTATGTTTGTGTTCTTCTTAGTTTCTCTTAGTTTGCCTACGGTGCAGTTAAAAGCATTTTTGACATCCGGGGCCTATTAGTTTTCTATTATAATATGCTTTGTCTTTTCTCTTATTTATAGTCCTTTTCCTTTTGAGTAGTATTTGTTTGTCTTCTAGTTTACTTGTGCTCTTGTATTGTGTTTCTTTTCCTTTCCCTTTTTGGTTTTCGATAAGTACAAGCTTTGCACTTTTCCCCTTTTTGTATGTAGTGGTTTTGATATGTGGGTTACACCCACTGAGATTTTGTGCATACTCTTTTATTGTATCTTGGGGAGGTAAATTATCTGGTCTCGGAGTTTTTATTTCTTTGCTCTAGTACCACTTCTTCTGTAATTTTATTAAAGTTTTCTTCCTGTTTCTGTTTACTGTTGGTTTTTCATTTGATCTTGATTTTAGAAGATCGTTTCTATTTGTTTTGTTTTTCTTCTCGATTGTGTTTTTTCCGCAATTTTTGTAACTTTTGCCCCGTGTCGTTATTCTCTATTAGTTGTTTTAGTGTTTTTGTTTTTTCTGTCCGCGCTTTCTTCGTTGACCTCTTCATAACCTGTTATGGTGGTGTCTACTTTATTTCTTTTTGTGCTTCCCTTTTCCAATATCCATACAATTTTCTTTGGTGTTTCTTTTAGTGTTTTGTTTTAGTTCTTCTCTTATTTCATAGAGTATATTGTATGGTCGCTTAGGGTTTCACTGCAGTACCTCAGTTTATGATTATATTTGCAATGTTTCAACTGACTATCGTGATGTAATATTTTTCTTTTGGTTTAATAATAAAATTATGTTTTAATTGGTCTGTTGTTCTTCTAAGCTCCTGATGTGTGTTTATTTTTCATACATTGGTCCTGCGCCTTGTGCTCTCTGTTTCGTGTCTAGTCTATTCCTTCGTTGTTATCTTTATTGCATGTCTTTTATCAGATTCTTCACTTACTCATTTTGCACTTTTCTATTTGCCTTTCTGCTCTATATCACACTATACTTATCTCTTCTCCTATTTTACGTTTTACATTTTTATTGTAACAATTCTGGTTGATTTGTATTTGATTTCTGATTTCTTCGTCTTTGTATTGTGCGTATTCTTGTTAGTATTTCTTATTCTGTTACGGTCTTTTCCTTTGTATCTCTGTTTTCTTTCCAATTTTTTTAATTTGTTTTCTCTACATTATCCATTTATTATGTTTTTGATTTGTTACGCGTACGTACTTCTTTCTCTTTGTTGTATGTTTTTGTTTTCTTTTGGTGTATATCTTCTGTTTCTTTATTTTCTTCAAGCCATTATTTTCTTTAGTTCTTTTTTATTTCTTCTATTAATTTTCTAATTTGTTCCAGACACTTCCGTGCTTTTTGTATTTGCTTCGTTATTGTAGTTCGTTATCGTATATTTTTCTAGTATTACCCATCCCATCTTCTATGTTTTTAGTTCTAGATGTTTTTCTCTATAATTTTCATTAGTTACTCTCCTTTTCTACTATTGTTGTATATTTTAAGTACTGTCTTTTATTCTCTGCTTTAATTCTTACTTCAAACTAGCTTAACCTAACTTAATTTAACCCTAACAGAAAATTTAAATGAAATACCTTAACTAACCTAATCTAAGCCGACTTCAAACTAAACAAATATATAGGCAAACTATTAATTAATTGTTATTTTCCTACTTTAGTATAACTATCTTCTTCTTCTCACCATCTCTTTTCATCCATTCTGCCTCTCCATTTTCTGGTAGAATCTTCCTCCTTTTTCTTCCCTTCTTAGCTCTCCGCATTATTCTGTTAGATGTTCTATATTTCCCTCTTTCCTACACATTCTGCACCATCCTCTTTTCTCCCTTCTCCAATATTTGTTATCGTTCTCCTCATTTCCCATTCTAAATTTTGCTAGTCTTTTTATGCTTTTCCCTTCGTCAGGCACCTTGGAATTTCATGTACTATTAATTGTAATATACATATATTGTTATATACACATTACTATATACTCTCCCATTTCATAATATGTCTTTCTGTCTTATTCTCGTGTTTTACTCTTTGGTCCTCTATCCCTTTCGAATATTCGTATACCAGTTTATTTATCCTTTCTGTTCTGCTTCTTCTCCTTACATCTTTTCTTCCTGCCTTTATCCCTTATTTTCTTTTCAACTCCTCTTCTATTACATACCCTAATGTCTCCTGTCTAATCCTACTGCCGTCGCTCTCAGTATTTATCTTGAATTTCTCCTTGTTCCTGCCGTTTTTCTATTCTCATATCTCCGCTCCCGTACATCATTGCGCTGTTTACCAATTTTTGAACAGCCACGCTCTTCTCCATGTCCTTACTCCAATTTCCCATGCTCTCTTTCAATGATTATATTCCCTTTTTTGACCAAATTTCCTTGTTTGTATCATTCTTGTTATAGCTGAGTTGTACCCAGGTAACTAAATCTGTCTACCTTCTCTATCACCCCCACCATTTTACTTCCTTTCCACCACTTTTTTTTCCTTATCCATGATTTTGTTTTCCCACATTATATAACCTCAGTTTTTCCTTCTAGATATTTTCTTGTTGCTTTTTGTCCTCATATCTTCCTCTTTCTTTGTTAGAATCCTATCTTAGTCTGCATAAACCAACAGTAATACAATTTTCCTTCCTAACTGGTATATTTGGATTTTCTTTCCATATCACTTATGTATTTTGCGAAAAGCGTTGGGCTTAATGGACACCCCTGTTTCAACCCCTCCTTGTCAAATTCAGTTCCTAATCCCCCTACTATTATCTTACCTTTGTTTCTCAGTATCCCTTATCTTGCATTTTCTTACTGTTCCCAATTTTCCTCTCTACTCTAATATCGATGAATATAGCATAAAATGTCCCTTTTTGTTTCTAAGACTCTTATTATCATTTCCTCATCTTTTCTCTAAATCATTCTATTGTTCTCCTTGTGCCCCATCCGTGCCTTCAGCTTTTCCAATTTTTCACTTTCTTATTGCCTCATACAGTTCTTTTTCTGGTTATCCCCGTCTCGTATGTTTCATTTTTCTCTCCCTTCTTCTCATGTTATCTTCGACATCTTGTTGCAATGATCTTTCCATTTGTTCTTTATTTTAGATTATCGTTTCTCTTCTTCCTTTGCAAATTATCTTTCAATAACATAAGATAACGTAGCCAACCTACAAAAACTAAAACAAACTAACATAACCTAATCTAACCCAACCTAACATAAAGGAAGAATGCAACGTTGCAAATAGTATTGATGTGTAGTATACTGCATTTTAAACAGTCACATTAACATGCCAGTTTACAATTAGTAAGTTTAATTCTTAATAAGTAGGGTGAAAACCAACCTTTTCTTATCAATACATTTAAAAACAAGGCTAGAATTCATCTTTATTTGTTCAAATTAAATTTTAATAATAAAAGTGCCGGATACTTTTGTGTACATAAATTAGGTTTTGTTTTCGGTCCGAAAGTTTGGATGTCTTGAAGAAGATTAAGAACATAAACGTTTATTCTTTATAATCTATACCTTGGACCATTTCCAGCAATTTTAGTAATCATAGTGCAAGTGTTTAGCGAAATTTTTTTTTAAACCTAATCGATGGTACAATCCGGGAGTATCTGATCCAGAGTGTTGGTTAAATGGTTGGTTGCGCCTCCCCCGCACTTTATGAAACTAATATAAATTTTATTGCAGACGGTATACCAACATTTATATATTTATATCTTCCAATGACTATAATTATAGTTGCAGAATAGTTTTGTTGCAATTACCGCATACAAATTCGAAAGGTTCAAAAAAGACACCGCGTTTTGAGAAAATCTGATAGTTCAAATCGACAGACGACAACATACGCTTAGGGGTCTATTTAAAGTTGTTTTGGCAATGGGTGTGAATTGGTCCAATGAAATAATTACTTGAGATTATAACCTGGCGATTCGAGAGTAGCCGTTTGGTACTTTACCGATTTTTGCAATGCCGCATTTGGTCTAGTAATATTTATTATTTTTGTTTGTAACAAAAATGGAAGCTGCTTAAACTTAAGTATTCTTTTAATATTCTTTATCTAACACCGTGCGTAAATGTTTCTAGGTACTATCGATTACTGGAAAACAATCAACTGATTATTCGTCCACCGATATGGTTACTATGGGAGGATCGTCAACTAAATGAATTATTACTAAATTTTTAATAGTAATCGTAAGCCATTATGCCGAGACGTCGGAGCACAGGCTTAAAAAGGAGTTATTTATTTTTGTTAAAGATACATACTATGTTAATATTCAAATGCAGTTTTTACATCAAAATTTTAGATGTAGTGCTTCTTCCTGTTAATACTCTTATAACATTTACGTAGAAATAAAAAATTAATGAATTATTTTGTACAAACAACATCGGAGTTTTCAGTCCACCGTGTTTTGATTGATGATTAAATCTATTATACATTTTATTTTACATTATGATTATTTTATCAGATTAATATGTGCTTGAAATGGCTTGGTAAAAAATTTTATTTTGTTTTTTTATAACGCATGTGTATCATTGTCGGTGACAAATTTCACTTTCGGTGTCGTCACTGTTGACTTCTACACAGCATATCGACTTGCAACCATCAAAATACAATTTATTCGATTCTAAAACCAATTTTATTTTGAGAACCAAAAAAACATCAATGATCTGTCAGATTTGTCAAGACAAGAAAAACAAAAACTTTAATCGTTTAAACGGAATTATCATCCGAGATAGACAAAAATTAAATTGTGATTGGAACATTATTACTTCATCAAAATGTTTTAAATTTCAGTTCGTCCACTTGCCGTTATTGAAAAATTGTTATGGAGGTAAGAGTAAATAATGGCCACACCTTGTGACGCTTGTTTCCCAATTTGGTTAGTTTCGGTAAATAACAAAAGCGGACGGATCTCGGGCGCCAGATTTGATGACAGTTTACTCTCCGTTTGATCGGTCAGATACAGTGGGTATAAAAATTCCGAATGTTCTGAGTCATCTAACAGGAAGCAGTTCGAATAAAGATACTAAACTCAAAGCTTCTTTATTTGGCACGAAGAAAGTTGCTATTAGTTTCACAGAGAAACAGCATGGCTAAATCACAAACCGCGCACCCAAAGCAGTCAACGGATTTGACGGTTATAAGGGCGGGGTTTCGGTAATATAAGAGGAGCGGCGGTTAATATAGGGATGAGTATGACGGTATATAAGCAGAACGGCGGTCTGTTAGGGATACGGTGGGTAGTGGGTGGCCGAGTCGGCATACGAATGCGCTATACCGACGGGCAACGGTTTGGTGGTGTATTCAATGCGTCACTTCACACAACACCGATAGGAAAAAAGGAAAGGAATGGCCAAGTTGACACACGAAAATGCGCTATGCCTTGGACAACGGTTTCGATGGTGTACTTATGCAAATGCGTCACCCCAAGTACAGCAAACGAAAGAGCTCACGCTAGGAAACATATAACCATTGAACAACTACCTTACGGGGGCTGCGTGCGCACGAAAGTTTAAGCAGGGCGCTATCGGATTTTTGTGCAGACCTCCCGCTGTCTTTCGCTTTGGGTTTACAATTAATAATAGTTAAATACACAACAAAATCGGTCTTATCTAACAATTAATTGCCAAATTAATTTAGTGACGGTGCGATGCCCAGAAATAAAAACGCATCGTTACAGCCTTATCTAAAGACTTTATATGATCGCTCGGTATACAACTAAATATGAGGATAAACAACTACTCAAATAACTGATAGTAAAAAGATTCCCAGGAGACCATCGAACAACACTACATGGGAGGCGAACCAGTAATGGATGGAAAGATACTACAATCGTGGAAAAGTCAAGGTAAGTTTCCTTTAAAAGGTGGTTTACTCTGTTGTATACCGTGTGTACATGAAAAGTTACGTAGGCATTTGCTATATTAAACGCAAAAGAATTAACCCATCTTTTCTGGCACAATTCGACTACAATACAAAAACATATTTAGTTAGACAAATTAAATAGAACAAATTTATGAGATAATAGTGATTGTTTAAAGGTATTTAATAAAAATCAGTGAAATAGGTTATTATTGATACATTTTATTTATTAATCGGTATAATTACTTGGTATAAATGTCTTGGTAGACAGGTTGAATTTTTGTCGGATAATGATAAGCTCACCATGTTATTATCGATGAACATTTTTTTATAAAACGGATATATAATTTGTAACGATTTGTGGTTACAAAATATCGAAAGGAGCAGCGGCTCTAGCGGTACAACCTAGAAAGAAAAAGTAAGGAATTTGGCTCGATGCAGCGCACTAAATTAGTGAAGGATAAAAAAAATATTTATAGTAGTTAGAACAACAGCGTCCGGTTGAAGAAAACTTGCACAGATTCCTGAATAGCTATAAGAATTCCTGACTGCTGGTCTAACAAGGCACCACCTGTGAGTAAAGAAAAATTAAAACCAACCAACAGGAGATCAACAAGTTTTACTTAAAACTAATATGCTAGATCGAACACAAACCAGAGGTGAGACATACAATGCAGTATCACAAACAAATCTTAAAATAAACCAAAAATAGTAGGATGATGTGACAGAAATAGAGAGACTGTCGCATATAGTTACGATGCGTTAGCCGGCAGCCGCGCTTGCAATACGTCAGGCTTCTAGTTAAGATGCCGCGTTGCAGGTAGCTTTAGTGAGACGCTTAAGTTAAGAGTTTTCATTCAAATTAAACCGAAAAGTAACTGCTATTAAGGCTTTGCGTACACATATCATTTACACACGGCTGGTTACACCTAACTCTAAAGAATAAAAAGAAATGGTAAGTACCTCCTGGTAAAGGCCTTTTGTCACGACAACTTCCTAAAATTAAGCACCCTAGCCTTTGTTATTGATTTAAAAACAAATTTACAGATGACGAGATACACCGAATAAGTTACTTAAATGTTAATTATCGAGGCCATTTATGTTATCGTACCGGGCTCCATGCGCCTTAATTATTTATGAGTAAGTTATTTAAATACTAAAACTTAGCTGTAATACGTCGAGTGTAGTTCCGGGGAAATAAAAGTATTCTGCTAGCGACAGTATCGACAGTTGGGAAGGTAGATAGACCTGGATTCTTCTTGGGGCGTACGGAGAAAAACAACACACGGTGACTCCCTCGATGGAAATATACCACATAACTAACCTCTGACAACGTGGTACTCCCCGTTGCCCTGCAGCACCAGTACTGTGGAGCCGTGGTGTTATCGTGCATTAATAGGAAGGTTCTTAAGTAGCTACTCAGCTATAATCGAGTTATCCCAGTAACGTATATAACGAGTATAAGATGCCAAACACAACGTGCTAAAAGCATTGGTAGCAATCAGAATTAAAACAAATAGAAAAGAAACCCAAATACTTACGATGAATGTAGCCATATTAGTAAACCTTAATTTATATTGGAAATTGTGAAACCCACATTAAATAGTTTTTGGTGAAATTTCACTTTAGAAGACACTACGTCAACCAACGAGAAAGAAAATGTCCGCCGTCCCTCTCGGAAAGTTGATCGAATTGAATTTACACCAATCGCAATTTTGTAGCGTGCGCGCCAATTACGAACTTTCGTCGCACCGTATTACTTGCGACACACGTTCTAAGCGGCTTACGATCTACGTCCTCAATTCGAGAAATTTGAACCGTAACATATTTTCATCTTTTCTTTAAAATGTTAAATTCACTTTATAAAATTGTATTTAATATGTCAGTGATAATAAAAATTCTAAAAAAATTCTGCAATCTGTATTGTCGGGGTTTTCTTACGGAAATTATTGCTGGCAACGAATAATCAGAAAGTGCTCTTTCAAATAGTACAATTTTCTTTAAATTAATGGTAACGACGGATTTTAAAACAAAATATGCATACGTAATCTAATTAATTAATGTCTATGACATTACTACAGTCAGGTAATAATTTTCTAGAGTATAAACAAAATTTAAATTAAACAACTTGTCGATAGATGTCTAGCAGTTACATAAGTCGATTAGTCGATTGTTGTACGAACTAAGTGGGCGCTTGCTGTAAGTTCGCAAACTAACACCGAAAATCACTCGACAGCTGTTTCGTCCTTTGAGACTCTTCAGGAGTGAGATAAATTCAATTGTAAATGCAAGCTGTCGAGTATATTTCTACTAGAGGCATCATATACGTTTAAAAGTTTTGCGACATCTAGTGTTGTTTCAAGTGTTAACGCAACGTCGAAATTGCACTTTCATTAGATCAGTTACATAAGTCGATCTTTCGATCATTATAGCCGACGCTAAGTGTTGGCAAAAATAACAATCTCAAATCGCTTGTTGTTTAAGTTCGGAAAAGATTGTACAATAACAAGAGTCACCTAAAATCCGTCGACTGCTGTTTCGTTCTTTAGGACTCTTAAGTAGAGAATTCGAGTGTACGTTCATTATTGTACAAATGCGTGCTGCCGATTATATTACCCGGTGAGCACATCGCATACCACTTATAAGTGTTGCGACATTTAGTGTCGACTTAGGCTAACGTGTAACGTTCAGTGTAAGCAACTCCTCCTGTGTATACACTCCTTAACCCAATTTCGCGTGCATTACTTTATTGGTTTCCGGTGTTGATAACTTGAAACTGTACGGTGGTCCGCTGCATTTTAACGCTTTCCGAAGCTTGTTCCGAATCAACCGTTCACGAGGAAGAAGATATACCTCATCTGAAAATGTCCCTTGCTTGAAGGTAATCAGGCCGATGGTAAAACATACGATACCGCATAAAGTGGCTTTAAGAATTTGCTAAAAGGTTGTGCTCCACGTGAACTGTTCAATAAGCGTCTACATTCTTCAGGCTAGGGGACGCTTTACATCAGAGAGGGCGTTTATGTCTCCGTATTACGAATATATTCTCTTCCATTGTTCCTTCGTCAACTTGTACGGCTATTGCGGGTCTACTCACTTGGCTTTTGGAGCGTTGTGCCGAAATAGCTACCACGAATACTCCCGTCAGATTCGCAGACCACGGTAGGAGGCTCATTCCGAACCGTTAGTACCGTGAGCAAGAGTAATACTCCTACTGCTGCGTGGAAGGTCAGAGGTTTTAATATCTTTTTAATTGCGCGCGTGAACCTGCGATTCTATCACTCAAGTAAAGTCGCCCCTTGACACCAACTATCAGGCGCGAACGTAGAAAATTTATTGGATTATTTGTCGCTCCGAATGTGTAATTGCATAATATACCTGGAACGTTAACTAGTTATATTACTAGTATTCAATACCTACGTGGTGTAAGTCGTGTAAGAATTTAAACCTCAATCTTAATTAAGCTGAACGCATTAAGTTCTATTGACTTTCTTGTTTGAGCTCGTTCCCCGACAGGCCAAAGTGAACAATCGTTTAAGCCATGGTGACTGAATTAGTCGTAAAACTTCCCTTACACGTCTTCCTTAAATGTGTAATCTGTAACGTTACTCAGTACCATAAATCGACACATTCTAGGTTAAGTTCACCATAGGCGTACAAATTCGTTTGTGGGGTGAATAAATATTGTGTGAAAGTTTCTCTGACTTTATGTCAAATTCTTTCGTGATTTGTTTCCTTTTTCTGTATATTCTGCTGCGGACGGTTAGCTGCTGACCTTTGGTTCTGGGTCAGATTCTTCTCTCCAGCGTTACTCAAACCTGGCGCCCTACCTTTTTAATTTTTCTATAGGTTCTAAGATAACGTGACTTTCCTAACCACTTCTCTCCACTGAGGCATACTTTTTAACAACTGACCTTAACAAACGTAACACACACTCATTTGACTGATGTGAAATTTTTAGGCTTGTGTTAAGTTTTCCGTGACAGATAGCAGTACATCAAAGTTTGTTGTAATTATTATGAGTAACTGGATTAGTTTTGTTATCTTTCACCAGTATCACGGAATCTATCGAGCTTGTCCTAAAACTTCGTTTTCTGGTTTCACATGTAAGTGACACTTTTATAATCAAAGTTAGGTGTCAAAGTGATTCCACTTTTCCTAGTTACGAAAAATTTAATTTTATTACTTGTCAGATTGTTTTGTGATTCATTTTGAACATGGTAACATCGGTGCTCTCAATTAGAATTTTAATTTGAAATAGGTTTAATTCCTTTTAAACTATTCCAAATTTGTTCAGCCAGTCATCTGGCTAATAAGGTTATGAACATCACAACAACAACTGCGCCATTGAAGTACTTTTAACCATTTGCGAGCTAGGAACTTTTTATCCACACTTCTCCCATTTCCATCAATTCTTCTTTTTTTCCTTCCGGATATCGTGCATAAGTACCAAAAACGTATGTTTTTGTCTCACCACGCAAGACTTATTCTTGTATTCGGTGGTTCAATAGCTGTTGTCCTTTCAGCAGGGCCAACTTCTTTCTTTTTCGTATAGATTTCTTCACCGTTGTATCAAAGTAATTTTTGACGAAGGCGCTCACACGGTATTTTATTTGATGAATTATTAAATTTCGTTTGAAATGCTGTTTTTTGAGAACAGTGACACTTATATTAAATCAATCAGGAATTAATATACCACACGGGTACGGCGACGCCAAATGTCTACCATACGTTAAGAAATGACACGAATTGAAAGTATGGCGGACTTTGCCATCGCCGTATCGGTATGGTGAGTTTTCCGTAACTGGCTATCTCGCAATTAATATAAGTATCACTCTTCCTAAAAACATGTATTTTTGACAAGACTTTACCCCAAGAGTGCAGACTACTTGCATTTTCGTGCAAGAAATATTACTCGTCATACACAACGATTTTCTTGCAGACTCCCGGTCTATAAGCAAATATAAAACAAATCTGTCAAAACCCAAGCACGTTCTTAATTCGAGACGTACGTTTCTCGCAGTTCATATTCTTTGTATGGACGACGTACATTTCTAAATCTATTTTTACCCTATGTTTTAATAATAAAATAAGAAGTAAATTGTAAATAATTTAATTATAACAACGCAACACTGGCCAAGTTATATCATGTAATTCTTTACGGTTTTTGCTCACGAGAACCAGAGTCTCTTACTACAATTCTTCATGTAGCGTGCCAGGGACATGAGCGTAACGTGGTGACTGTTCCAGCACCCTGTTCTCTTTGCCACTCTTTCTGCTGTAGCTTCCACTCATCTCATTGATTTCAATCCCAATCATTATTCAGATTGTTCATCAGCGATTTCCTTACATTTTCATTTGACCCCTTTAGGTTTCGTTTTACTTTAATAACAGCCGGCATACTCCAGCACAACATTCATCGCTTTATTGTACCATGCGAATATAGATTCATCAATTGTTAATTTGTAACCAGGTGAAAGATATATGCCCATCTGGTTGTAGTCATCTCAAAGAAAATTGAACTTCTCTCCACTTATCAATTATCATTATCAGGCATAGAAAGCAATATTATTTAGTATTTCTGCAAACTTATCTAATCCCATTTTGAATCTTCGTCCACAAGAAGGTGCAGGAAAAGACGCGATGCCTCGGTGCTAAAAATTTTGACGATTGTGGTAGAGTTCACTGTCATTGCATACAACAAACCAATGACTTTATAGAATTCTCCTTTAGTTATTGTCTTCTTCCTCAATTTGGAATTACCATTGAAGGATGTGTTCAATATCTTCAGAAGGAAAAAAATGCCACACAAAAACCAGCCTATTTCTCATGCGAACATGAATTCATTTAATAAAATTGTATTGACACTTACATATCATTTTGTAAAAATTTTTACGCTCTACAAAAAGTATTGATCACTTTCTGCTCATTTTGAAAATAAGAATGAAAAACGCGAAAAACCGAATTATTTTCATCACAAAACATTTACTTGTTTATTAATAATAAAAGTGATATTGATATGGATATCATTGTGCGGGAATTCTTACATTCTGCAAAAGTATCAGTGACTTTTTATTTAATTTTGAAAATAAGAGTCAAACGCGAAAAACTAACACCCCTAAAACAAAGATGACGGAGAAACCACAGGGTGAGTCAAAAACTTGGGAAATGCTCTCATGGTCCTCTAACACTCCCTAAAATTTCAGCTTGTTCGGAAAATTGATTTCAACCCTGATTTTGACTTCTTTACTGTACTAAAAATACTGTAATGCGTGAGTATCTGGAATAGACGGCTTATTACGCCCTCGGTTTTGGCAACTAGCGCAGCTATGAAGATTTAAAATTGCTGGGTATATAAGCTTAGCTTTGGGATATACTTCCAGCAACGTGCAGAGTGATATGTAAAAGTTCTTGAAGTTTCTTACAGGTAAAGTAACCAATATTTCTGTATTACAAAAACACATTCTAAATAAACCAAAACATTGTAAGTATTAACAAGTATATTATCTACAAATTTGTAAGTTTGAATAATAGGCCAGCAGTCCCAGGCATATAGATGTAGATGGCACATCGTGTCTGTGATGGCGTCATCTAAAACTTCGTTGCTGATAGCACTTGCCAAATCGTTGCTTGCAAAAATTGTCTATGTAGTCATCTTCGTTTTCTTTCTTGTTTTTTTTGTTTGCCAGTTTAAATTACCATTAATTGAGAAGTATTGCTGCTAATAATTAAATTTATTACTTTTTAGTTTTCTGTCTACAAAAGGAAGAGTGGAAAGAAATTGCTAAAGAATTTGAAGAAAAATGGCAAATACCTAACTGTGGTAGTTGCGATGGATGGAAAACACATCCAATTTGGGCGCCACCACAAACTTCGCCCGATACTATAATTATAGCTACAGTATTGTGTTAATGGGCCTTGATTAATGCCAATTATGAATTTATATATGGCACGTGCGAGGCAAAAATGGAAGAATTTCTGATGGGAGAGTTTTGCAATATACATCGTTTTATCAACATATTAAATTAATTAAAATTGCCTGAAAAGACATGAATGCAAAGAAAATTTGAATTTTGTATTTATTGGCGACGAAACTTTTTGCTCTCCAGAAACGTTTTGAAACCTTTTCCCTCCAAAAAACCTTACCTGCAACCGCATCTACAGCTATCGACAATCAGGGTCGTAACGTCGTTGAAAATTTTTGGTCTTATCGCAGCAAAATTTCGTGTGCTACATACTGTTATAAATTGGAAACCATTAAATACAACATGTATAATATGTTGTATTGGCGATTTGTACTCTACAAATATCTAATGAAGAAAAAACCAATACATAGGACCTACCTCATTGATTCGGAAAACAAGGACAAACACACGATATGTCAAAAAAATGTAGAATGGAGGCAAAATGATTATGTTCTCTTACAGATTTCGGACAGAAGAGGTCCAGGCACTTGATGCAAAAGCAAATAGACAAGAATACGAGGGGATGTTGAAAAGTTCCTGGCTTTACACAGATAGAAACGTGCTAGAAATATGGTACACGTTTTATTCAACGTACTCCCCCAACAAGCTAACACCGCCCGGGTAAACGTTTCTCCAGTTTTTGTAACCCGTCAAATAAAATTGGGACGGTTGCCCCTGGCTCACTGCCCTCCGCAGCTGCGATGACTCCTCATTAGAATCAAACTTGGTGCCCCTCAGGTGTTTCTTCAGTTGTGGAAGAGGTGATAGTCTGATAGGGCCAGATCGGTGTTACAGCAAGTCTAGAAGCCTTAGACTTATGTTAGTCAATACCGTTCGAGAAGAACTGGAGAATATTTTCCAATTTTTAACATTGACATTAATTAAAACTGACAAATAAATAATAATTAAAAAACTAGATAAAACTAACACAAATAGACTTGACACTTTAACATTCTCCCACCTTGAGAGAAGGAATTATCTCAATATAATGAAAGTGCACAAGTCCAGAACCACTTACATTTGTAATTTATTTGGAGGCCTAATTCGCCTACCACAACGTGTGTGGTTCATCTTCAGTATCTTCATCAACTTTCTTAGTGATAATTTTTCTTTTCCCCCGTTTTCTTATTTTCTTTTTATTTCTTTCTTCAAGTTTTCAGCTTCTTGAACTACTTCTAAAGAAAAGTTTTCAATTGTACGACTCTTGCTTTTCCATCTTTCCCGGAAACACGTCGACAACTGCAGCTAATGACCAGTCTATTCTCTTAGATAAATTATCCCTTACTAATACTACATCACCAATTTTAACTTCAATTTGTGGAACTCTTTTTGGAGTACTGATTAATTGGCTAAGATATTCACTTCTAAATCTTTGCCTGAGTTCGTTTTGAAGTCTTACTTTATATCGTAAAGTGTTTAGTAAGACTATTTCTGTCAATTTCATCAATGTCTGCTACACCTCCTTGACGTCTTGTAAAACTTTGACGGTGTTAGAGGTTGTAAATCTTGACTATCTTCAGACACAAAAGCTGAGTGGTCTCGAATTAATCAACGCGCAGTCACATAAATGGGCTGATTCTTGATAAGACAATGATATTTTCTTCAACAGTTGCTTAAGTAGTCGAATAAGACGCTCCCACCATCCACCCCACCAACTTCCTGTAGAGAAATTTAAACTTCCATATCATTCGTTTGGTCGGAGCTGTAATAGCGTCCCAATCAATGAGTTAAATGCATTATCAGCTCCAACAAAGTTTAATCCATTGCCACTGTAAATAATTTCTGGACGTCCTCTTCTGCTAATAAAACTTCTCAAACTTTGAAGAAAACTATCAGTAGACATGTGCTTCTACTAGTTCTAAATGCACTGCACGATAGGCAGGACAGGTATACAAATCCAAACTTTTTCGTTATGGTCCGCATAAATCAATACCGAGTAACTTTAAAAACCGCAACGTCTCTTACTCTATCAGCTGGTAATGTTACTGAGTGGAGTCTCTAAATTCTTTAACTCATGTCTTCGACATCTCACATTGGATATAACTGATTTGATCGTTCTTCGACTTCTGATAATTCAATATTTTTCTCTTAACATGTTTGTTAGAGCCTGAACGCCAATGTGATAATTATCCATATGATATTGACAAATCATCCGATGTACTACAAGGTGATTCGAGGGCAAAATAATTGGATATCTAAAATTGTAAAAAATCATGCATCTCTTTTCGTTATTTTGTTTTTTAGTCTAATCAAACCATAATTGGCTTTGAACGAAAGTAAAGATAATAATCGCTTGTCATCAACACCAGTAAAACTCTCTTCTTGCACAAGTTTTAATACAACTTTTCAGCCTCTTCAATTTCATCTAAAGTGAGGATATCTGTTTTAATTTTCTCTTTCTCCAGACAGTTTCCGGTGGAAATCTTTTATCCGTCCGACTAATTTCACAATTGATTGGTATTTCGAAAAATATCATATAACCAACTAAAACTTTGTTTATATTCTGAAGATACTACAATATTCATTCGCTCTTCTATCACAGTATCTTCATTTACATCTAAATTTGAGAGGCCAATTACTTTATCTTCTAACAACCAAGAAGGACCCTCCACCATAGTTTCAACAAATGTTTTGGTGAACAACCTCTAGAAGGTAAATCTGCGCAGTTTAGATGTCGGTACAAAATACCAATCTTCAATATGACTTCAACTCTATTCCATACGAATGTCTTCCATTTATCTTCGTCAATCAAGATAACACTGTAGTTGAGTCAGACCAGTAAAAACAGGAATATTTTTATACTCAGTGTCTCTAAAATAAACATAAGTCAAGTTCCAATATTAGCGGCAGAAGTAATTCTAGACGAGGAATAGATATCTTTTTCAGGGAGTAACTCGTTTGGCAGATCAGGTTGAATATAGTTATCCGGATCTTAAAAAAACAGTAGCGACATGCGAATCTTTGGATGCATCTGCAAAGATATGAAGGCTCCAACTGTTTAGATTTGGAAGAAATATTCAAGAAAAACCATCTAGGTATCTTAAGATTATCTAATAAAATTAACTCTCAAAGAAACCAGTTCAAAAAACAGTCTCTTGTTTCCTAAAGGAATTTCTGAATCCCATCAATTTTTAAAGTCCATAATTTTGTAAAACTAGTTTCGTAATAAGAAACTGGAGAAGATACGCAATCATATCGAAAATTCTATTGTGTAGATAAAATAAGTTTTTCGTTATTTTATTTAAATTAATATCTTGAAACTCTATCTAGACATAGTTGGAAGTATCTAACTGTCTATTCCATTTAAGACCTAGAACAGAAGACATAGAATTCAGTTTAGTATCTGCTTCTAGTTCTGTTTGTTCAAATTTTCCTTCCTTCAGTATCTCTGTAGATTCGTGAATAAAATTTTGTAATTTTCATCAGTATCAAAACTAACGACACAATTATCAACTAGAAACCTCGAAGATTTGAAATAACTTCTTCAGAATATAAGTGTTCCTCGAAAGATTGTGTTCAAATGGTGAATAACCGCTCCAAGATGAAATGACTAAGTAACACCAAAAACAACTCTGGTGTGACGAAAATACTTTAAATTACCTGTTTGGTCATACCAAATAAAACGAGAAATCTCTATCTGAAGGTTTATACTAATTTGAAGGAAAGCCTTTCTAATATCAGATATCGATATCGAACTAAATTGAAGGAATAAGTTCTATAAGATTGATACCTTTTCTAAGCTTACTGATTTAGGATGGATATTTTTTAGTTCGACAAGATGCGTCGTACGGGTCGAAGTTTTGTAGTGTTATTTAACTTTAGAACATGTCGATGAGGTAAGTAGTGACAATCTTTTTCTGTGATCATCGGAATATACTCAATTATCCTTCCTCAACTATTCACAGAATACTTGATTGTAATCTGTATAATGTCCATCTTTATTAAGTTTGAGCATCAACCTCTTCTTACAAATTTCAAAATTGACAGACAAGGTGGGTGATCATCTATCAGGGCAGTGTAACCTCATATCTACCTTCTTTGTTGATGCAGACAGTTTCTACAAGATTGATTCATAACTTCAGCTTCTTTTTCTTTATTGGTTTAACATCTGCAGGATCTGAAATGCCTAATATAATAGAGTCTCCATAAATCAGATATGTTAAACGATTTATCAAGTTATTGTTAAAGTAGATAACAAACTGGAATGAATGCTTTTTGGCTTCTCAAGTTCAACCTTTCCCATTAAAACCCATCCTAGAAGAGTTTCCATAGCAACGAGTCCACTTTGAAGGAGGTATTTTTATTAGTAAACAGCTTCCCTGCTACATCTGCCCCAATCAGTATTTCAATCGATCCCATCGATTCTATCACAGAGATATTAATTCGAAAGTGTTTAATTATTCTATCCATAGACCTTCTTTAACTGATATTACATTGCTGCATATTATAGGTTGATCTAATACTTGTATATTACAAGCATATCTTTTGTCTAATCTTGTTAACCTAATTTTATAACAACAATAGTCAACAATTTCTGTCTCAGAACCACCAAATAAGGCGTGAACTAACTTTTCTTCAGAAACTGGTGTAAACTAAACCGTTTTGCAGAAAATGAACTAATATGGATCTCTGAGACCCAGTGTCTAATAACTCGCACACGTTCAAATACTTCCATTACTGATTGACGACTAGTGAAGAAAGACTTCACTGTAAGTTAAGTTACTTAGGTTATCAACGTTTGCAGTATCTTGAACTTCTTTTGTTGTAAGTTTTCTTGGATCTCAGGAGTATTTTCTTGTTTAGGACACACAGAGTTGAATGTCGTAACTTACATTTACTGCATTCTATTTGAACTCACCATCTTCGTGCTATATGTCCAAACTTCAAACAAATAACAATGACCTTTTGAAGATAGTTTCTTCCTATCTAAAGGCTCATATCTGCACTTTTCTTACATTCTAAACTCGTATGTTCATCCTTACAAAAGCTTATCTTTGATTCAAAGTGGTTTGTGATTAAGTATCCTGAGGCAGTAGGTATATGTACTGAACTATCATTAAATTCCTTTTTTTTGGATTCATTCAAATCCAAAGGGCCATCGAAATTTTCTCCTCATCAGATACTTCTTTTGTAAAAAAG
Source organism: Abscondita cerata (assembly GCA_030710515.1). NCBI lineage: Eukaryota > Metazoa > Arthropoda > Insecta > Coleoptera > Lampyridae > Abscondita > Abscondita cerata. Next base: position 16,142 of record JALBCR010004110.1, on the reverse strand, counting down.
TTCATCAATTTTGTAAGACGATTTTGAACAGGAATAACGAAAGTCAGTTTCGTCATCAGAGGGAAAATCTTTCAAGCTCGTAATACGTCTTCTGGTAACGTGATTCAACAAAAATAACATAACCGCATATTTTTCGGATATTGCTTCCAACATCATCCTTAAGGCTCGTAACTGTGATTCAAGCTCATCAAATAAAGTTTTGGTTTGTAAATTCGTCATTTCTAATTTCATTAATTCACGAACATAATATTCGATAAACAATCGTCTCTTCCAAAACGAGATTTCAGACTTTCTATGCCTTAGAGTAATTCATAGCGGAAGGGGTATGCTTCAACTAAATTTCAGGCTCGTGACTTTGGAATTGTAGATTCGATTAAATATTGAAATTTATCTTCCAATTGGCCGTATCATCTTCATCAATTCTCTTGAATTGGCCCAAAATCTCAGCAATCTTTAACATGACCGCTAAACTTTTTAGAATTCAATACGAGGTAATCGTAATCTAGAATGGGCTAAACTTGAATGACTCGCAGTATGTTTAGACGCATTTTCGACCAAGAACTGGGTGAAGAAGTTGTTCGACTTTGTATTTGAGAATACTGTATCGACTGACTAAATCATCGCCTTTGCAACAAATAAATCAATATTATATGGAACATTCAATATCAGAATTATCAAGATTTGATCTATTTAATTCAGTGAACATTTCAACTTTCTGATCAAGGAGACGCATTTTACTTTGAATAACACTGAAATCGGGCTCAAAGAAGTAATGCTTTCTAGAATGTCGCATAAATTCTCTCGAAGGACACGATGGGTCTCAAGAGTCTCTGAATTTTCTCCAGTCCTGTCGGTCGCCATAAATGTTACAACAGAAGTCTAAACCTTAGACTTATATTGATCAATACAAATTCGAAGAACTGGAGAATATCTTTTTAATTTTTTGCGTGACATTAATTAACACTGACAAATAAAAAAACGATAATTAGAAAACTAGATAAAACCTTACAAATAGACTTGACACTTTTAACAAGGAGAATACGGCGGGTGGTTCAACAATTTCAAAAGTCAATTTAGTCGATTTTCGCTAGGGTGCGGTAGGTGGTATGGGAAGGCACATTATCCTGCAAAAACAAGGCCCGCTAGTCAACTTCCCTCAGCGTTTCTGCTTCCAGCGCCTCCTTCAATTTGTCCAGAGAGACATGTAGTAATCGGCGTTGATCGTGCACCCCTTTGGCAAATAATCCACCGTTAGCAGTGTCGCCATCTTTGCTTGTTATTGCGTGGGTGAAAACTCTCCCACCTACGCATCATTACTGCGGATGTGCGCTACTAAATAGTTAAATAGGCTGTGGTTGTTTATAAGTACCCCCTCGTATATGACATGTTCACTGGTAATGGAAAAGTATCTTGGCAAGATTCAATGTTAAGAAAAAGGCTTATTATTTTATCTGTTTATTCAACTATTTTTTAATTAAATTAAGATTAAAATTATGTACTCGTTATTATTTACCTGACTTGATCAAGCCTCCATCCAACTCTTATCTATGCTCCTCAATTCCTGGATTTCTTGGTCTGAGAGTCTTCTGCATCTGTTTCTTGTTCTTCATTATTGCCGTTATCACCAAACTCATTATTTCCATTATTCCTGTATTCTGATTACACAGAAGGACTGCGTATATTAGAGATACTGGGGTAGCTTGCTCTTGATCTTTATGAACATTTCCACAAAGCATAAATTCCATCAAAAATTCTGTATTTACTCATTTTTGCCGCACTAGTTAAATTGTTTCTTAATTATTATAAAATTCTAACAGCAAGTAGCGATGTACGTTTATTAGTAAAAACTGTATAAAATGCAAGATGCGACTTGTTCTCGAACTTTCATGACTCGTGGTATGGCGATTCAGTTGATACTGTATCCGTCACGTGCAAATATGTCAAAAAATGTGTTCGTCTATGCTAATATGTCAATAAGTATTATTCCAACCCCGTCCGTCCGGCCGCCCGCGCCCGAAATGAACGCTTACCTTAGGTACCATCGACCGTGAATCACCCTGTATACGAATCGGCCGATAGCGGGCCCTGAACGGACATTTTTGCTTCATTATAACGTAGAAAGGTGAAAAAAGAGGCTTTAAAACATTTTGATTTTGAAACCCATCATTTTATGACATGGAGTCAAAATTCGGGAGTTTTAAAGTTCTTTTATGATCGGTGGATTTTGTTAATACCGCCAGCAACTCTTTCAACGATACTTACTATAATTCGTTCGAAAAGTGAAAAAAATCAGTTTCGTAACCATCAACTTCCCTTTTTTCTTTTAGTAACATGTGGAATAAAAATCTTACCTTTTGTGTCACAAGGACAAAAGCTTATACGAGAATGTATTGATAATTAAAACTAGATAAAACTAACACAAATAGACTTGACACTTTTAACATTCTCCACCTTGAGAGAAGAATTATCTCAATATAATGAAAGTGCACAAGTCCAGAACACTACATTTGTAATTTATTTGGAAGCCTAATTCGCCTACCACAACGTGTAGTAATTATTGGTTCATCTTCGAATATCTTCATCAACTCTTAATTGATATTTTCTTTCCCGTTTCTTATTTTCTTTTATTTCTTTCTTCAAGTTTTCAGCTTCTTGAACTTCTACTTCTAAAGGAAAAGTTTCAATTGTACGACTCTTACTTTTCCATCTTTCCCCGGAAACGTCGACAGCTGCAGCTAATGGCCAGTCTATTCTCTTGATCAGTGCTTTGCCCACTATTACTACATCACCAATTTTAACTTCCAATTTGTGGAGCTCTTTTGGAGTACTGATTAATTGGCTAAGATATTCACTTCTAAATCTTTGCCTGAGTTCGTTTTGAAGTCTTACTTTATATCATAAGTGTTTAGTAAGATTATTTCTGTCGAATTCCATCGTATCTGCTACACCTACCTCCTTGACGTCTTCTTAACTTTGACAGTGTTAGAGGTTGTAAATCTTGACTATCTTCAGACACAAGAGTGGTCTCAATTAATCAACGCTTCTCAGTCACATAAAATGAATACAATTCTTGATAAGACAATGATATTTTCTTCACAGTTGGTTAGTAGTCAAATAAGACGCTCCCACCATCCACCCCACCAACTTCCTGTAGGAGGTTAAACTTCCATATCATTCGTTTTATGGTCGAGAACTGTATAGCGTCCCAATCAATGGAGTTAAATGCATTATCAGCTCCAACAAAGTTTAATCCATTGCCACTTTCATAAGTAATTTCTGGACGTCCTCTTCTGCTAATAAAACTTCTCAAACTTTGAAGAAAACTATCAGTAGACATATTTAGCTACTAGTTCTAAATGTACTGCACGATAGACAACACAGGAAAAGCCAAATCAAACTTTTTCGTTATGGTCACATAAATCCCAATACCAGTAACTTTAAAAACCGCAGCGTCTCTTATATCAGCTGGTAATATTTGGTGGAGTCTCTAAATTCTTTAACTCATGTCTTTGACATCTCACATTTGGATATAACTGATTTGATCGTTTTCGACTTCTGATAATCAATATTTTTCTCTTATATTTGTTAGAGCCTGAACGCCAATGTGATAATTATCCATGATATTGACAAATCATCCGATGTACTACAGGGTGATTCGGGCCAAAATAATTGGATAAAATTGTAAAAATCATCTTTCCCGTTATTTTTGTTTTAGTCTAATCAAACCATAATTGTCTTTGAACGAAGTAAAGATAATAATCGCCTGTCATCAACACCAGTAAACTCTCTTCTTGCACAAGTGTTAATACAGCTTTTTCAGCCTCTTCAATTTCATCTAAAGTAAGGATATCTGTTTAATTTTCTCTTTTCTCCAGACAGTTTCAGTGAAATCTTTTTAGCCATCCGATTAATTTCACAATTGATTGTTATTTCAGCTCATCTGTATAACCAACTAAAAACTTTGTTTATATTCATCGAAAGATACTACAATATTCTTTCGCTCTTCTATCACAGTATCTTCATTTACATCTAAACCCCGAAGGCCAGTACTTTTTATCTTCTAACAACCAAGAAGGACCCTCCTACCACTTAGATTTCAACAAATGTTTGGTGACAACCTCTAGAAGGTAAATCTGCGGGAGTTAGATGTCGGTACAAAATACCAATCTTGAACCTCTTCCAACTCTATTCCATACGAATGTCTTCCATTTATGTTCACGTCAAATCCAAGATAACACTGTAGTTGAGTCAGACCAGTAAAAAAACAGAAATATTTTTATACTCCAGTGTCTCTAAAATAAAGAAAAGTCAGTTCCAATATTAGCGGCAAGTAATTCTAGACGAGGTCGATATCTTTTTCAGGAGTAACTCTAGATTTTGCTTGAACAAGGCTCCAACTGTTAGATTTGGAAGAACCATTCGGAAAAAAAACCATCTAGGTATCTTAAGATTATCTAATAAATTAACTCTCGAAACCAGTTCAGAAACAGTCTCTTGTTTCTGAAGGAACTTCTGAATCCCATCCAATTTTTAAAGTCCATAATTTTGTAAAATTAGTTTCTGTAAATAAGGAAACTGGACAGATGCAATCATCGAAAATTCTATTAGTAATAGATAAAAATAAGTTTTTCGTTATTTTATTTCAATTAATATTTTCTGCCTAGACATAGTTGGAAGTATCCACTTTGTCTATTCCATTTAAGACCAGAACAGAAGACATAAATTAAGTTTAGTATCTGCTACTGTTCAAATTTTCCTTCCTTCAGTATCTCTGTAGATTTATGCAAATAATAAAATTTTGTAATTTCTCATCGAACTAACGACACAATTATCAACATAGAAACCTCGAAGAAGATTTGAAATAACTTCTTCAGAATATAAAAGTGTTTCTCGAAAGATTGTGTTCAAATGGTATTGAATAACCGCTCCAAGATGAAAGACTAAGTAAGACCGAAAACAACTCTGGTGTGACAATAATACTTTAAATTACCTGTTTGGTCATATAAATAAAAGCAGGAAATCTCTATCTGAAGGTTTATACTAATTTAGTAAACCTTTCTATCTATAGAATCTTCTCCAAATCGGCCCATTCTCGAAATCGAATTAAAATAGAAGAATAAGCTCTATAAGATTGATACCTTTTTCTAAACACTGTTTAGATGGATTATTTTTAGTTCGACAAGATGCGTCAAATACGGGTCGAAGTTTTGTAGTGTAATTTAACAGAACAAGTCGATGAGGTAAGTAGTGACAATCTTTTTCTAGCTGATCATCAGGAATATATGATTATCCTTCCTCAGCCATTCACAGAATATGATTGTAATCTGTATAATGACCATCTTTGTTAAGTTTGAGCATCCATGTCAACCTCTTCTTACAGGCCTAAAATTATCAGACAAAAGGTGGGTGATCATCTATCCAGGGCAGTGTAACCTCATCTACGTTCTTTGTTGATGCAGAAAGTCTCTACAAATTGATTCATAACTTCAGCTTCTTTTTCTTTATTGGTTTTAACATCTGCAGGATCTGAAATACTATATCAAATCTCTATAAATCAGTAATGTTAAACGATTTATCAAACAAAAGAAGTTATTGTTAAAGTAGATAACAAACTGGAATGAATGCTTTGTATACTCAAGTTTAACCTTTCCCATTAAGACCCATCCTAGAAGAGTTTCCATACCAACGAGTCCACTTTGAAGGAGGTATTTTTAACAGTAAAAGGCATTTATCTGCGCAATAAGTATTTCAATGGGTCATCGATTGTATCCAGAGATATTAATTCGAAGAGTGTTTAATTCTTCTATCCATAGACCTTCTTTAACTGATATTATATTGCATATTATAGGTTGATCTAATACCTGTATACAAGCATATCTTTTGTCTAAACTTGTTAACCTAATTTTATAACAACAATGGTCAACAATTTCTGTCTCAAATTACAAATAAGGCGTGAACTAACTTTTCTTCTGAAACTGGTGTAAAACTAAGCCGTTTTGCAGAAAATGAACTAATATAGGATCCTCTGAGACCAGTGTCTATAATAACTCGCACGTTCAGAAATATTTCCATTACTAAGATTGACGACTAGTGTTTGAAGAAAGACTTCACTGTAGTTAAGTTACTTAGGTTATCAACGTTTGCGGTATCTTGAACTTCTTTTTTTGTTGTAAGTTTTCTTGGATCTCAGGAGCATTTTGCTTGTTTAGGACACATCCGAGTTGAATGTCGTAACTTACATTTGCTGCATTCTATTTGAACTCTGCATCTTCGTGCTATATGTCAAACTTCAAACAAATATAACAATGACCTTTTGAAGTTAACAGTTTCTTCCTATCTAAAGGCTCATATCTACTTTTCTTACATTCTAAACTCATTATGTTCATCCTTACAAAAAGCACATCTTTGATTCAAAGATGGTTTGTGATCGTTAACTCTGAGGCAGTAGGTATAGTATGAACTATCATTAAGTTCCTTTTTCTTGGATTTCTATTCAAATCAGAAGGGCCATAGTTTTCTCCTCATCAGATACTTCTTCGTAAGTTCATCCAATTTTGTAAGACGTTTTTGAACAGGAATAACGAAAGTCAGTTTCGTCATCAGAGGAAGTCTTTTCCAGCTCGTAATTGGTCTTCTGGTAACGACGATTCAACAAGGGGAAATAACATAGCCGCATATTTTTCGGATGTTACTCCAACGTATCCTAAGGCTGTGATTCAAGCTCATCAAATAAAGTTTTGGTTTGTAAATTCGTCAGTACTAATTTCAGTAATTCACGAACATAATATTCGATAAGCAAATCGTCTCTTCCAAAACGAGATTTCAGACTTTCTAATACATGGCGTAATTCATAGCGGAAGGGGTATGCTTCAACTAAATTTCGGGCTCGTGACTTTGGAATTGTAGATTCGATTAAATATTGAAATTTATCTTCCAATTCAATAGTATTATCTTCATCAATTCTTTTGAATTGGCCCCAAAATCTCAACCAATCTTTAACATAACCGCTAAGCTTTTTAAATTCAATGCAATTGTCGTAATATAGATAGGCTAAACTTGAATGACTCGCAGTATGTTTAGACGCATTTTCGATAAAGAACGAAGTTGTGTTGAGAATACTGTATCGACTGACTAAATCATCGCCTTTTGCAACAAATAAATCAATATTCTCTTCGGAACATTCAATATCAAGAAGGGTATCAAGATTTGATCTATTTAATTCAGTGAATATTTCAACTTTCTGATCAAGGGAGCATTTCACCTTGAATAACACTGAAATCGGGCTCCAAAAGAAGTGATGCTTTCTAGAATGTCACTATAAATTCTCTCCAAGGACACACGATGGATTTCCAAAGTCTGCAATTTTCTCCAGTCTGTCACGGTCGCCATATATGTTACAACAGGAGTCTAAACCTTAGACTTATATTGATCAATACAAATTTGAAGAACTGGAGAATATCTTTTAATTTTAACATTGACATTAATTAAAACTGACAAATAAAAAAAACAATAATTAGAAAACTAGATAAAACTAACACAAATAGACTTGACACTTTTAACAAGGAGAATACGGCGAATTGGTTCAACAATTCAAAGTCAATTTAGTCGATTTTCGCCCCAGGGTGCGGTATTGGTATGGAAAGGCGCATTATTCTGCTTCAACGCCTCCTTCAATTTGTCCAAGAGAGACATGTAGTAATCGGCGTTGATCGTGCACCTTTGGCAAATAATCTACTAGGTGTAGATGCCGCCATCTTTGCTTTGTTACTGCGTGGAATAAAGCTCTTACGTACGCATCTATTACTGGGCATGCGCTACTAAATAGACATGGTATTGTTTTATAATGGTCTGTTACGTGATTAGTAGCAGCAAAACTGAACTTTTCAGCACCCCTTCACATATGACATATTTCACTGGTAATGGAAAAGTATCTTGGCAGATTCAATGTTAAGAAAAAGAAAGGCTTAATTATTTTATCTGTTTATCCAACTATTTTTAATTAAATTAAGATTAAATTATGTACTCGTTTATTATTTACCTGACCATCAAGCCTCCATCAAACTCTTATCCTATACTCCTCAATTCCTGGATTTCTTGGTCTGAGAATCTTCTGCATCAGTTTCTTGTTCTTCATTATTGCTGTTATCACCAAACTCGGCTATTTCCATTATTCCTCTGTCTTCTGATTACACAGAGAAGGACTGCGTATATTAGAGATACTGGGATTTTACCGATAAACTTCTATAAATTCGATCAAAAAATTCTGTGTTACTCATTTTGCCGCACTAGTTAAATTGTTCTTAATTATTATAAAATTTTAACAGCAAGTAGCGTGTACGTTTATTAGTAAAAACTGTAGCATGCAAGATGCGACTTGTTCTCGAGCTTGCATGACTCGTGGTATGGCGCTTCCAGTCTGAAATGCACGGATCTTATCCGTCACGTGTAAATATGTCAAAAATGTGTTCGTCTATGCTAGCTAATATGTCAATAAAACCCGCCCCCCCCCCCAACGGGGCGCCCCCGGGGACCTGGCGGCGATGTATTGATATCTAGTTAGCCTAGACCAGTTCCTTGCATAAACAAAATATTGCGTTACCATAGCAACGAACAATAACTTATTAGAAGTGTCAGTGTAAGTTTGACGTCAAAAAGTAAACCAGAGTCACGCAATAAATTAAATGAAAAAGATGTCCACCGAAATTGTGAAAATCGAAAAATTGGAGTATCGAGCCATCATCAAGTACCTGTATTTAAAAGGGTTAAGAGGTAAGCAGATTTACGAATATGCTTAATACCCTTGGTGATCAATGTCCTTCGTATGCGACCGTCAAAAATTGGAATGCAAGCTTCAAAAGAGGTAAATTTTCCATTGAAGATGATGACCGATCGGAAGGCCAGTTTCTGTGTCAGTCCCCGAAAATATCGATGCAGTTCATGACATGATTTTATCAGACCGTCGAATTGGGCTAAAACGGATATCTGAAGCACTGAATATTTCATACGAACGCGTTCATCATATGGTTCACGTCAATTTGGACATGAGAAAAATTGCTGCAAAATGGATCCCCAAATGTTTGAATGTTGACCAAAAGCGTGCAAGGGTAGAAGCATCGCGTTCGATCTGTGCTCGATTTGAAAACGATGTAGACTTCTTAAACCGAATTGTTACTATGGATGAGACTTGGGTACATTTCTACGATCCAGAAACAAAGCAACAATCGATGGAATGGCGACACTCTGGTTCTCCAAGACCTAAGAAGTTTCGTGTCAAAAATCTGCTGGAAAAGTTCTTGCTTCAGTTTTTGGGATTGCCATGGAGTAATCATGATTGATTTTTGGATAAGGGTAGAACAATAACTGGAGATTACTATTCGACATTACTGACCACTCTACGGGAAAATATTAAAGAAAAAAGACGCGGAAAGCTATCCAAAGGTGTTTTGTTTTTGCAGGACAACGCCCTGCACACAAATCTCATGTTGCCATGCAAAAATTCGTGATTTAGGGTTTGAATTACTAGAACACCCCCTTATTCACCCGATTTGGCTCCGTCCGACTATCACCTCTTTCCTCAACTGAAAAAAAGTTTAAAAGGTCGTACATTTTCTTCCAACAGGGAGGTAATAGAAGCTGTGGAGGTCTGGTTTGCAGAGCAAGAAGAAACATTTTTTTGAAAGGTCTAGAGACGTTGCAGGTTCGCTGTAATAAATGTATCCAATTAAGAGGAGAATATGTTGAGTAATAAGATATTTTGAAATTGAAATTTTGTTTGGTTCTATAGTAGGCTAAGAATTTTTCAATATATCCTCGTTCCTAGATTTCCAAAGTGGTCAAGTGGACCCCCGAAGTCCATGGGAGCCGATAGGGGTCTACGCGCGTGGAAAAAAAAAATGGGGGTCCACAACTCGTTAACGGGGGTCTATAAAAATGTATTAGGTGACCCACATTGACTTCTCCTATGAATAAGGAATAATAATATAGGCAGACAATATTATAGAGCTTGGCTTCTCCTATGAATATAGGAAGACAATATTATAAACTCAGCAATTGTTTTTGTAGAACTTGCATATTCCATATTCAGAAAGAAGCGTGTCAAGACTTTCGCCGATGCCGCGCCGCCCGCCCGCCTAGTTAAAGTCGTGTCTGAACTTGCATGAACTTGTTGGATTTTTCTTTAATATAAATACGAATGCGAATGATAAACATTGCTCCAGTTGTTTCCGGAATTTCAAAAAGAAAGTGTACCTATAGAGTCATTCACCAGTGACGGAAGTAGTTTTCAGACTTTTGAAAATTAAAGTGAATTGATATTATTGTTTGCCAGTGTTGGAAAAGTAAGTACCTACCTATCTATTTGTTAGCAACTTGTATCTTAAAAGCCACTTCTATTATGTTTGTTAAAATCATTTTAAGATTACTTAACAAACATTTTTTTTCACTGTTACAGGTAAGTAATTGATACGAAACATGGCTGGCGATCTAAGAAGAAGTGTCGACAGTACAGTGTTGAATATTTGAAATTTGATTTTCTTCCATCAAATACAGACAAGCGATTGCCCATGTGTCTTTTATGCAACAAAGTCTTGAGCAATGACTCTGTAAAACCATCGAAGCTGGAAGATCATCTAAGAAGGTGTCATCCTGACAAAATAGGTAAGGATTTGAAATATTTCCAAACATTGAAGGAAAAGTATGAAAAGAGACCCACCGTGCATAGTATGTTCGCTTCAACGTCTGAAAGCAACGACGATGGCTTGCGGGCATCTTACAATATCTCATTACTTATAGCAAAATCTGAAACCGCATACCATTGGAGAGGAGTTAATTTTGCCTGCTGTTGAAGAGGTCTTAAAAACTGTCCTGCACAAATCTTCATTTGACATACTTAAAAGATTCCTTTGAGTAACAACACTGTACAAAGACGTATTGATGAAATGAGCTCTGATGTTGAAAGTTTCTTGTGTAATTATCTGCAAACAACTCATTTTTCTATTCAACTGGACGAGTCAACTTACCTGGCAATGAAGCATTATTATTGGCATATGTTCGATTTATCAAAGGCGAACAAATGTTTGAAGAGTTACTATTCGCGAAAACTTTGAAGACTGACACTAAAGGTGAATCAATTTTAATGTTCTGAATGATTTTTTTACGGAAAAATCCAATTGCATTCACAAACATTATTTCGGTGGCAACAGATGGAGCTCCTGCCATGGTCGGGGCGATATCTTGGGTTTTATAAGTCATCTTAAAAGGATTATACCAGAGGTAATTGCAATTCACTGTGTCATCCACCGACAACATCTAGTAGCGAAAAAATTGAGTGATAGATTGCACCAAGCGCTTCAATTTGTGATTAATGCAGTTAACAAAATAAGAAGCAATGCATTAAATACGCTTATTTGCACAGTTGTGCGAAGAAAATGATGAGGACTTCCAACGATTGCTGCTACATACCGAAGTACGCTGGTTGTCGAAAGGTGCATGTCTATCAAGATTCTATTTGCTTTTTCGACTCTGTTTTAGAGTTTCGAACACTAAAGATCCTGTTTTAAAGAAAACCTCATGAATTTCAAAGCAGACATTGCGTATTTGACAGATTTGTTCAAAAATTCAATGACCTCAACCTACAGTTACAAGGGGACAGCCTCAATTTGATAAAAACAAAGAGTGAAATTTCAGCTTTCTTGGTAAACTGAAACTTATGAAGCAAAATATTGGTCGACGTGAATTTTCCCAGTTTCCAAATTTATCGCAGGTAGAATGCCTCGACGAAGATATTCAGACGTATGTTCAACATTTGATTGCCCTGTATGATGATTTTAAAATCAGATTTGAAGACATTCTGTCGATGGATATACCACCATGGATAATAAATCCATATGATGAAACTGAAGTGGAAAATGTGGTACTGCAAGAAGAGCTACTCGAGCTTAGCACTAATGAGGAGCTCAAAGTAGCATTCAAAAGAGGGTATCAATCATTTTGGCTGCAGGCACAAATACCTGAAAAATATCCAGGACTGTGGGGATGTGCAAAAATTTCTCATAGCGTTTCCTTCGTCATATCTTGTCGAACGCAGTTTTAGTGCCGTAACAAACTTGTTGACAAAAACGGAGCAGATTAAATATTACAGAGCGAGGAGATTTACGGTTATACTTAACTAAACTCAAGCCAAATATTGATAATTTGCTGTCAATTCACCAAGTACATCCCTCCCATTAAAATTATAACTTTTATCTCAGATTACAATGGTAATCTGAGATAAAAGTTAACTATCAAACTAATAATGATTATTATTTTAAAAACAGTCGCCAATATAATCAAAGTTTTGATTATATTGCGACTCCATTTAAATATAATCGTTATTAGTTTATGTTAAATTTTGATTCTACTAAGACTGTTATAACAACATAATTAAAAGTGTAGTAATTTTTGTGTTTGAATAAATAGCTACAAAACAAAGAAAATATTTATTTTTACTTTTACCACTCCGAAGTGGGAGATTATTGGTTTCTTGTACTGTGAGTCAATCTTAGAATACAAAAAGTAAAGTAGGGAATCCAACTGTTGGATGAAGACGCTTTTTAGACTGGCTTTGAAACTTAGCTTGAATGACAATACTCACAGCATAATCAAAGCAATATAAATTCTCACCTTTTTTCGAAAACTTTCAACTCATAGTTGATTGAAAATAGCCACAACACAGATTTTACATAGACATATACTTTTTTCGGGTTTTGGAAGTAAGTTAGTAAATGTAATAGCTGCAGGGGTCCACCAGATCAGCAAAAAGTATGGGAACCTAGATGAACAACCGACCATAACGGATGATTATCAAAAGCCAACAATTTTTCTTCTTGACTTGTTGGTCTATTGCCAAGTTATACAATAAATATGACCTTCGCATAGGAAGAATCCTAAATATTTACGCAACTTCTAATAACTAATACAAGGTTGACTAGTAGAGTGGGATGTCATAACGAAATTGAGCTGGTAATTCGATTCAAGAACAAAGTAAATTAGTAAAAAAATTGAAAATGCAGGTAATTTATTTATATTAATATGCTTTTGTCTTCAAATACGGACGTGAAGTAAATTAAGTGGAGCATAAAAGAACTTTGTTACAGTCATTCCGTTTCCTAATTATAAATATACTCAAGACCCTTCCTAATAACTCTATATTCTGATGACGCCTAATTATCCGTCATTCGTTTTTTAAACGTTCGAAAGTAATTTTAGATGTACCGCCCACTCGTAATAACAAGCGCTCTTCTAGTTGAACATGATATTAAAATATATTTATTTCGGCATTCGGTTACGAAACTGATATTATATAAAGAAACTTGGAAATTCGTACGTTTTGCATGTAAAAAAAACACCAAAGCAGGTCTTGCATTTTGATTGTTTATGCAAATTAGATTGAATACATAAATTATCGATGTTAATCAATTTCAACCCTTATTGCGTCAGTAGTTTTAATTATGCTAGTGTTTTACTGCGCCGTCTCTCGTTTGAAGATAATTCAATCTCCTCTATTTTTTCCCTGAGATCTGTAGTTTTGTTGTCGCAGACAGGTTTATAAATAGTGTCTCTAAATAGAATTAACATGAATTTAGTACAAGCGTGTGTTTATCATTGATAATTATGAAATGTAGTTGGATACGCGATGGTTATTTATTTTATTTTCTTCCGTTGTCAGGTCCGATTTTGGAGTTTTTGCGTAAACCGAAACGAATACAACAATAAAATCCGTCGGAATGTTCATTCGTACCTTTACAATTTTAATAATTCTTACGTAAACAAATGTGGCTGTGATAACGATTTTATTTGCATAAAAATGCTGTGATGTTAATTATGTAATAATTAATAAGACTGCACGTTAAATAAAACGCTTAAGATGGTTGCCGTCTTCAATACGGAAACGTCGAACGAAGAAGATTTAGTTAACGTCCGTTTCTTTCTGGTATGAATCAATGCATACTCGATGACGACATGTTTACAGAGCTCTTAGCGACAATTTTATGTACAAGAGATGGAAGGATTTGGTTACCGACGATGAATACCTATTTGTGCCAAGAACATTGTTTAGATTACCGGCAAACATTATATTTGCAGTAATTTGTATTCTTTCTTTTGACATCCAAGGTTGATCATCAGAAAGATAACAGTAGTTAGTGAGTTATTTTTTAATTAGCATGGCGCATTTTTTGGCAGCGATAATGAGGCCAAAAAAATCAATAATGTTTGCTCTAGTATTTGTGCCGTTAACACTTTAATTTGAAGGTCGCTGGATTCTTCTGCTTCCCTTTTTTCCAACAACAAAATGTTATTAGAAGCTCATCTCATTAATTTCTATTGAGATGGTCAATTTGTTTACGATTTAATTATAGTAGTAAAGTGTTCGTAATCAGCGGAAATAAGTATTTCTGCTAATTTGTTCAATTTAAAATTCAAGTTTTATATTTTTCTTCTGAGGAATTGTTTCAAGGTCAAAAAAAATTGTAGTTTATAAAATCAGTAAGGGTGGTGACAGCATCTTTTGTGGTTTGAATCACAGTACGCAGATACAAGTCAACCTTAACACGTTGGCTGCGGAGGTAAAACGGGTTGTATGTATAAAAGTGCGATACATATCGCCAAGGGTATGTAAGACGACCAGCTTATAGTGCGGTACATACATATCTTCATTACATATCTTTACATATCTTTATTTACAGGTATGCATTTTACAAATAATGTACACTCGCAGAATTTAAAACTTGGACACCACAATTTCTGTAAACAAAAGTTTGCACATTGTGAAGCAGGCTTAAGGTATCATTTACAATTCTAACAGCAGGTAGTCTCAGCAGGGGTTATCTTATAGAAGGACTGTAGAATGAATCATTACACTAAGCACGTTTTAGAAATAGGTAATTTACGTTGCTTACTTAATTTTTTCTTTAAGAATATATTTGAAGGTATCGCTAATTAACCCACCATAGCTCGATTAATTATCGAATCAAAATTTTGTTTAGGAAATGTTTACAAAATAAAATTAGAAATAATTTTGATTTAAAAACGTCTACAACAATAACTTTTAAATTAAATCAAAAACTAAACATGGTTATTTGGGTTGACTGATTATTACTTATTTTTAAATAAATCTAACCTACTAATTATTGTAGTTATTAAAAAAATCATTAAACTCTCTATTCATAATATTTAGTCCTTACAAAATGTATTTTATGACGTTTCATTTTTCTGTAGTTAATATAAAAGTGAAAATAAAAACTAAGGCAATTCTTATTGTCAACGTATATATTTAGTTTTTTGACAAGAATTGATTACATAATTATAATTAAGATACCAAGTTATGGTTTAAAATAAAATAGAGAGAAAAACGTTTTTTTTAAATAATATAAAGGTATTACTATATAAATAAATATAAGAAATCAATAATGGGTGTGACCTCCATTATTTATTGATACATTCTTGAGGCGTCTGCTCATTGACGCTATCAAGGTATCAATATAATTAATATTAATCGTTTCCCCATGCGGTATCAATGGCTGCAATTAGTGCATTACGGTTTACTGGTATAAAATTTGGCCTTGTTGTCTTCGGATAACAGGAAGTATTCGAGCCCGAACATTTTCGATAATGTTAAAATCTGGGCTTTTGCTGGCCAGGGTAACAGCTCAAGTTATTTTCCTCGTATCCAATTGCGCACAACCCCCGAAGTTATGAATAGGGGCGTATACGAAGCTTTACAATAAGCATATTAATGAACTATATCTTATGAAGAGAGAGTTATGTAACTATAATTAACGACTTAACGTTACGTTAGTAGATTCCATTTACTATTTGCAGATATTTTCTTGGAACATTCAGATAGTGTTTAATAGCGGGATGATAGCGGTGACCCACAAAATTGTGTGTATTATTATTGTTTACTTTTTTGCCTGCCACCACCTTTAAAAAAAAACGCAACAAGCGGAGGCGAGCGAGCTCAGTGAGTGTGCGCAGTGATGTGCAGAGGAATGTATGTATGTCTACACACCACACCCACACACACACACCTGCCCACACCACACACCTACACACCACCACCACACCACCTTTTACACATTTTTGGCAGCCCGCTGACGCGGCGG